>OX637363.1:9933553-10167507 GCA_951799405.1 Agapetus fuscipes
AGTTGTTGTAAGGTTGGATGGACCTTTCAGTGACCGGTCTTTGGTAAAGGTTTATGATTTTTTCAACTCAGCGAAGAGCACATTCGAAATATAAATGGTATAGTTTTTGTGCTCCGCCGGGATCCGAATCCACAACCGTCCATTTACGAGTCTGAAGTGCTGCCACTGGACTACGGACCGGTCCAAGATGCCAACGACACGCGGTGTACCTGAGCGGTAACCCATCCAAGTACTATCCGCGCCCAATGTTGCTTAACTTTGGTGATCTATGGTATTCGGTATGTAGGGGAATTTGAATATGGTAGGTAAATTCAATACTTAAATAATGTATGTAGGGGAATTTGAATATTGTAGGTAAATTCAATACTAAAATAATCTTTGTAGGGGAATTTGGATTAGTCAATTTCAACCCTAACCAATGTCTATGGCGTTGTTATTACATATATTTTGATGGGTAGAAAGTCATGATATAGAAGTGCGAGTGAGCAAGCAAATTCGTCCTCTTGCTAAATCAAATTCCTCTCGAGTAGATTGATTCAATAGTCTGTAACTTTCTGAAATAAGAGTGCTGCGTCATCAACCAAGAAACAAGTATTTTTAATTGAAGCCCAATCCGAAATCACCAGCGAGCATCGGAATCTTGTAATCTAATCTAAGTTGCAAATACATGTAACATTGGGGATTCATATTATATGCATTTTCACAAGCAGACACGTAGGTACAAGTTCGCGCTTAAGCATATATATATATATATATATATATATATATATATATATATATATGTTGATAGGTTTTCGGGTAATCCGTTAATTTGCTATTTTATAGCCGACGTTTCGGATCGGTATCACGATCCTTCATCAATTAACGGATTACCCGAAAACCTATCAACATGTATAATATCCGTGAAAACTTAAAATTAAACATATATATATATATATATATATATATTACCTGATGATGATTAATGTGTATTCGAAAACGTTTGTGTCCAAATAATTAAATAATCAAGAGTGAAAATAAAACAGTGTTTGAATAACTAAAGATAAAAATACATGCATTGACCGGTCCGTAGTTTAGTGGAAACACTTCGGACTCTGAATGGAAGGTTGTGGGTTCGAATCCTGGCGGAGCACAAAACATATACCATTTATATTTCAAATTTGCTCTTCGCTGGGTTGAAAAATTCATAAACCTTTACCAATGACCGGCCACCAAAGGTCCATCCAGCCTTACAGCAACTGGGTCTTGCTTGAGAATTGGCGCTTTGTAGCGACGACGACCAAGCTCGTAAAAAGGTCGATAGCTCAATTGGTAGAATGCTTGCATTCCATGCCGAGAGCAAGGGTTCGATCTCAAGGTTTACTCAGCTTTCACAAAAAATGAGAACCAGCCCCCCAGGGAGCTGGGAAACCTCCACTTCAACTGAAAGTGGTTGGTGTGAGGCCGGCCCCCTTACCCGTAAAAATAAATAGGTCCTGAATCACTACATGCGACCCCTTCGGGGATAACGCAGCAAGAAGTTACACTATATGTGTAGCTTAGTTGCGTTTGAGTTTTTACGAACTTATGAGCTCGATTACGTGGCTTGCTTATGTGTGCGTGTCTACTGTGAGTTTGAATGTGTGCATGTGCCCAGGCACGTAGTTGTAACTAGAATAATATTGAACAAAACAGAAGTGTGTGGTTCACTATAAAAGGGTCCGGTATATGCGAGAGGCGTCTGTGTAGACGCTATATATTTGAACCGCAATTGTGTGAGAGACCAGAGTCGATTGAAACACTGAGCCGTGAAGTCGATACACCAAGAGCTAAAAATCTGTACATTGTAAGCCGACATCGTTAATGAAAATAAATTAAATCTAAATTTAAACGTATTTATTCATCAACAAAATAAATGTAATAAAACGAATTGTAATCTAACCTGCTCAATACTAAAGCAAACAGATACTACAAGATATTTAGGCGTTGACATAGATAGTAAATTAAAATGGAAAGAACATACTAGTAAACTGATAAAACGAATCAGAAAGTGCATATACATATTTATAAGACTTAGAAATATACTCGGAATAGATAACTTAAGAAGAGTCTACTACGCAATTGTGCAATCTATATTACAGTACGGCATTATAGGATGGGGAGGGTCATACTTAAACACATTAAACCCTGTAAAAATAATTCAAAAAATAATCATTAAGATAATATTAAAAAAACCATCGAATTACCCGACTGAATTAGTATTTAAAATATTTAAAGTTCCCTCAGTAGATATCATTTTTAAAAAAAACGCCATATTGCAAATATTAAAGGAAAAACAACAATTAAAATTAGAAACAAATCATTCAACAAGATACAAACATAACCTCAAAATGTCAAAATTTGACACAAAACATTATCAAAATAGCTTCATTTATGTTGGTGTAACAAACTTTAATAAATTACCGACTGAACTAAAAAATATAAAAGATTATCATGTATTTAAAAATAAACTTAAAAAACATTTCGAAAAATATTAGATTTGTATACCAATTGATATTATTGCATGTGCCTTGTATTGTTTTTTTGTCATTAGTAGACCTCTATAAATCATTATGTATGTATGTTTTTATTTTATTATACTTTGGTACCTACTTGCCTATATTATCTATGTTTATATATTTGCTTTTGTTTATTATACAGTTTTTTCTTATTTTAATTTGATTTCTCCACATATCAGATCTCTTCACACTGAAAATACACATCATAAGTATTTGACTTAAGTGTATGAAGTAACTTAAATAAATTTCTAGTTTATAATTTAAATATATTAAATAACTGAAATAAATTTGTTATTACTATTGACTAAATTAATTGTGAATCCCTCACCACACACAAGAGCTTTGACTCTTTTTGGTGAGGTATAGCATATAAAACAAATGAATATTATGTAATAGAAATAAGTTTGAAAAATGTAATGTATGTACTTAAAATGTCTTATATTAAATAAATAAAAAAAAAAAATAAAAAAAAAAAAATCTTGTAAAATAAATTGCAGTTTGATTTAATGGGCCCAACTAAAATCATAACAATATATAGGTACTTACTGGAGTGATATTTTCCGGGATCTGTTGCCTTGGTCGGTGGGCACTGGAGCTTCCGGACGTTTCGCCCATTTCTAAGAAATGGGCTAATTCAAATGGGTAAAACATAGTTTTCATTCACTTTTTAATAAATCCACCCTAAAAAATATATATTACATATCTTAGTTTGTCAAAGCGTGGGCTCAACGGACGACTAAGATGTCTAAGAATAGCACTGTTAGAGTATGGGGTTCGCATAGAGTTCAGGATACGCAGTACAAGTACCAGTGGCGAAGGGTACCATACAAGCCGGTTCCTATCGGCTTCTCTTTTAATATGATGTAACAAAGTAGTTAAAAAATATAGGCACAAAGTAAAAAAATACATTTAAAACCAAAGAAACAATACGTATTTTTTTCCTATTGAAACCATGCTGTCTACTTTATTTGGCTTGTATGGCACCCTTCGCCACTGACAAGTACAGAATTCAGGCTACGAGCGGTCGTCTCCTGAGCATAGAAACGTGTTCAGACTATTAGGAACTTCCATCCACCAGTACGTGAAGCAGTTTTGTATTCTCCGAATGTCCCACTAATTGGCAACCAATACGCGGCATGCTTTCCGTAATACGTCTTTTATAAGAGAACATATTATGTACGTAGTTCTAAAACATTGAAAAAACTTAAATAAGCCAGTAAATTTATGTACTTACAATTCAGGTATACAATAGTTTAACTTTTCAAATTTTTTTGGCGGTTGATCTGTAATGCTGGCGGTTAAAGCTGAGGCTTGTAAATTTAAAAAATATGTGTTGTAGTTTTTTAATTTTTTACTGTTTAATTGCTTAGAATTTATTTGTTTTATATATTTGATTGTATTAATTGCTTGTACTCCTTGACTGATAGGTTGGTATGCGGCTGACCACTCATACTGTAAAAAATGGTTCACTTTGCCAATGTCACCCCTGCTTCAGGGAAGGTCGGCAAGAGTTGCAGGGCTTATGTTCATTTGAGATTGGGGTTTTTATATTGTAGGTCCACATGCAGCATGTGTAAGCGCGAAATTATGCATGTCTGCTTGTGGGAATGCATTTAATATGAATCTCAAATGATACATATCTTTGCAGCTTACATTTTGATTTAGATACATTGTTGAGTTCCATATTGAATATTTGATTAAAAAAAAGAAATTGATGAATTTTTTATAGAAAAATTTGTTTTATTCCAATGATTTTAATGAGTATTCTAATCTAGTCTATTCCAAGTTGCAAATATATGTAACATTAAAGATTCACGTTATATGCACTTTCACAAACAGACATGCACAATTTAGTTCGCGCTTAAACATGCCGCATGTGGTCCTACAATATAAAAACCCGAATCTCACATGGACATACACCCTGCAACTTTTGCCGACCTTCCCTGAAAACAGGGGTGAAATTGGCAAAGTGAACCATTTTCTACAGCATTGGGTGGTCAGCCGCATACCAACCTATAAGTCAAGGAACATACACAACAAATTACATTTTTAAAAGCATTTTAGTAGCATGTCCATTTGAGATTTGGGTTTTTATGTTGTAGGTTCAAATGAACAGCATGTGCAAACGAGAACTTGTACGCGTTTGCTAGTGAAAATGGATATAATGTGAAACACCAATTTAACATATCTTTGCAACTTAGATTAGATTATATAAGATCAGCACTGGATTAGTATCCACTCTGCTATGCCATATAGAGCACGATTGAAGTAATGTAGCATCTTACCATTTATTTATTTATTTTTATTTTTATTACGGAGAAAAAGCAGATACAGACACAATAACAAAAAAAAAAAAAAATGTAAACATAAACAGTAGAGTGCCTTAATCCTAAAAAAATCCCACAAATATGTAAAAAAAATAAAGTATCTGTATGTATCATTTGAGATTCACGTCAAATGCATTCCCACAAGGAGACACGCATAATTTCACGCTCACACATACCGCATGTGGAACTACAATATTAAAACCCAATCTCAAATGAACATAAGCCCTGCAACTCTTGCCGACATTCCCGAAACAGGGGTGACATTGTCAAAGTTAACCATTTTTTACAGCATGGGTGGTCAACCGCATACCAACCTATAAGTCCAGGAACATACACGAGCCTATGAACCTATTTTTTTGCGTACTTCTTATTCCCCATTCTTCTTTGACAAAGTGAACCAATTTTCATAGGATGGGGTTTTTCAGCCTCATACCAACCTATTTGTCAAGGAACAAACTATTAAGCTTTTGCCCTTTCCATATATATTTGGTGGTATTAATATACGTCCCAACATTAAATAAATCATTCTCTGGGAATCGAACTCACTCGAGAGTATGTAACCGAGACAAATGGTCACTATTACCAGCTTACATGCTAGGGATGCCACGAATAGTTGTTATTGCGAATAGTCGAATACCGATTTATCGCCATTCCTCACATGCCGAATATTCGAATAACTCGCCAATATTATTCGAAACAAATAAAAGGAATATAAAAAATAGTTTATTAATTATAATTTCTAATCTAATCTAATCTGTGTTGCAAAGATATGTTACATTGGAGATTCACATTACATGCATTCTCACAACCAGACACGTACAAGTTGACATTGGTGACATTGGTGAACAGGGGTGACATTGGCAAAGTAAACCATTTTTACAGCATGGGTGGTCAGCCACATACCTACCAACCTATAAGTCAAGGAACATACACGACAATTTTCATTTTGTTAATCAATAAATAAAAATATATATGGACATCAAAAACTAAAACATAAAATAAATTTCACTTTAATGAACCCTAGCCGCCAACATTACAGATCAACCGCCATTTCTTTCTGTCTTTATATACTTCTTTCATAATGTACCATGTAAAATGATGCTTAGATAATAATTTATTCGGTATTCAGTAAATAACTAAATAAATAGTCCGGTCGATAGCTGGATAGAGTGCTTGCATTCCAAGCCGAGAGCTCGGGTTTGAATCCCACCGAATGATTTCCCGTTCCGGTGTTTATTTCAAAACACAAAATAAAATACTTTTCACATAATATGCATATTATGTGAATCGTATAAGTTCGTGCTTAAACATGCCGCATGTGGACCTACAATATAAAAACCCAAATCTCAAATGAACATACACCCGGCAACTCTTGCCGACCTTCCCTGACGCAGGTGTGACATTGGCAAAGTGAACCATTATTTACAGTACGGGTGGTCAGCCTCAAACCAACCTATAAGTCAAGGAATACAAGCAATTAATTACATCCAGTTATACAAACAAACAAAGTACAAACACTAGAAAAATCTACAAAACATCTATAAAAATGAAAATTGATTCTTGGCCTTAGCTGCCTACATTACAGTTCAGCCGCCACTTTTTTCGGTCCTTACATAGTTCTTTCATTTCATCCAGATTCATAACGTTTTACATACAAGCTCTCCTTTTATTATGACTCTGGATATTCCATTCATATGATAGATATAATGCCGAATAACAGCGGACATCTCTAATGCATGCTTCTATAGTCCGCCCGCTCCTGTCAGGGACTAGGCCAAGGTCTTCAGGAGCATCCATCACTCGCTAGCAGGCTGGAAGGAAGGACCCAGAACAAAACGGCGGGAACTCAATGTAGCACTTACGGACGGCTGAAATTACAGACGGATCGAGAAGCTTTATGTGAAAAGAATTTAACCAGAGTATAAAATGCTCCACTATCGCGTAAATAGATTGGTCCGTAGCTCAGTGGTAACACTGCGGACTCTGAATGGGAAGGTTGTGGGTTCGAATCCAGGCGGAGCAAAAAAAAATACCATTTATATTTTCAAATTTGCTCTTCGCTGGGTTAAAAAATTCATAAACCTTTACCAATGACCGGTCACCAAAGGTCCATCCAGCCTTACAGCAACTAAGTCTTGCTAGAGTATTGGCGCTTTGTAGCGACGACCAAGCTCGTACACCTCTGCGGCACTACAACAAGTGTCATAGACCCATAGAGTCTCTAGAATCTAAGGAGTCTCCCGCATAGGATTTCTTTAAAAAAAATGTATGGAAGTTTAATCACTCAGAAGCGGCGCTGTTCTCATTGTATGTTTTTACCTTTTTTCATTTTCAATCTAATCTAATCTGCAAAGATATGTAACATTGGGGATTCACATTATATGCATTTTCACAAGCAGACACGTATGAGTTCGTTCTTAAACATGCCGCATGTGGACTTACAATATAAAACCCACATCTCAAAATAACATACACCCTGCAACTCTTGCCGACCTTCCTCGGAACAAAATGAACCATTTTCTACTGCATGGGTGGCCAACCTATAAGTCAAGAAGCAAAGACAACAAATTACATTTTGGAAATAAACAAATACAAATATGCACGAGTATAAACATCAAAAACAAATAAAAAATAAAAAATTGTAATTTAAAATTTTTGAAAATTTGGAAAAACCCTAGCCCTACCCGCCAACATTACTGATCAATCGCCATTTTATTCTGCTGCTGACTACGACAGTTTCAGGGGAGGCCTGAAGACACACCTTTTTTCTAAATTTTATGAAATTTCTGAACAGTAGCTCTACTATAACTGTATAATTTGGAATTACTTTAATTGTATTTTTGTTTGTTTTTTTTAATTGATGTAGATATAATTTGATTTGATGTTTTGTTTTCGTCAAGCGTTGGTGTAATTTATTGTACTTTTGATTTTATATTCTGTTGAATTTTTTTATTTGTCATTTTAATATTTGTTTTAACGTGTGAAGCGCCCTTGAGGTGATTGATCACAGTATGGCGCTAAAGAAATTGTCCAATTTTATTATTCTATTTTTATTTTATTCATTTTGTCCTTGCATACTTCTTTCATTTCATCCAGAGTTATAATCTTCTTCATACAAGCTCTCGTTTTATTATGACTCTGAATATCCTGGATTGAAGCAGAACATCTAAAAAGAAGAAGAAAGCTTACACTTGTGGAACCTGTGGAGATCGATTAAATGGGAATGCCGGATACAAGACCTAGACCTACTAGACCTACTAGACCCTAGGCCGTGAGCATGGGATAGCCACCCTCACACAGCTCGTATCCGGGCGCACAGTGCGGTATTTATGACATCTAGACGGCCAAAATACCATAAATGACGCAAAACAACGCAACTAACCTACACATATAGTGTTCTTGCCTGCGTTATGCCCGAAGCGATCCGCATGTGGCGATTCGGTACCTATTTATTTTTACGGGTAAGGGGGCTGGCCCCACACCAACCACTTTCAGTTGAAGTGGGGGTTTCCCAGCTCCCGGGGGGGCTGGTTCTCATTTCTTGTGAAGTCTGAGTAAACCTTGAGATCGAACCCTTGCTCTCGGCATGGAATGCAGGCATTCTACCAATTGAGCTATATCGACCTTTTTACGAGCTTGGTCGTCGTCGTTACAAAGCGCCAATTCTCAAGCAAGACCCAGTTGCTGTAAGGCAGGATGGACCTTTGGTGACCGGTCATTGGTGTATGAAATTTTCAACCCAGCGAAGAGCAAATTGGAAAATATAAAAATGGTATATTTGTTTTGTTCCGCCGGGATTCGCACCCAAACCTTCCATTCAGAGTCCGAAGTGTTACCATTGAACTACGGACATTATGTTAGGGGATGAGGATTTTTAGTTTTTTCAAAAAACATACAATCAATCAACATGAATTTTCAGCGTTAATACACAAACCATAAAAAATAAAATTTTGGACGCTTAGATTTCATAAATACCGCACTGTGGGGCGGCTGATTGATGGCACATGATGATGATGATGACCCGCCTCGCACAGTGGTGTGAGGCTGACCCCCGCAGTTATCGCACTGTGATACTGATAGCCAATGTCATTGCTAATCTCTTATAAATTGCAACTAATACATCGTCCACGATACGGTATACCAAATCATAATATTATCTAATAAATTTAACCCGAGAATGGTAACCCCTCTTCGGGTGGCCAGAGCCTCTGGACAATTGGCCCCAATTTTTCTTACCCTTGTCTACCTACCACAAAACATTTATATCCATCACAGTTTGTAAATTCACAATTTACAAAAATTGATATAATCTCTGCGTATATGGTATTCACGTCCAATTGTTGGATGCAACTAATTCACTGATGTCCTTTTGTAGTCCGTATATATAGGTACAAAAGAGATCATTCTTGCATATTCCAGATCATTTGATATCTCGCTCATAAAAAACCACCGTTCTATGTACGATGTACCTTACTTCTACCATCATATTAGAGACAGATTGTTCTACACACTAGCACAGCGGTCGCCAAACTTTTTGACCTCACGGACCAGTTAATTCATAATTTAAATCCCGCAGACCACTAATAGGATTTTTTAAGTGTTAAATATATTTATAAAAAAAAATTGTGATGAAAGAACACATAAAATTAGTTTATAAAATGAAACTATTAATAGTAATCAAGTTATGAAAGCTTTAATAATAAACCATAATAAAATAAACAAAAATTGCAATTGTAGTAAGTATATTCCACATTTTTTTGCGGACAATATTATTTATTATAAATAAGCCTTTATATAAGCCTTGCAGCGCCTCACGACAGAACCAAGAACTCAAGCAACACCTCTGCGGCACCTTTCCAGGGTGACATAGACCCCCAAGACTCTCAAGAATTGGGGAGCCTCTCGCACAGGATTCCTTAAACAAAAAAAGCCTCCTATTCTTTTCTTGATTTCCCCGATACGAAGAAGTCATACTTTTCTCATCCTATGATTTACTGTTGCAATAGAAAACGCAATGCCTACTTTCGGGCGTGCGTTAAATATGAATCTTAAATGTAAATATTTCGTATTAGCTACATATTGATGAATAAACCCTCCATGGCTTTCGTAACCTCAGGGTCACAGTTTTTTTGTATTTTTTCCATTGTAGAATTTCTTTTGAATAACAAAACTGTTTTTTGTTACTTATGTGTTGGTACAATGACGACGTTTAAAAGGCAATAGGGCATAAGCGACAAAAACTAAATTGTTCAAGAGAGCAGTTTAAAGTGTGAGATTGCAGAAAAATGGCATTACTTTCTTTTTTATCATATCGTTAAAATCAAAACACTTCTAAACTTAAAAAAAATATAGGCATTTATTTGCATTCCTATTAATGTGGTTTTACGATTATTTTTATGTCACAAGCGCCTTTAGGAAAAAAATGCCAAAATCTTTTCGGTTTCACCAAAACCTTACTTCAAAAACGCAGTTGTTTTCTTGGGCATAAACAACACAAGAATCATCGTAGAGCTATGGGAGTTAGCGCATTAAAAAGAGTGGAAAATTGTAAGTAGGATAGCATTCATAACTCATTTTTGACCAAAACGTCGCTTATAGTTCCTTCTTTTAACCGTCGATAATAGTTTCAGTGAACATTTGTTTTTTTTTCCAGAAGGTCGACGTCGTATTCGATGTAACAAAAAAAACTGGATTTGTACTATCAGATACATCGATATATAGAACTGGATGGGCTGAGAAATCAATACTTTGAGAATTAGAAATACGCTACCCCACTCATCACACAAAATCTAAATTCAGTATTTCGGTAACCTTCCAACTGTCAACAAGTATGTTACCTAATTGGAAAAAAAATCCATGCCAATATGCCAAATGAATGCCAAACTGGGTATTTTCTAAACGTGCCTACAAAAGAGACGAAATGTGTTATAGAACATGGAATAATATTTCACTTTAATCACTATTCTATATGATTACGTTGATAAAGTTTATTTTTCGTTTGTCGAAATATTTTGTTCGCGAAAGTGACAGCCATTTCTAGAAGAAGTGATGTTCAAATATAAAGGTACTTGCTTCTTCAAGTATGTAACTTCTATGCTCGCGGTAATAGATACTTCATCCCGTACACAATGAGGTCGGAACATTTTTGAATTCGGAATTTATCAGATATTTTCATACTTTCAACAACACTAGTAACAAAGTCCGTTGCCATGGTGATTCCATGGTGATGTGTTAATAGATTGAAGACGGAATAGAGACACGTTGCTTACATAGATAATAACAAAAGCATTTCATATGTCGTGAGCGAGACAGCACTATTAACAATGTATGGTGTCAAAGACGGTGCATCATGTCGATTGGTACTAAATCACATTCATAGCCCTTTCATTGAATATACTTCCATGATCAGATATAATATAATACGTATATTCCATGAAAATCGTTCCACGTAGCCTTGGCGCTAGCCCCAAATAAATCCATACACCAAGCCTAAAACTAACCGCTCGAACTCGACATTGCGTCTTACAAAAAATGAATCGAACTCGAATGAACGCCACCAGTGTGTGTTTAAGCTTCTTTGTTAGAAGTGAAGTTTTTATACTGCTAAAGCAAATAAATACACAAAATACGCAATTTTTCCTTCAGATCGTGAATTTTCTCGCATCCATTCAACGTCTAGGGAATCTGCCAGTGATGCTTCACCGATGGTCCGCGGCAATATTCCCCGTTTTTTTTTTTAAGAAACCTGAGCTGGAGACTCCCTAGATTTCAGAGACTCTATGACACTTGTTGTAGTGCCGAAGAGGTGTTTAGGAACTTGGTCGTAGCTACAAAGTGCCAATACTCAAGCAAGACCCAAATGTTCGGAGGGAGGGTCATGCAGGATACGTCAAAGAATTTGTTTACATAAAACGAAGCTAGAAAACTTGAGGCAGATGTATACAAAATGTTAAAAGAAGGATGATTCAAATATGTAAATCGTCGAACGGAAAGGGTGCCTCCTGAAAACGTTGCCAGCGAGTCCAAAGGAACGTCGAGAAAAATGTACGTTCGCCTACCGTTGTTAGTCAAATAACCAAAAAAAAAAATCATTTTTAAGTTCATTTTAATTAATCAATATGTCAAACGACTCTTTCAAATATAATCTAATCTTAGTTGCAAAGATAATATGTAATATTATGGATTCATTTTATATGCATTTTCAAAAGCAAACACGTGTAAGCTCGCGCTTGTACATGTCGCATGTGAACCTACAACATAAAAACCCAAATCTCAAATGAATATACACCCTGCAACTCTTGACGACCTGCCACTGAAACAGCGGTGACATTGGCAAAGTGAACCATTTTCTACAGCATGGGTTGTTAGCCACATACCAACCTGTACGTCAAGGAACTTCTTAACTTGTACAAATTTAGAATGATTGTTATATCATTGAATCTGGTGGTTCTTGACGGTAACAAAACCATGAAAAAGCGGTCCCTGGGTGTCTATTCACGATAGGGGATAGAGAAGACTCATCTCGATTTTCCCCGAAAAGGAATAAAGGTATTGTGCCTCACAATAGGATTTATTGCTTTTTCTGGTAAAATCGAAATGAATCTACTCTATCCTCTATCGTGAATAGACACCCTGGTCGAAAAAAACTCAATAAAAGTCGCGAAAAAAACTATTACAGTTGTCCTTGGTAGAAAAACGATTGCCAAGCACTGCTCCTAAGTCTAGAATAAACATTGGTGCTGTATTTCATAATACCGCGTGCTACATTTATAACTATTATATCTACGTAGAAACCGCTCCGTAGTCTAATGACTGACGCAGGCGCGTGCACTGGGTAGAGGCAAACACATCGACGGTTTAAAAGAAAGTTTCGCATAAGCGACGTTTTAGTCAAAAATGAGTGCTTTCCTACATAATTTTTTTTGCTCTTTCTAATGCGCTAACTTCCATAGCTATACAATGATTTTTTTGTTGTTGTTGATGCCCAAGAAGCAAACAACTGCGTTATCGAAGAATGGTTTTGGTGTAACCCCACAAGATTTTGTTTTTGCCTTTATGGTCCTAAAAGCGCTTATGAAATATAAAAAAAAATGAAAATTAACGTTAAGCCACTTCAATAGGAATGCCAATAAATGCCTTTATTTTTATTTAATTTTAGAGCGGTTTTGATTATAACGATATGATAAACAATAAAAAAGTTATGCCATTTTTCTGCAATCTCAAACTTTAAACTGCTCTCCTGAACAATTTAGTTTTTGCCGCTTATGCCCTATTGCCTTTTAACCGTCGCCATCTTAAAAGAATAGCACACCTGAAAATATGAAAATGAATGTCACTTTTTCGATTATGAAACATAATTTCGAGGTTTAAATTGATTTTTTAAATGTGTTGCCTACTAACAGGGTTGTTTTGCTTGTGTGCCTCTGGGTTAGGTTACTAGCAATTGAAATGCAGCGGGTTCGATTCATGACCGAGCACAAAAAAATGTATAATAATATAATATTAGAATGATTTATTCGGTGAGCACTGATTTTGTGTGTATCACACCTCAAGAGCCTACTGCAAGCTTGGTGGTCGCTGTAGAAAGCGCGAATTCTCAAGCAAGACCCAGTTGTTGTAAGGTTGGATGGACTATATTAATCGGAGGTTCCAGTGGCAGAACATTATGTATGAAGCTATTCACACTTGTCGGAAACCGTTTTTTTCCGAAATGTTCTGCCACTGGAAACTCCGATGAATATACGGATCCGACACCCAACAAGTGGGAACGGGCTCTTAGGCTGGATGGACCATTTGATGACCGGTCATTGGTAAAGGTGTATGAATTTTTCAACCCAGAGAAGAGCAAATTTGCAAATATAAATGGTAAGTATATTTTTTGTGCTCCGCCGGGATTCGAACCCACAACCTTCCATTCACGAGTTCGAAGTGCTACCACTGAACTACGGACCGGTCAATGTACGTTTTTTGATTTTTCTTGGCAGTTTTTTTTAATCTATCGAAGTATAAACCATAACCTAAACTCCCTTCATTACAAAATCACTCGCTAGGAGTGCTGATCTTCCACACATTTTTCTATTAATTAGATCGCAATACTCGATCTAGGGGAGTTAAGGTAATGATTTGTACTAGAGCTACTTATGCGTGAAATACAATTTAATTCCAAAAAGTGCTACCACTAAACAACGGACCGATAAATTGTTATTGTTATTCAAACAGAAGATTTGAACTTTTTGTGTTCAGCCGGGAATTTGACTGATTGCGAGTGCGTAGCGTTAACGACCAGAGTTGTAATACTTTCTATTTTCAGGAGCGAGTTATTTGCAACGCTAGTACGGGCAGTTCACGCGCACTGAATAGTAAATGACTTATTTTTAGTAGTTTTGCTCTCTGTCAATGCCAAGATATCTGTAAAAATAAATCTACGTCAAGTGTAGAGTGGACGGGATAACAAACGTCAAGCAACGGATCGAATATAATATAACGAGTAGGTATGACTTTTCTAATGATCCAGGTTTGATTCCACCAAATAAGGAATACCGATACAGCGCTGGAAGTCTCATCACCACGGTAATTCTTACCTACCAAATATCGGCAACGACGTTACCATGTTGAAAGCACCGGTTCCCATAGATCACCGAAGTTAAGCAACATTGGGCGCGGACAGTACTTGGATGGGTTACCGCTCAGGTACACCGCGTGTCGTTGGCATCTTGGACCGGTCCGTAGTCCAGTGGCAACACTTCGGACTCGTAAATGGAAGGTTGTGGATTCGGATCCCGGCGGAGCACAAAAAATATACCATTTATATTTCGAATGTGCTCTTTGCTGAGTTGAAAAATTCATAAACCTTTACCAAAAGACCGGTCACTGAAAGGTCCATCCAACCTTACAACAACTGGGTCTTGCTTGAGAATTGGCGCTTTCTACAGCGACAACCAAGCTCGCAGAGGGCTCTTGAAGTGTGATACACACAAAAACAGCGCTCACCAAATAAATCATCCTAATATTATTATTATTATTATTATCGGTAATATTTACTATCGCAGAAATTATTTGATCGGCTGCAAATGGCTTTCAATGCTGCTGCCAGGGCAATTTTTAGACAGGGAAAGAGCTGTCATATTTCGCCATTGCTGAGAGAACTGCACTGGCTGAGGGTCCGAGAGAGGGTATAATTTAAGTTGTGTCTCACTGTACATAGGGCCTTAACGTCTTTAATCTTTCAGTGATTTCTGAGCCTCCTTTGCTTTGTGTACACACTTGGGTAGCTTCACGGGAGGGCCTTCTGCCACTCGTATCTCACATAACTTTTGCATGCGAGTATAATGACACATCCCTGGATAGGATGGATATACAGGGCGTGGGTCAGTGGAGGGGAGATTGACCCTGAGAGAAGGTGTTGTACATAGGGCCCTGAACGGCACGGCACCCCAATGTCTTGCTGAGCTATGTTCTGTCGATAAGCCTTCAAAACGACCACTACGCTCTGCCCTCACTGCTGTCAACAAGGTCATAGTACCCAAAAGAGCGAACTTCATAATTTTCTCGGTCGTCCCTTACCTCTTTTTCCTTTCACACTTTCTTTGGATATATACTTTTTCAGTCTATCGTCATTCATTCTTTCTACATTCCCAAACCATTTCATCACATCTCATCACATTCTATAATCTTTAATCTAAGCTGCAAGGATATGTTAACATTTAAGGCTCATATGAAATGCATGCCTACAGACATGTAGGTTCGCGCCTACACATTCTGCATGTGTGCATATAAATAAAGAAAACCTCACATGGACATAAACCTTGCAACTCCTGCCGCCGTTCCCTGAACCGGGGTGGCATTGGCAAAAGTGAACAGATTTTTACAGCACGGGTGGTCAGCCTCGTACGAACCTATCAGTAAAGGAGCGCAAAAATGACAATTTCTTTGAAAATCTGAAAAGTAACGTACACAAATGAAGGGTACAGGGGAAAAAGGATCATTGTCAATTTTTCAGCAAAAAAGAACTAACAATGCCATCTAGTGCAAAATATAGGTAGCTTCTTGTCTAGATTTCCGAAAAACGCTTAAAACGATCATAGTCTACAACAGACTCAAAAATAGATTGCATGACTGTATCATAAAAAGATCAATGTCCCCCTTGTTGCAGAAAGAAAGATCATTGTCTATGGACATTGATCTTTTTTTTCATTTTGACAGCCGGCTGTCAGTCAGTTCACAGATTCATTCACAGATTCTTATTAGGCTAATTTAAATATTAGCTTTTAAATTTGTCAATAATTATAATATTTTTATTACTTATAACTAGAATATTTTGAGTAAATAGTGTTACAATTAAAATAAATGAATACTAAAATTAGAAAAAAGATCAATGTCAATTGACTATGATCCTTGTTGCAAGTAATATTTTCTAAATATTCTTTATTGTTATGGTTACTCAAAGAAAATAAATAATTAAGAATTCAAAACCAAATTATTAAATAAGCTATAAAAAATAGTTTTAATTGCTACTATAGTAAGTTGTTTCATAAACAGTTATACAAAGTAAATAATGTTTTTTCCTTTTTCTCACAATGATTTACTTTTGACAGTGATCCTTTTTCCCCTGTACCCTTCAAATGAAATAAATACAGTGTAATGTAATTGAGATTACCTTAATCATACAAAAAATATATTACTATTCAATACATTATCAGCTTCAATAAATATGTAAGCAAACCTATTGACCCTACCACGTCATTGATATTAATAAACATAGGCACCTGTATACAGCGTTTACCAAACAAATGTGAAACAAGAGTAGCGCCTCACGTGAGCGTTTAGTTTCAATATATTTTTCGTAAGACTTTAGTGTTGAGTTCAAAAGGAGAGTTTTACACTTGGGGGTTATACTATGCATTTAGCGTATTTGTCAAAATAGCCGAGTGAATTTGTTTCTAAATCTAAATCTAAGCTGCAAAGATATACATCATTTAAGATTCATATAAAACGCATTCCCACAAGCAGACATTAAGGCACTCTCCCACCACCTCCCACCCAGTTCATACAACTCATGCGGAGTTGCTTCACTCGGTGAACAACATTACAATTTTTTTTTCAAGTGGCTGAAGGCCTTCCCGATGAAGTTAATCAGCTAGTGTAACTCTATTCGTGTCAAAGAAAAGAAAGTCCTCCAGATTATAATTTCGCAATAACACATGCCGCATGTGGACCTACAATATCAAATATAATATGGTGTTCATTTGAGAATAATATATAGAACGAGCCCATATAGAATCAAAGGTAGCAATATCATTTTTGTTTTTTGAAAATTATAAAAATATATGTATCAACTATCAATAATACAAAACGTCATGGATTCACAGAAAATTTCATTTTTCATTTTCGATATAACTTTTCATTTTTGGTAACATGTTCAGTTCAGACAAATTGTAAGTAAAGGCAAAAGTATATAAATAATTTCAAAAATATTAAGATACATAATATGCAGTATCGACGTATTTATGGTCCAATAAAGGACAGAAACATATGGCGAAGAAGATATAACTCCGAATTGTATAAGCTGTACCAGGACGCTGATGTGGTCCGCTCAATAAAGGTCAACAGACTGCATTGGCTGGGGCACATTCAGCGAATGGACCATCGGAGCCTGGAGAAGACGATTGTGATGATGAACCCGCAGGGACGCCGGACAGTGGGAAGACCACGTTCAAGATGGCTGGATGGAGTGGCGGCGGATTGCCGTGCAGTGGGAATGTGGGACTGGATGAGGAAGACGTTGGATAGACAGCGCTGGCAGCGGTTGCTGAGGGAAGCCAAGACCCACCCCGGGTTGTCGTGCCAATGATGATGATGATGATGACATAATATGCAGTTGGATTTAACGAGAGTATTATAAACATGTTTGTATGTACGAGTAGGCATGTGCATACATTTGAAACCTTTGACTGATGCAAAATTTCAAAAATCATTTGAATACCTATTAATTAAATTAAATTAGGCTGATTTATTTGGTGAGCGCTGTTTTTGTGGGTATCACACCTCAAGAGCCCTCTGCGAGCTTGGTCGTCGCTGTAGAAAGCGCCAATTCTCAAGCAGACCCAGTTTTTATAAGGCTGGATGGACCCCTTTTGATGACCGGTCTTTGGTAAAGGTTTATGAATTTTTCAACCCAGCGAAGAGCAAATTTGAAAATATAAATGGTATATTTTTTGTGCTCCGCCGGGATTCGAACCCACGACCTTCCAGTTACGAGTCCGAAGTGTTACCACCTGGACTACGGACCGGTATATTATTATATTGGTACCTATGTACCGATATAATAATAATGTTTTAGAATACTGCGATGAATTACTGCAAGGAATATAACTTTTGAAGCTGGAATTTGAACATTATCAACGTAGGTAGGAATCTATTAAATTTTAATAATAATAGACTAAATAATATTTACACTTTCTAGCAATACAAAAAAGTATGCATAAAAAATAAGATTGTGTAATAAATTTGCGAAATGCGTAGTGAAACACGCCGGTTACCGCTAGTACCTATATTTTATGTTATAAATTGATGGGGGAAGACCTAGGAAGGTATGAATGGACCTAATTCCTGAAATAGCGAATGAATGGGATATCCAGAGTCATAATAAAAGGAGAGCTTGTATGAAGAAGGTTATGACTCTGGATGAAATGAAAGGACAGAAAGAAATGGCGGTTGATCTGTAATGCTGGCGGCTAGGGCTAAGGTTTTTATGTTTATAAATATTATTATTCGTCTATTTTTCAAAATGTAATTTGTCGTGTATATTCCTTGACTTATAGGTTGGTATGAGGCTGACCACCCATACTGTAAAAAAATATTCAATTTGCCAATGTCACCCCTGTTTCAGCGAAAGTCTGCAAAAGTTGCAGGGTGTATGTTCATTTGAGGTTTGGTTTTAATTTGTAAGTACACATTTAGCATTTGTAAGCGCAAACTTACACGTGTCCGTTTGCGGGCATGCATTTGATATGAGTTTTAAATGTTAATATATCTTTGCAACTTAGATTATAGATTATTATAGATTTGTTGATATTGTTATTGATGACGTTTTTTCAAGATTTTTACAAGAAAAGATCCACGATATTAAAAGGAAGAATGCCAGGAGATTGAGGCTTTGACTTACCATGAGTCAGGATGTTCACCGTTTCGTTGTGGAGGTAGAACAAGCTGTGGACGCAGCCCCAGACGCTGAGGAGGGGTCTGTACCCAGTCTTCACGTAAGGATTAAACTGCAGATGCGATGGCATATCCTCCCAAGCCAGCAACTCCTGCGTAGCAGCCTTCCTGCAAGACGTCCCGTTCTGGTGCTCGCTAGATTCCTCATGGATGCTCTTCCTCTTTACCACTTGCGGCAGGACTCCAAGACTTCCCATCACATCCTCAGATGGCTCCACTTGCGAAGGTTCAGTCAGATTCCTCTGCCGCAGGGATCCGCCGCCGTTTGTGGCTTCTATCCCCGAATGCGCCAACATTTTACAGGTTAGTTTACAAATATCACAGCACTATGAAATGAAATGTTACATTTTCGGATTACGTAAAAATAAACTGTCAGATTTTATAGTTTCGAAATACCGCAGCGACTTCACTTAAATTTATTGTACCTACAATGATTCAAAATTATTTCCGCGCACGATGTATTCAGATAATGTTTAAAACAAATACACCAAACAGATTTTGAAGGTAGTCTTTCAGTAATACCAAGCAAAACACGTTGAAATCGTTTCAGAAGACGGATGAATGAAATTTGATAAGAGTCAATTTAAATCAAACACACTTAACAATTTTTTATGGTTGTTAAAATAAATATGATGTAGAATTGTGATTAAATGTTTTTTTTTATCTTGCTGTACGTAACAGTTTTGGATGGTACTTTTTTTTAGAAGTATGAAGTAAAACACGCTTTAAAAATTATTACTGAAAACAATTAATGTTGGGCTTGAATCAACCGGGTACTGTATTGTAAGAGGTGTTAAATTTACAAAATACGATGCATATTCTTGATTTTAAGAGATAAATGAATGGAGCTGATTAAGATTATATTGGAATCACTAATATCAAACGGTTTTCGGTGGTTCTTTTCGAGAATATGAATTGAAACCGTGGGTTGGTTTGTCGTGGGGTTGGATCACGTCTTTGGGCGTCCCGCCTCTGTCTTCATGATGGTGTCCGCAGAGTTGTGTTGGTGGTGTCGGCCGGTGAGTGGGGTTTTAGCACTCGCAGTTGCACACGCACGCACCTACACGTGGCTGGCTCGCGCGGTGCCAGCCTGGACGACTAGCTTGCTGCGCGAGACGCAGGCTACTGAGGCGCGGTGCCGCGGGGAGGGGGTGGGACGGACGGCGATGCGCATGCCCGAAGAAAGCGCCGCGACGGCGCTATAACAAACACTAACAGGTATTGTCTTGAAAGAGATTTAATATTATCACGGATTTTTTACATTTATTTATTTCAGCGCTCTCCACTACTCGTCAAGTTAGTGAGCGCTATTTTTATGTGTATCACACCTCAAGAGCCCTCTGCGAGCTTGGTCGTCGCTGTAGAAAGCGCCAATTCTCAAGCAAGACCCTTTTGTTGTAAGGTTGGATGGACCTTTCAGTGACCGGTCTTTGGTAAAGGTTTATGAAATTTTCAACCCAGCGAAGATCATATTTGGAAATATAAATGGTATATTTTTGTGCTCCGCCGGGATCCGAATCCACAACCTTCCATTTACGAGTCCAAAGTGTTGCCACTGGACTACGGACCGGTCCAAGTTTACTGAAACCTAACAATAGAAACATAAATCTCGGGAATATTTTTGTAAAACAAAGTGAGTCGGTGCTTGTTCGTGTTTGGTCGGGCCGCGTCTCCCCCACCTCCCTTGCGTCTGCGCCGGCGCATTACCGTCAGCAGAGAGCGCGCGAAACACTAGTGGGGAACATTTCACGGTTACCGCATGGCGGAGATTTCCGCAAACCTTAGAACGGGGACACGCGGACCCAACTTGTAACCTGGCCGCCCTTTACACTGATCAGGAGTCCTTAGCAACACGCATAACCGTCTTTTCTAGCAAATGTAAAACGAGAGAGCTGCTAAAAATAAATATTAGGAGGAATGCTTGCATTCAATGCCAACAGCTAGGATTCAATCCCCATTGAGGGTTTACTGTACTGTACTGCATCCTGCCGCCGTTCCACTAGGGGTGGCCGTTACCCCCTAGATGCGTCTCCACTTTTTTCTGCCTTTTTTTTTTAAGAAATCCTGTGCGGGAGACTCCCTAGATTCTAGAGACTCTATGGGTCTATGACACTTGTTGTAGTGCTGCAGAGGTGTACGAGCTTGGTCGTCGCTACAAAGCGCCAATACTCAAGCAAGACCCAGTTGCTGTAAGGCTGGATGGACCTTTGATGACCGGTCATTGGTAAAGGTTTATGAATTTTTTAACCCAGCGAAGAGCAAATTTGAAAATATAAATGGTATATTTTTTGTGCTTCGCCGGGATTCGAACCCACAACCTTCCCATTCAGAGTCCGTAGTGTTACCACTGAGCTACGGAACGGTCATATGCCTTTGCATATGTCTTTCATCTCTTCAACATTCATCCCTTTCTTCATACATACTCTCCTCTTTTCTCACTCTGCAGGTTCCATTCTTTTCTTTCCCTTCCGCGCTTCCTCTGATACTTCCTCTGTACCTACACTTTCTTCGTTAGTCGTTCATCATCCATTCTTTCATGTCAGGGTTTCAGAAATGATTTCTGGTTTCGATGTTTATTCCAAGCTCAAAATAAAATAGCGACCGGCAAGGTTTACTTATCCTTCACACCAAATGAGAATCAGCCCCTTCGGAAGCTCACATATACTACCTTCAACTTAACTGGTTAGCCAAAGGCCGTGTCCTTTACCTGTAAAAAAAAATAGGTTCCACACGCCATATGCGATTCCTTTGGGGCCCAACCCCCTAAAAAATCGGCTCGAAATGAAACTAAGGAAGGACGCCGAATAATTTCAAGGTTGAAGAACCAACGCCGATGGTTTGACCACCACATCGATTCCCAATAACATGTTTTTTTCTATCGAAGACCAGGAGCCATGAAAATCCTTCTTCATCTTACCGGTCCGTAGCTCAGTGGTAACACTGCGGACTCTGAATGGGAAGGTTGTGGGTCCGATTCCCGGCGGAGCACAAAAAATATACTATTTATATTTTCAAATTTGCTCTTCGCCGGGTTGTAAAAATTCATAAAAACCTGTACCAATGACCGGTCACCAAAGCCATCCAGCCTTACAGCAACTTGGTCTTGCTTGAGAATTGTCGCTTTGTAGCGACGACGATCAAGCTCGTAAAAAGGTCGATAGCTCAATTGGTAGAATGCTTGCATTCCATGCCGAGAGCAAGGGTTCGATCTCAAAGGTTTACTCAGCCTTCACAAGAAATGAGAACCAGTCCCTCCGGGAGCTGGGAAACCCTCACTTCAACTGAAAGTCGTTGGTGTGAGGCCGGCCCCCTTACCTGTAAAAATAAATAGGTCCCGAAGCGCCACATGCGACCTCTTCGGGGATAACGCAGGCAAGAAGTTACACTATATGTGTAGCTTAGTTGCGTATCTTAAATAGAATAATAATAAATAAAGAGGCTGATTTATTTGGTGAGCGCTGTTTAAGTGTGTATCACACCTCAAGAGCCCTCAGCGAGCTTGGTCGTCTTTGTAGAAAGCGCCAATTCTCAAGCAAGACCCAGTTGTTGTAAGGTTGGATGGACCTTTCAGTGACCGGTCTTTGGTAAAGGTTTATGAATTTTTCAACCCAGCGAAGAGCACATTTGGAAATATAAATGGTATATTTTTGTGCTCCGCCGGGATTCGAATCCACAACCTTCCATTTACGAGTCCGAAGTGTTGCCACTGGACTGCGGACCAGTCCAAGAAATGCCAACAACACGCGGTGTACCTGAGCGGTCACCCATCCAGGTAGCATCCGCACCCAATGTTGCTTAACTTCGGTGATCTGATGAGAACCGGTGCTTTCAACATGGTTTCTTCGTTGACTTCATCTTCTTCATATTATTAACTCTATGGGAGGAATCTTGAGGATTATGACAGGAAGAGTTAGAGTTAGAAGAAGTATGAATTGGTAAAAGAGAAAGATTATAATTAATTAATAATAAACAATAATGAATTATTAAATAATGATATTAATACCTGTTTCTGGCCAGGCAGAATAGGTTGGGGAATTGCGTTCCTCTTCACAAATCTATTTAAAAAAAAAAAAAACTTGAAAGGGGACGTGAAAGTAATGGTACTAAAGAATATGATGAGATGGTTTGGAAATATAGAAAGAATGGATGATGGAAGACTATCAAAGTGTACCATATCATCTTCAGGTAAGAATGCAATTTGATTGATTGTATTCTTTCCTGAAGATGATCGACAAGATCGAAAACATTCGTAATTATTAATTAAAATAAATCGAACTATTGTTGATAGTTGACGTAAAGTGTATTATAAATATATGTATATGTAAAGCGAAATGAGTAAAGTATGTACGGTGGAAATGAAGCATTTGAGAAGCATGACAGCAAAAACTCTGAGTTAGGAATGTTAGGAATGAATGGGTAAAAAAATAATGTAATTTGAAAGAGGATGTGAAAGTTAAAGTACAAAAGAATGTGATGAGATGGTTTGGGCATGTGGAAAAAATGAATGATGATAGACTGACAAAGTATGTATACAAAGAAAGTGTGAAAGGAAAAAGAGGGAAGGGACGACCGAGAAAAGTATGGAGTGATCAGATTGAGGAGATTGTGAAAGAATGGGATATACAAAGTGAGCGTAAAAGAAGAAAATGCATGAAAAAGGTGATGGCTATGAAGGAATTGAAAGAGGTATGTCAGGATAGGAAAAAATGGAGGCAACTCTGCAGAGGCTCTGGCCACCCCTAGCGGAATGGCGACAGAGTTACAGTTACAGTTATTATGAAAAGAAGCCGTGTTTCATTAGAATTTGTTTCTATAAAAAATATAAATATCAACCATTTTAATTTTTAAAAAACGTCATGAAAAATCATATTAAACCTATTATAAGTAGAGTGCTTGCATTTCTATGCTGTGAGCTCGGGTTCGAATCCCACCGAGGGTGTCAGAAATGATTTCCCGTTTCGGTGTTTATTTCAAGCCCCAAAATAAAATACCGGCAAGGTATACTCAACCTTCACAAGAAATGAGTACCAGCCCTTTCGGGAGCTGGGAAACCACCTTCAACTGAAGTGGTTGGCGTAAGGCCGGCCCCCTTACCTGTAAAAATAAATAGGTTCAACTCGCCACATGCGACTCCTTCGAAGATAACGCGGCAAGCAGTTACACTATATGTGTAGCTTAGTTGCGTTCCGTTTATAAATCGTCAATGAGATGGTTTGGACATATGGAGAGAACGGATGAGAAAATGATGACGAAGAAAGTATATGTTGCAAGAAAAGATAGAGGAAGATCTAGAAAGGTATGGATGGACCAATCTAATCTAATCTAAGTTGCAAAGATATGTACATTGGGGATTCACATTGTATGCATTCTCACAAGCAGACACGTACAAGTTCGCGCATGCGCATGCTGTATGTGAACCTACAATATAAAAACCAAATGTCAAATGGACACACACCCTGCAACTCTTGCCGACCTTCCCTGAAACAGAGGGGACATTGGCAAAGTGAACCATTTTCTAAAGCATGGGTTGTCAGCCGCATACCAACCTATAAGTCAAGGAACAAGGAAGGACCAAATTCCTGAAATAGTCAATGAATGGGATATCCAGAGTCATAATAAAAGGAGAGCCTGTATCAAGAAAGTTATGACTGTATGAAATGAAAGAAATATGTAAGGACAGAAAGAAATGACGGTTGATCTGTAATGTTTACAAGTATTATTATTATTTGTCTATTTTTAAAAGTGTTGTGTATTTTCCTTGACTTATTGGTGTATGTTCATTCGAGATTTGGGTTTTTATATTGTAAGTCCACATGCGGCATGTTTAAACGCAAACTTGAACGTGTCTGCTTGTGAGAATGCATATAATGTCAATTCCGAATGTAACATATCCTTGCAACTTAGATTAGATTAGATTGGTCCTTCCATACTCATACAAACTATAGCCAAAGCACAAAGTTACCTATCCAAAAACAGTTACCTTCACTATTTGAGTGACAATGGGATAGCGCCTAAACTTTTGATCAAAACCTGTAATTCTCACATACCACCTAACATAGTGTCGCAAACTTGAAATCCGTACGAGCTCTTATAGATATAGAGCGCGTACACGCATACATCTTACTGCTGTCAACAAGGTTATAGTGCCCAATAGAGCAAACACATCAAATTTTGCAGACAGAAGCTTTGCGGTGGCCGGGCCGGTTGCCTGGAACAATTTGCCCATCGGTGTTCGCGCGAACCAGCCTACCACCACCTTCAGAAAGGAACTGAAGACACTACTTTTCTCCAGAAGCCATGGCGCCCTTGAGATGGTCCTGGACCATTAAATGGCGCCACAGGAAAGAAATCATCCATCATCTTTATCATACATCGTATGACAGACTATGAAATCAAAGTGACTACGCACACCCATACACGTACTATAGATCCATCTAGGAGTAGTTCGTGATTGTATTAGTGCATTGGAATGACGTTCTGGTGAAAGAATGATCTAGTGAATTGGAGAGAGACTCCTCTGGTTCCCTATATAAAAGATCAAAATGGTACGGACACTAGAGTCGCAAGAGAGTAATTCGCTAAAAAATACCTATAAACAGTTATTGTCAAGTTGTGAAATAAAGTGGAAGAAATAAATTATATAAAAATTAATTCTGGCATTTTAATTAAAGAGAGAATCCAGCAGGAAACGTAACAATAGTAAAACTTCGTAGATGGAGTACACGGAATTTAAGTATGAATTTGTACATTTGGCTCGTAGTTTAGTGGTAACACTTTGGACTCTGAATGGAAGGTTGTGGGTTCGAATCCCGGCAGAGCACAAAAAAATACCATTTATATTTTCAAATTTGCTCTTTGCCGAGATGAAAAATTCATAAACCTTTACCAATGACCGGTCACCAATGCTCCATCCAGCCTTACAGCAACTGGGTATTGCTTGAGAATTGGCGCTTTGTAGCGACGACGACCAAGCTCGTTAAAAGGTCGATAGCTCAATTGGTAGAATGCTTGCATTCCATGCCGAGAGCAAGGGTTAGATCTCAAGGTTTACTCTACAAGAAATGAGAAGGGAGCTGGAAAACCCCCACTTCAACTGAAAGTGGTTGGTGTGAGGCCGGCCCCCTTACTCGTAAAAATAAATAGGTCCCGAATCACCACATGCGACCCCTTAGGTGATAACGCAGGCAAGAAGTTACACTGTAGCTTAGTTGCGTTGCGTATAGGGGTCTATGATACATGTTGTAGTGCCGCAGAGGTGTTTACGAGCTTGGTCGTCTCTACAAAGCACCAATACTCAAGCAAGACCCAGTTTTGTGTAGATAGCTTAGTTGCGTTGCGTTTGGCCCTGTAATATAGGGGCGAGAAGGCGCTAACAATACTAGGAGCGACTGAAAGTGAGATATTGATTTTTACAATGCGCCATTTTCCCTCTGTGGACGCGTTTTCCCGCCGTTCCAAATTTGAAACAATGTCAGTGTGTACAGCCGTGAACTTAGCGTGTCCGTGAAAGGAACGTCCTTGAAAGCAGAAACGGACAGAGCCATGTAAAAAATGTAATACAAAAAGTAGTGTAGGTAAAACACAATGAACGATCGCAGTCTAATGGTAAACGCTTCATGTGGGTAATCGGAATTCGGAAGGTAGTAGGCTCGATAAACTCATCTTTGATCCTTTATTAGAAATCGGTCACAAAGGATCACATGCGGCGTGTACAAGCGCGAGCTTATACGTGTTTGCTAGTGTAAATGCATATTATGCTTGTGGGAATGCATTTAATATAAATCTTAAATGGTATATATCCTTGCAGCTTAGATTAGATAAGATTAGATGTGAATACCCAATGTTACATATCTTTGTAACTTAGATTGGATTAGATTGAAGAATTTAGTAACGTTTTTATTTAGTAACGTAACATTCCTTGAGGTTGGTATGAGGCTGACCACCCATACTGTAAAAAATGTTTCACTTTGCCAATGTCACCCCTGTGTCAGGGAAGGTCGGCAAAAGTTGTAGGGATTATGTTCATTTGAGGTTAGGATTTTATTTGAAAGTACACATTCAGCATTTGTAAGCGCGAACTGCACGTGTTTGTTTGTGGGCATACATATCTGAGAGCTTTAAATGAATATATCCTTGCAACTTAGATTATAGATTGATTTTTTCCACATTTTCGTTGAAAAATACGATACAAATTTCTGTAACGTGGATTGAAAATTGAGTTGTATGGAAACATAACGTTGGGTTCTTTACGACTCAATTGATGTTTATTTTTTATATTGACACAAGTTGCAAGAAGTATGTCAAATCTATAGATATTTGATATTTTTGGTAAACAAACTGAATTGAACGAATTAGGATTTCTTCATCGAAATTGTTCTTCCTACGTTTGTACCTTTTTTGTTCAAAAATAAGTATCATTTTGGATTATACTAACATACGAAATCATGTTTTTTGTACGTATGATCAAACAAAAATCTGGCTTCTAAAGGTGTTATTCTGAAACAGCAAAGCTATGGTTCATCCGTAGCCTTCAGTGAATTTTCCATAGAAAAAAGCGATGGTCCTTTGATCAGCTATGAATTAGTTTTTTTGTGAATAGCTTTGTAGGAATTTCATACTACAATTGTTTCAGGGAAGATCGGCAAGAGTTGCAGGGCTTACCAGTCACCCTCGGCAAAAAAAGCCTAACACTGCGCTCGGCTGAGACTGGAGCCAAATAAAGGATTGAAGAACCTATAAGAAGAGTTAACACAATGTTTGGAGAGCGTGCATTCGCAGTTGCTGGCCCTCTGGCCTGGAACCACCTGCCACATCATGTGAGAGAGCTAGAGGACCATGGAAAGTTCCGGAACGCACTGAAGACAAGCAAATTTCTGGCATCGTTTGCACCAGCGCCCTTGGAATGACTACATCACGAAACGGCGCTATAAAGAAATCATCAACTCATCATCATCATCATCATAATCTTACGTTCAATTGAGATTGAGTTTTTATATTGTAGGTCCACATGCGGCCTGTGATAGCGCGAACTTATAAGTACATGTCTGCTTGTGGGAATGCATTAAATATTAATTTTAAATTATATATATCTTTGTAGCTTAGATTTAGATATAAAAAATATTCTAATCAATGTATTCGGAATGTAGGTACAAAAAATTAAGGTTAGAATTTTTTTTTACAAAGTCTGAGCTCTAAGTCTCTGAATGGAAGGTTGTGGGTTCGAATCTCGGCGGAGCATAAAAATATATACCATTTATATTTTCAAATTTGGTCTTCGCTGGGTTGAACAATTCATAAACTTTTACCAATGACCGGTCACCAAAGGTCCATCCAGCCTTGAAGCAACTGGGTCGTGCTTGAGAATCGGCGCTTTGTAGCGACGACAACCAAGCTCGTAAAAAGGACGATAGCTCCATTGCGCTGCCTTAGTTCTTGTTTGCCGTATACGCCATTGAGAAAAATTTACATCAGCAATGTTTGCATGTGTAGGTACTGGACTAATGTGTCTTATGAAAACAAGAAATTTATTTAAAAAATATTTTAAAGAACTCTCACATTATCGAGTTTTACGGTTTTTCTTAGCTCAGATTGTGTAGAATTTGATTCATAAGACAACTGCATGAAAAAGCCATATTTTACAAGATTGGCGTATACGGCAAACAAGAACTGGGGGAGCGATTGGTCGAATGCTTGCATTGGGTCTTACTTGAGAATTAGCGCTTTGTAGCGACGACGATCAAGCTCGTAAAAAGGTCGATAGCTCAATTGGTAGAATGCTTGCATTTCATGCCGTGAGCAAGGGTTCGATCTTAAGGTTTACTCAGCCTTCACAAGAAATGAGAACCAGCCCCCCCGGGAGCTGGGAAACCCCACTTCAACTGAAAGTGGTTGGTGTGAGGCCGGCCACATGCGACCCCTTCGGGGATAACGCAGGCAAGAAGAAGGTACACTATATGTGTAGCTTAGTTGCGTTGCGTTGCGTTGAGCAAACGGCAGTAAAGTATGGGACTGCTGTCCTTAGCAATCAATAACAATATCTTGTTTGTTTTTTCCCTAGCAACCCAGCCGGGTGACGACATTACATTTGTCGATTCGAGTGCCAATTTTACTGATTTTTTTTCTAGCTAAGCAAATGTTACAAGTCTATGGATAAATAGTTTTATCATTTAATAACAAAATATGAGATCCGCTTTCTAATTGACATCGACAAAACTGTATCGTCACACTGCCGGGTTACTAGGGAAAAGACAAATAACTGTTTTTTATTATATTTTTTAGTGTTCTCTGTTTTTTTTATTGGTCGCGAAGGACAGTTATTTAGGATCCATAATTAATTAATTTATTTACTGTGTCATATTATTTCGATAAAGAAATAATCTACCTACAAGAATATCACAGTATTTTCTGTGGAAAAATTGATTTTTCAATGTAGGCATTTTATATTTTTCAGGGTTTGGTGGTTTACACAGTGAAAGTCCATTGTATAATTAATTAAATAAATACACTGTTTAAATTTACTTATTATTTTATTTTAAATATTTCAAAAGTTTTCGCCTAAAAAGGCATCCTCAGGACAATTTTTTTTATTGGTCGCTATATTTGTCCTGAGGATGCCTTTTTAGGCGAAAACGTTTGACATATTTAAAATAAAATAATAAGTGAATTAAAACAGTGTATTTATTTAATTAATTATAGGCATTTTATATTTTTGTATAACCTATACGAACCTACTAAGTTCGCCTCTGTGCTTGCCACATACTTTTACAGCCCAAAAAATATACAGAAATAAATAAGTTCATTATCTTCATAGTGCAAAACAACAGCGAATTGTATAACGCATTTTTTAAAATAAGTTTTTTAATCACTACTGCAACTTAGATACCTTTGTCAATGAAAATTTTATTACAAAAAAATAAACTTAAAAATCTGTAAGTCATAAAATTACAAATAACATTATTTTCCCGCTGTGCGTCGGTAACAAAGATATCTGTATACACTACCACTGTCGTTTCTGTTATTACATCATTTTAAATGACTTTTAACAATTTAAAAAACTGAATAATGCCAAAACTAATCATTAAATATTATTTTTTGATTTTGTAAGTCAAAAGATTCAAGTGTTATTTTGTATTTTACAAGTTTTATTTTTAAATAGTATCTTGACAAGGCGTTGAAGTTTCGCGTTCCGACCAATAGGAAGCCAGGCCGATCGATGTTTGGCCCTTTATTGCGTAGAGACTTTCTTCAGGTTTCTGCGTTCAGGACTTGGAATAGTGTTTCTAATTTCGTTTTTTTCGTGTGGTGTAAGCTAAACGCTCTACGAGAAGCAAACGTGAGTATTCGCGCCCACTCTTGCATATTCATTTTATTTTTATAATTAGTATTTTGCCCGCTTATTATCAAGTTGTTTTAGCAGGCAGGCTGGATATCCAACATGGCGTCGATGTAAATATCAAACATAACTCGCGTTTCTTTGACGTTTGCCGTATTCCTTCAAAATAAACCTTTTACTTCTGTGATTTAATTGTATTTTAACGAACTTCTAAATATTTCTCACCTCGTTGTGACAAAATAACCTCAAATAAATCATTCCAAATTGCGTTGACTGCCATTTGGCAGTTGAGGCAACTTCCAGCAAATAAAACAAAAATCCCATCAGCTGTCTGTAAACAAGTAAAATAACACACAAAACTCAATAAATATGTTATTTTCATGTCTTTTATTACAATTTTACAGTAATTAATATTACACAACGTTCATTAAGCATTAAAAATAAAAAATGATCACAGGTTATTTTTAAATCATGGAGGTTATAAAAATATCAACAAGACGTATGGAAGTCTGATGACTTGGAAAGCCACTATGATTAAAAATACATTTCCATTTCCTATAATTCTTTTCTTTAATGTCACATATACATTTTACATACTTTCAAATGAAATCCTAGCAGGGGATTATAGTTGATGTAATGTTAAAGATGATGAACAACCTACTTTAAACCGAACCTTACCCATCTTATCATATTTAAAGTCAACCGTTAGTCTGAACAAACCCAAAACCTAGCTGGATAGCAATATGGATGTGACTCTGCAGAGGTTCTGGCCACTCCTAGTTGAACAATGTCAGCGTTGCTGTAAGAGTGTCTACTTTATAATGACCTGAAATTTAAAAACTGTTTACTTTCTCTCCGGGATCAGCTCCATTGGCTGAAAATTGAAGAGTAGAGTACGAGGTCTGTTTGATTGTGTTAAAGTCTACACAAAACACTGCTCCACCATATATCACAAAGCCATGTGCAATGGACGCAGTAGGTCATAGAAGTCAGTCACAAGTTCACTGACGAAACGTAGCAGCCTTCTAAGAAGAAAAAACAGCCTTCTGAGAAGAAATACTGGACCATGGTCTACAAGCTCGGAAGAATGGATGCTGCATCCTCATCATCATCAATTCATAAAAATTTTACCAAAAACCGGTCACTAAAAAGGTCCATCCAGCCTTAGCAATTGGGTGTTGCTTGAGTATTGGCGCTTTATAGTGACAACCAAGCTCGTAAAACAAAAAAAAACAACAACTGTTATAGACCCCTAGAGTCTCTGAAATCTAGGGAGTCTCCCGCACACGATTTCTTTAAAAAAAAATTCTCCAGTCATTGTTTGTGGTGTTGCAGATGCCTCGCACGCGCAAGCGCCACCACTCTGTGTCGCGTTCTCGCTCCCACTCGCGCACGCACTCCTACGACATGAAGCGCCGCCGCGCCCCCCAAGACGACGGCCAGCCCGATGTGTCCTTCCACAAGAGATCCCGCTCCCACAGGTGAGTGATTACTTTGTTGTTTGTTTCATTGATTGCAACACGGCATTTGATACGGTAAATTGTGGGGTTCTTATAAGACTGCTTCGAGAGCGTTGATTAGATAACAAAAATGTTAATGTTATCAAAAACCTGCATTGGAATCGACAGGCTACATTAATCCTTCAACCGCCGTCAAGTGTAAACTTGCACACAGTGCGGCTGTCAATCATAGACATCATCCAACTTTGAACTTATCCCTGACATTGTTCAAGAATTCAAAAGTCTGCAATTGGAAATATGTGCTACACCCTTATGATTTTTGTTCTTGAATAACTAATACATGTGACTGTTCACATAGTTTGAAGTGTCGTCAATCAATGAAGGTAGGAAATCAAGAAATGTTTTTCAAAGAAATGCACTTAAAAAAGTATTCTGTACCGGGAGTATTCATATATCCAGAATATTCAGAAGCAAAACGGTTAATTCTTAGCACTGAAAGTACATGAGTCGTGTATAACCAATGGTAACAATCGAGGATTTATTTTAAAAAGGGTTGAAGGCTTAACATGGAATAATCATGAGCAGATGATTTAAAAATAACCATGTATTTTTCTCATTTTCAAAAATATCTAAGCCTTGGTTCTGCAGGACTCCTGTATAAAGTAATAGTTATTTGATGGGTGTGGTTAATGATTGGGTGATAAACGAGTGTGGTATAAAAGAGAATATGAGAATGAGAGTAAAAAGAAGTATGTTAAGATGGTTCGGGCATTTGGAGAGAATGAGTGATAAAAGATTGACGAAGAAAGTATATGTTGCTAGAATAGATGGATGTCGTGGTAGAGGAAGACCGAGAAAAGTATGGAAGGATCAAATCTCTGAAATAGCGAATGACTGGGATATCCAGAGTCATAATAAAAGGAGGACTTGTATGAAAAAGGTTATGACTCTGGATGAAATGAAAGAAGTATGCAAGGACAGGAAGAAGTGGCGGCTAATCTGCAATGTTGATTTCTAATGTTGGTGTATTCATTTGCTACATTTTTTGCATAGGAAATTTTTGACTTTTTTTGTATAGATTTCTTTGTAAGGTTTTGTTCTTTTTTATATTTAAATGTAATTTATTATTCATTCATATTCCTTGACTTATAGGTTGGTATGAGGCTGACCACCCATACTGTAAAAAATGGTTCACTTTGCCAATGTCACCCCTGTTTCAGGGAAGGTCGGCAAAAGTTGTGGGGCTTATGTTCATTTGAGGTTTGGATTTTATTTGTAAGTACACATTCAGCATTTGTAAGCGCGAACTACACTTGTTGGTTTGTGGGCATACATCTGAGAGCTTTAAATGAATATATCCTTGCAACTTAGATTATAGATTATAGATTATAGATAGAGTACAAAAAAGTACGATGAGATGGTTCGGACATCTCGAAAGAATGGATGATGAACGACTAACGAAGAAAGTGTACAAAGGAAATGTCAGAGGAAAGCGCGGAAGGGGAAGGCCGAGGAAAGAATGGTTAGACCAAATAGGTGAGATTGCGAAAGAATGGAACCTGCAGAGTGAGAATAAGAGAAGAGTATGTATGAAAAAGGTGATGAGTATTGAGGAAATGAAAGTGGTTTGTAAGGACAGAAAAAAGTGGAGGCGCATCTGCGGAGGTACCGGCCACCCCTAGTGGAACGGCGGCAGGATACAGTACAGTACAGTATTTCAGGTACTCATCGACGGTTAAAAGGTAATAGGGCATAACCGACCAAAACTAAATTGTTCAGGAGAGCAGTTTAAAGTTTGAGATTGCTGAAAAATAGCATAACTTTTTTTATTGTTTATCATTTCCTTAAAATCAAAACAGCTCTAATATTTAAAAAAGAAAGGCATATATTGGCATTCCTCAGTATGTGGTTTTACAATGTTTTACGTTTTTTTAATGTCGCAAGCGCCTTTAGGACAAAAAAGACCCAAATCTTGTCGGTTACACCAAAACCATACTCTGAAAACACTATTGTTTGCTTGAGCATAAGCAACAAAAAAATCATCGTAGAGCTATGGGAGTTAGTGCATTAGAAAGAGCGGAAAATTTTCATTAGGATAGCATTCATAACTCATTTTTGACCAAACCGTCACTTATACTCCCTTTTAACCGTCGTTATGCACTCTGTGATTGCTAATGTCTAGTTGCAAAATAAATGGATGTGGCATTGAAACTCTACATTATTATAATGACCATATGGGGGCAGAATAAAACTACTAGAATCATGTATTATTTACTCATAAAATACAGTAATGATTCCATGAGAATCAAGTGTGATCTGCTTTCTGTGCTGGAATATAGATGGCGTTGCAATTAATGAAATGGAGTAAAAGTTGTACAGGTGTTGTATAGATGGCAGTATTCAGTTTATTTTGTAATCATAATATGATATTATATCCATTATTAGATTTTTTAACTCAAGTTATTTACATTACTGGTAAATACAAAAATAAATGTAGGAAGTCAAATCTTTTTTTATGTAATTGGTATGAGGCTGACCACCCATACTGTAAAAATGGTTCACTTTGCCAATGTCACCCCTGTTTCAGGGAAGGTCGGCAAGAGTTGCAGGGCTTATGTTCATTTGAGATTGGGTTTTTTATATTGTAGGTCCACATGCGGGTGTGAGCGCGAAATTATGCATGTCTGCTTGTGGGAATGCATTTAATATGAATCTCAAATGATACATATCTTTGCAACTTTGATTTAGATATAGATTAGAATCCTGTAATGTGAAATTTGTAATGTAAGAAGATAACTATAAATAATCTATTATCAAGAAACTTTTTTTCACATGTTAAAGAGAAAAAAAATACCATCACACTCCAAACCATAACATATACCTAATGTTCTTTTTAACCGTAGATAGCTCAGTTCTCTAGAATGCTTGTGTTCCATTCCAGACGGCTAAGGTTCAATCCCCACCAAGAGTAATATAAATGATTTCTTATTTTCGGTGTTTATTTAAAGTACCGGAAAGGTTTAACGGCAAGGCTTTTACAAAATATGAATACGAAATCCCTCGGGAACTAAGAAACCCCTACTTTATTTGAAGTAGTTAGCGTTAGGCCGGCTCCCTTTCCTGTGAAAATAAATAAGTTCAACACGCCACACCCCTCGGGAGACATCACAATAAAAAGTTACGCTGTGTGTGTTTTAACCATCCGGGCTGGCAGTCTCATCACCACGGTAATTCTTACCTACCAAATATCGGTAATATTTGTAGGAAGACTAATCAGCTTTTCACTTTCGGCCATCTTGGATTGACAGGTCTTCATACAAATATTACGGATATTCGGTAGGTAAGAATTACCGTGGTGATGAGACTTCCAGCCCTGGACAATTTTTGAATCACTGTCCGGATAGCTCAATTGGTAGAGTGCTTGCATTCTATGCCGTGAGCTCGGGTTCGAATCCCACCGCGGGTGTCAGAAATGATTTCCCGTTTCGGTGTTTACTTTGAACTCCAAAATTAAATACCGGCAAGGTTTACTCAGCCTTCACACGAAAAGTACCAGCCCTCTCGGAAGCTGGGAAACCCCCTCTTCAACTGAAGTGGTTGGCGTAAGGCCGGCCCCCTAACCTGTAAAAATAAATAGGTTCAACTCGCCACATGCGACCCCTTTGGGGATAACTCGGCAAGAAGTTACACTGTATGTGTAGCTTAGTTATTTGATTTGCAATTTTAACATTCAAATTGTTTACTCCAATTGTATGTGAGCGGTACACTGACAACATAATAGCGAGGCATGAATTATTCAGGGCTTATGGAGATGTGGAAGTGAACTGGTTATTGGAGCACACCTCTCATCATCATCATCGCCACCAGCACAGATGTGGGCGGAACAAGTCGGGACTATTAGCCGCATATGGACGGCATACCAAGTGACAGACACTGCCAAATCAATCAAACCATCAGACAATTCCATTTGTATTTGGACTATCTGAGAGGTATGAGGCTGACGACCCATCTATAATCTAAGCTGCAAGGATATGTTAACATTTAAGGCTCATATGAAATGCATGCCTACAGACAGGCACATGTAGGTTCGCGCCTACACATTCTGCATGTGTGCATACAAATAAAGAAAACCTCACATGGTCATAAACCTTGCAACTCCTGCCGCCGTTCCCTGAACCGGGGTGGCATTGGCAAAAGTGAACCGATTTTTACAGCACGGGTGGTCAGTCTCGTACCAACCTATCAGTCAAGGAACCCATAGGTACTGTAATAAATGGTTCACTTTGCCAATGTCACCCCTGTTTCAGGGAAGGTCGGCAAGATTTGCACGGCTTGTGTTCATTTGAGATTGGGTTTTTATATTGTAGGTCCGCATGTGTTAGCGCGCACTTATACATGTCTGCTTGTAAAAATGCGTTTAATATGAATCCCCAATGTGACATATTTTTGCAACTTAGATTAGATTTGATTAGAGATGAATATTGTAGAGACATTTCGCCTTGGGAATGCTATGACCGCTATGCTGTTGATATTGTACTCGGATATATAAACATGATAGCCAAACAGTTGTCCAGTTTGCTATTCGAGCGGACGTGTGATCTTGAGGAGTTGTACCATAAAAGTGAAATACAAACACTGTTTTTTGCACATTCGACATTGTCCATTGTCAATATTTGCGTTATTAATTAATATAATTGACTTATAGGTTGTTATGCGGCTGACCACCCATACTGTAAAAAATGGTTCACTTTGCCAATGTCACCCCTGTTTCAGGGAAGGACGGCAAGAGTTGCAAGGCTTATGTTCATTTGAGATTGGGTTTTTATATTGTAGGTCAACTTGCGGCATGTGTTAGCGCGAAATTATACATATCTGCTTGTGGGAATGCATTTTATATAAATCTTAAATGATATATATCTTTGCAGCTTAGATTAGATTAGATTAGATATCTATATTTACTCCTAGTGCATATGTAATGAATCTGCAAATAATATTATTCTTTACTTCTACTTCTATCAAATCTCGAAAATCACTATTTCGACAGAAAATGCTCATTTCGCACGCTTAATAATAAAGAGAAATAACTCAAAAAATAAGAATGTTGGGAAATCACGTTTGAAGTTCAGACAACCAGTACAACTTGTATGGGATGAAAAAGGCGACCGATGTTTTATCTCGCTCATATTCGTCCAAATTGAACGGCTGTCGCATTCTACCTATTCTTTTCGCATTGTTCTTGCGTTTTATTACAAAATCTCGATTTTCCCAATTTTTGAGTTATTGCTCTTTATTATTAAACGTGCGATTTGTTAGAGAATACGTTTTGTAGATTTTAATTTTATTGTAAAGTGATTGTTTGTTTTATATACCTACTTACTTAACTGCAATTAATTGTTTGTGTTACTTGACTTATAGGTTGGGATGAGGCTGACCACCCATACTGTAAAAAATGGTTAACTATGCCAATGTCTCACCCCTGTTTCAGGGAGGGTCGTCAAAAGTTGCAGGGTTTATGTTCATTTGAGATTTGGATTTTAATTTATCAGCATTTGTAAGCGTGAACTTACACGTGTTTGTTTGTGGGCATGCATTTGATATGAGCTTTGAATGTTAATATATCTTTGCAACTTAGATTACAGATCCGAATAACTCAGTGTTGAGCTGCTTAGCCAAAAAAATAAACATTGATTGATTTGGATACTAAAAAAATATATATAAATAAATTACGTAAATTTGGTCATGTCTCTGTGTATTTTAGACTTATAACAATGTAGTAACAAAAGATCAGCTGAGGGACATCCAGAAAGTTAGAGTATTCTGCCAAACTGCCCGCTTATGGAATGAGTTACCGGTATCTGTGTTTCCATCCCAATTTAACCTTGCCCTTTTCAAATCCAATATCAATCGCCATTTCCTCTCAGTGTCTCAAAACAAAGCAACGCCACACACACCACAGCACTGCGCAGCTAACGGCCCTGCAACCGGACATGGACAACTGCCACATCACCAACACCTCTGCGGCACTATAACAAGTGTCATAGACCCTTAGAGTCTCTCGAATCTAGGGAGTCTCCCGCATAGGCTTTCTTAAAAATAAAAATAAAACGTGATTTGCGACTGACAGAAACAGGAAATCATTTCTGACGCCCTTGGTGGGGATCGAGCCCTAGCCCTCGGCATGGAATAGAAGCATTCTATCATCTGACCTATCAACTGAACTGTGGGATCTTGATTGTTAATTTTTGTAGTGTCACAGGCGTGAGTCTATGATCTTTAATCTAAGTTGCAAAGATATATTAACATTTAACAATTGCTGTAAGGCTCGATGAACCTTTGGTGACCGGTCATTGGTAAAGGGTTTATGAATTTTTCAACCCAGCGAAGAGAAAATTTGAAAATATAAATGGTATATTTTATGCATCTAAAATTTAAATATATCTCTTTGCAACATAGATTATAGAAAATATAAAGTAGGTTGGTTACTTTCTGGACGTGCCTCGTATAAAATACATGTTTATGACAAATCTAGTCGATGTTATAATTAATTCACAGTCTACTAAATGATCTTACGTAATAAGGAGATATTTAAATAGTAAGCTGGATCTATAAATATTAGTCTTTCTTGTCTACCTCAATCAGCTGTGCCCATACATTATTTATCAAATATCTCATTGAAGTACCAAATAGCTACCACAAGTACTACCGAGTGATTTATTCATATGATTGATTCTCGAGTCAAAGAAACCGCTAATAAACCACATATCCGAAATTTCGAATGAATGGAATATCCAGATTCATAATGAGAGAAGAGCCTGTATGAGGGAGGTTATGACTCTAATAAATGAAAGAAGTATGTAAGGACAGAAATAAATGGCGGTTGATCTGTAATGTTGGCGGCTAGGGTTTATTAAATTGGAATTCGTTTTCTGTTTGTTGTCCAAAGATATTATTATTTATTGACCTATAAAATGTAATTTGTCGTGTATGTTCCTTGACTTGTAGGTTGGTATGCGGCTGACCACGCATGCTGTAAAAATGGTTCACTTTGCCAATGTCACCCCTGTTACAAGGAAGGACGGCAAGAGTTGCAGGGTGTATGTCCATTTGAGATTTGGTTTTTATGTTGTGGGTTCACATGAGGCATGTGAAAGCGCGCACTTGTACGTGTCTGGTTGTGGGAATGCATGTAATGTGAATCTCCAATGTAACATATATTTGCAACTTAGATTAGATTAGAGCATAGGCAACATCCAAAGGCATGTTACGCCGTTCCTGAAAGACCTTTCATTAGAAGGTTTGTAGGGTGTGTTCTAGGCATGGCTAAAAGGTCTCCGCAAGTTTACTGATGCCGGAGCAACACCTTCTCTCAGGGTCAGTCTCGCCTCCACTGACCCACGCCCTGTATATCCATCCCATCCGGGGATGTGTCACAGGACTCGCATGCAAAACGTTATGTGAGATGCTAATCTAATCTAATCTAATCTAATCTAAGTTGCAAAGATATGTTACATTGGAGATTCACATTACGTGCATTCTCACAACCAGACACGTACAAATTCACGCTTGCACATGGCTCATGTGAACCTACAACATAAAAACCAAATCTCAAATGGACATACACCCTGCAACTCTTGCCGTCCTTCCCTGAAACAGGGGTGACATTGGCAAAGTGAACCATTTCTACAGCATGGGTGGTCAGCCGCATACCAACCTATAAGGCTATAAGTCAAGGAACTCGCACTCCATCTATAATAATCTAATCTAAGATTATTATAGATGGAGTGCGAGTTCGCACTCCATCGAGTTCCAGTAAGCCGAGACTTAAAGTTGCGAAACCTTAGGGCGGGCGAGTACTCCGCCCACCGCCAAATCAGGTCTGGTCTGTTTGCCAACATCTCGCTCCCCCAGTTCTTGTTTATCGTATAGACCAATTCCGTCAAACGTGACTTTTCAATGCATTTGTCTTAAGAATCAAATTCTACACAATCTGAGCTAAGAAAAAACGTAAAATTCGATAATGTGAGAGTTGTTTTAAATATTTTTAAAATCAATTTCCTGTTTTCATAAGACACATTGGTCCAGTACACATGCAAACATTGCTCATGGAAAATTAGCTGAATGGTCTATACGATAAACAAGAACTAAGGCAGCGATCTACTTACTCACTAACCGCCCACACTAAGCTGCCACCACTAACTCGCTTTACTAAACACTAAGCGCGCTAGTATTCTCGATAGATAAGGATATGGTGTGATTGATGGTGTATGGCTGATTGTTTTTTTTTGTAACTCCCATTTTGGGTGACTTGATTTTCCCTTGAAAAAATATCCGTAGAGGGATGCGATTCACCGACCTATTTTTGCGTGGCCCGAAACAGGTTAAAACATTATCAATTAATACTTCATCTAATCTAATCCAGATTACAAAAAATATAATGGATGAAAGCAAGCGGACATGTTGCTATTGTGAGAGTTCGAGAGAGAAGACGGAAAAAGGATGCAGCTGTCAAACATTGACTTGAATTTGGTAGCAAAAAACACCATAGACAAAAATACAACTGTATCATTGTTAGGTATGTCTAATCTAATCTAAGCTGCAAAGATATATATCATTTAAGATTTATATTAAATGCATTCCCACAAGCAGACATGTATAATTTCGCGCTAACACATGCCGCATGTGGACCTACAATATAAAAACCAAATCTCAAATGAACATAAGCCCTGCAATTCTTGCCGTCCTTCCCTGAAACAGGGGTGACATTGGCAAACTCAACCATTTTTTTTTTACAGTATGGGTGGTCAGCCGCATACCAACCTATAAGTCAAGGAACATACATGACAAATTACATTTTTTTAAATCAATAAATAATAATTTATACATGGACATTAAAAAAAAACTAAATCATAAAACCAATTTCACTTTAATAATCCCTAGCCGCCAACATTGCAGATCAACCGCCATTTTTTCTGGCGAAGTGAACCATTTTCTACAGCATGGGGGGTCAGCCGCATACCGACAAAATAATGTTACCAAGGTAGAAGGGATTCAAATAAAGGTATTCTTTGATCAAGTTAACAGATTTTATAACTGGAATTTTATACATGGTATGTAAATGTATGTAAAAATATTAAATGTTAAATATTGTTAAATTCGTAACTATTTTAAATTACACCATGTTGGGATTCGGTTCTGAGCATATTTTGTAAGTTTTGACTTAAAACCACAGTGAGCGTGATGTTAGTGAAATGTTAGTGATGTCCATTCCTTGGACCGGTCCGTAGTCCAGTGGCAACATTTCGGACTCGTAAATGGAAGGAGTACCTGGAGGACCTGCTGGTGGACGTGCGCTGCTCAACATATGCAGACCTAAAAAGAGCCGCACAAGACAGGGAGGAATGGAGAACAAGAGTTAAAGATATTGCTGCAAACCAATCCTAGAATTAAAACAGGATAAGAAGAAGAAATGGAAGGTTGTGGATTTAATCCCGGCGGAGCACAAAATATACCATTTATATTTCGAATGTGCTCTTCGCTGAGTTGAAAACTTCATAATCCTTTACCAAAGACCGGTCACTGAAAGGTCCATCCAACCTTACAACAACTGGGTCTTGCTTGAGAATTGGCGCTATCTACAGCGACAACCAAGCTCGCAGAGGGCTCTTGAGGTGTGATACACACAAAAACAGCGCTCACCAAATAAATCATCCTAATATTATTACTATTATTCCGTACAGAGCAATTGGGAAGACTCAGCTCTTTACCGTAGTACGCTATGGTTGAGTTTCAACGTAGAGTTGTATAGTTGTCGCACAGAAGGTCTGCTTGTGCCCGGCTATTGACGGCGAGCACGTGGGCAGTTAAAGAGCTAGCTGGTATACCTAACTGTTGTGGTGAATGCCAGCGCCAGCAATGAAAAGGATATTTAATTCAGATTGCCCAATAAATCAGGCGTTTATGTGCTATGTCTTTTTTGCACGCTAAATCTCAAGGATTTGCGCTGGATATGCTGAATATTGCAACATGGCGAGGACATCGATTATTATTATTGGACTTGTAGTCGGTCGCCCCACGCCAAACCAAAATAATAAACAATATGACGTACTAGTTCTTAGTCAGTCATTTGATACGGTGTACCGGGTGGAGCATCTTTTTGGGCACTTGAACCTTTTATGATATAGTTTTTCTCGGGTTAGACCATGTTTTATTTGCAGTAATTTTATCTGCCGACTTTTCTTTCCCTCCAGCGGGGAACATTTTCAAGGCTCGAAGCGACGCGGCACCTTTATCCTCCGTTTGCTTTTGGCAGCTGTAGCAGTTTCCTAAAGTCGCTTCGAGCCTTGAAAATGTTCACCGCCGGAGGAAATTAAAATTAAAATTACTGCAAGTAAAACATGGCCGAACCCGAGAAAAACTATCATTTAACACCGACCATGAAAGTGAAAGTTTAAAACTTTCTCGAACCTTTTAGTTTATAATAAATTGTCCGAGGCGGGCATCCCTTCATTAACCACTTTCGTCCTCGAACCCTTGACACCATACTCGCATTAGTTAGACTCGAATCGACAAAATCTTATGAAACCCCTGATTTAGTTTTCTGATCCACACTAGACTACAATCGTCATTTATCGGTCGGTCGATAGTTAAGTTAGTAGAATCATAGCGTCCAATGGCAGCAGGGTCTTGCTTGAGTATTGGCGCTTTGTAGCGACGACCAAGGTCGTAAACACCTATGCGGCACTACAAAAGTGTCACAGACCCCTAGAGTCTCTGATATCTAGGAAGTCTCTCATATCTAGGAAGTCTCGCATATTGTTACTGATGTATGGAAGTGAAGCATGGACAGTGAACGATAGCGAAATGAGTAAAGTATGTACGGTGGAAATGAAGCATTTGAGAAGCATGACAGGAAAAACTCTGAGGGATAGAGTTAGGAATGAATGGGTAAAAATAGAATGTAATTTGAAAGAGGATGTGAAAGTTAAGGTACAAAAGAATGTGATGAGATGGTTTGGGCATGTGGAAAGAATGAATGATGATAGACTGACAAAGTATATACAAAGAAAGTGTGAAAGGAAAAAGAGGGAAGGGACGACCGAGAAAAGTATGGAGTGATTGGATTGAGGAGATTGTGAAAGAATGGGATATACAAAGTGAGCGTAAAAGAAGAAAATGCATGAAAAAGGTGATGGACATAAATGAATTGAAAGAGGTATGTAAGGATAAGAAAAAATGGAGCCAGCTCTGCAGAGGCTCTGGCTACCCCTAGCGGAATGGTGATAGAGTTACAGTTACAGTATGGGATATCCAGAGTCATAATAAGAGGAGAGCTTGTATGAAAAAGGTTATTGTCAGGTTAGTGGCGTTGGGCACGTCACGTCGCATGACAGGCCATGAAAAGGATCGTCCAATGGCGACCTAGGATATCCAAGCGGAGAAAAGGGAGACTCCAACTGTTGTGGCTGGACAAAATCAAGGAAACTGCGGACCGAAGTTGAAACTGTTCAACACTGCAGCACATTTATCCCGATGATGGATGTCGTGGAAGAGGAAGACCGAGAAAGGTATGGATGGACCAAATTTTCGAAATAGCGAGTGAATGGGATATCCAAAGTCATAATAAAAGGAGAGCTTGTATGAAAAAGGTTATGACTCTGGATGAAATGAAAGAAGTATGCAAGGACAGGAAGAAGTGGCGGCTAATCTGCAATGCTGATTTGTAATGTTGGTTTATTAGTTTGCTACATTTTTTGCGTAAGAAATTTTTGACTTTTTTTGTATAGATTTATTTTTAAGGTTTTGTTGTTTCTTTTGTAAACTTAAATGTCATTTATTACTCGTATTCCTTGACTTATAGGTTGGTATGAGGCTGACCACCCATACTGTAAAAAATGGTTCACTTTGCCAATGTCACCCCTGTTTCAGGGAATGTCGGCAGGAGTTTTTTTTTTTTTTTTTTTTTTTTTTTTTTTTTTTTTTTTTTTTTTTTTTTTTTTATTGTTTAAACAAGAATACAACAGCATTGAATATAATTTTGTATACATATATAAGATATTTTTTACAATTCATGTCGCCTATTACTGTATTCTACAAATTAATATTTTAAATTACAAATCATGCCAGGTAAATAAATAAAAAGTAAAGAAAAACAAAAAGAAGCAGCATCCAAAACCAAAAAAAAAAGAAATACACAAATCAAAACAGAATAAAAATAAAAATAAAAAATAAATCTCGTCCTCATGATGGGATAAGGAAAGAAAGGTCAGGAGAAAGGAAAGGGAGTAGAAAAACAATGCGCACACCAAACACGTCAATGATGATTAATAAGCAATAAAAACAAAATAGGAATTGAGAATGATTAAAGAAATTAGAAATGAGATTCAAAAATGAAATTCAAATCCTGCTAGATTCAAAATCCTCTTTTTCAATGACTGTGCAGACAGAAAGAAAATGTCCAACTTAGGATCAGTCCTTTGGACACTATTTACTGCAACGCAGGCTCTACTTATAAAATAATTTTGCTTATAATTTGTCCTGGCTGCACCCACATAAAATAAGGATTTGTCTCGATGAGTTCTGATTGGACAATGAAATGGAAGGAGGCTTGTGAGAGGTGCACTATCGATTTTGTTATTAACTATCTTATATATGAAGCTGATGTCAAGCATATTTCTCCTTGCCTCCAAAGATCGTATACCATAATGCTCCAATGCTTGGGAATAACTATTGAAATGTTGTCTATTGCGAAAGTTCAGTTGCTTGATAAGTTTTTTTTGGACCATTTCAATAGCATTAATATGGACAACATAATTGGGGTTCCAAACAGTCGAACAAAACTCAAGTACACTTCTAATATATGAATTGAACAAGAAGGGCAATACTTGGGGATTCCTGAAAAGTTTAGTATTCCTAACAATAAAATATAACGTCTTCATCGCTCTTTCAGTAATATGCTCATAATGGTTGATAAAACTCAGTCTCTCGTCCAACAATACACCCAAATCATTGACCACTGATTTTCTTCTGAGGCCATCAACACCAAAACTGTAGTCAAAAAGAATTTTACTACGATTTCTAGTGTAAGTAATGACATTACATTTGTCAATATTAAGATATAACTGGTTGGCATTAGAGTAAGAAAGAATCGAGTTAAGATCAGACTGCAATTCTATACAATCCTCGATGGTATTAATTTGTTTAAATATTTTAGCATCGTCGGCAAACAACAGAATATTAGAGTACTTTATTGAATGAATAATATCATTAATGTAAACAGTAAATAAAAGAGGCCCCAGGTGGGATCCCTGAGGTACACCAGAGTAAATACATCTATATACTGACTCATAGCCGTGAAGTGCCACTGCTTGGGATCTATTTTTAAGATAGGATACAAACCACCTTAAGAGATCCCCCCTTATACCGATGTGCCAGAGCTTACTCAACAATATATTATGACTTATCTTGTCAAACGCCTTAGAGAAATCACTATAAACAGTGTCTACCTGATAGCCACTATGAATGGAATTGGTTACAACCTGAGTAAATTCTAATAAATTTGTGTCTACAGATTTCTTTTGGCGAAAGCCATGCTGGCTAGGAATAATTATTGTGTTTAGAATAGGGTTTATTTGGTCCATTATTATCTTTTCAAATATTTTGCCCAGAATAGGAAGCTTTGCGATAGGCCGATAATTCTCTATACAGCATTTATCACCACTTTTAAAAATTGGACATATCTGGGTTTTTTTCCACAGTAATGGAAAACAACCTTCCCTAATTGATCGACTATATATGATGGCCAACGGCTTACACAACACTGAGGAGCATTTCTTTATAAATAATCCAGGCAGCTGGTCAGAACCAGGACCCTTGTTCACATCTATATACTCAAGGTATTTTTCCACCAATGCATCATTTATCTCTATACCGCTAATCATTATGCCATTGGCAAGAGATATATCGCCTTCATCTTCATCTTCAACCGAAAACTCTTCAACGACATCACGCACATGAACGGATACAAAAAAGTCGTTAAATGCATTACAGACAGACTCACTACCAATGAAATTTACATCACCTAATTTCATTATTTTAGGAATTCCATTAGTACCACGTCGTGATTTAAGAAATGTGAAAAGTGATTTGGGATTACTTTTCAAATCGCTCTCGACGTTTGATATGTAGATAGAATAGCAGTCACGCTGAAGAGATTTTTGTCTCCTCCTTAACGTTGAAAACGATTGATAATCCATTAAATTGCCATACTTCCTCCATTTTTTATGAAATACATTTTTTTCTTTAATAATTTTTATGAGAGACGTCGAAAACCATGGTGGATATGTATTACTGTGTTTAAGTCTCTTTGAAGGTATATTTTTATGGATACAGGTCATCAAGATGTTATAAAACTTAGCGACGACACAGTCTATGCCAATATCTGAAAATTCAATATTCCAATCAATATTTATAAGTTCGGCATTAATCTTTAAGTAATCAGCTTTGTGATACAACACTACATTACGCGAGTTATTTTTAAAAGTGTTGACCTTATCTGAGCAAATCTGTAACTCTACAATTATAGGTGTGTGATGTTTGTCAGCCCTCACGAGGTATGAATCTGCCTCAGTGACCCCACACCTACAACTCGATATAACCAGATCAAGCAGTTTATCATATTCATTATGTACCATATTGTACTGGGTAAATCCCGTGGACGAGATAAGATCAATAAATGTGGAGTGGGCTGCACCACAATTATGACTTCCAATTTGGGGAAGATCATTATCACCCAAAACCCATTTCAACTGGGGCAGGTTATAATCGCCGACCAGCATATACTCATCATGCAGATTATGCAGGAAAATTCTCTCTACCATTTCTGCATGTGAGGTAAGATTATTTAGATAGTCAGTGCCAGGAGCAAGGTAGCAGCAGCATAAATTGAGGTACTTACGCGGCGAAAGCGGAATTCCAACCCAAATATCTTCAGCTGAAGATGACCAATGTGCTCGGCCCACTGGAGAAAGACTAGACCTCACCGCAATAAGAACTCCTCCGCCTGTTTTAGAAATCGATGCACTTCGATCTCTTCTAAATACTGTATAACGTGAATCAAATAATTCAGCATCAGTTATACCTTGAATCAACCAGGTCTCTGTCAGACAAATTATATCAAAAGTATTACTTAAACAATTCATCATAAAGTCATTTGTCTTACCTCTGAGCCCTCTAACATTCTGATAGTAAATTTCTAGTGTAGAATCGCCTTTAAATAAATTAAATTATTATTAGTACATATATAAAATATTATTGGAATAATGCAGTGTGATTCTATAACATAGCAATTGAATAAATCAATAACAATAGGCAGGTTCTTATTATAATAAGAATAAAAATATTTCAGTATGTGGGTGACTGGTAAGGTAAACCATTGGTTGACGGCAGGCAAATGCGATTGGATATTGAAGGGAATGGATAAAAAAAGGAGTAAGGAGGAAGAGAGGAAGCTGCTGAGGACGAGCGTTGACACAGTGATGAGAACAAAAGCAATCAGAACAAAAGCAATCAGAAATGACACCACACAATGAGTTAAGCGCCTTCGATTCTCTCTAGGTCGCTCTCGCCTCTGATCCTTACTCTTGGCGAGGTGTCTTCCTTTCTTATAAATATTTTGCCGTTTCTGGTCCAGACGTATTTGTAGTTTTTTGACTTCGCGAAGAGCTTCGTCTTATACAGAATTCGTTTGTTGTGTAAAGATAAATGTTCGTTGATCGTGATGGCGTTTGGAGTCCCAGTGATGCCGATGTCATTGCTGTTGATAATCCTCTTCTTCATTCTCACTATTGCGAGGAAGTTATCTTTGGCCATCCTCCTAGTAAATCGTACGATGATAGGCTTTGGCGCTGAAGTATTGAAGGACCTGACTCGTACTATATAATCAATATCCCTCGCATCCAATTCATAGCCCAGGATCTTGGAGATGTTTTTAAGAATCTCCAGCAAATTTTCGTTATTCTTCTGGGTTACTCCTTTGATTTCGACATTGTATGATTTTTCCATTTGTTCTCTGTTGTTTCTGTCGCTCTCAACAACATCACACTCCTCTTTAGTAGGTTTGTGTGATAGACTATTTTTCAACGAATTGACCTCTTGTTGAATAGTTTCAAGACGCTGGAGTCCTTCGCCTATTGTATCGACCCTTTCGTCCAATTTCTTCCTGTTTTTGTTTGCAAGGCCCAGTTCCTCTCTGATGGACGATAGTTCTTTTTCGATTTTTTCAAGCCTCTTCTCCAAGTCGTTAAACGGAGCAGGGGAGCTGGGGCTTGATACTGGGCGCGTCGTTTTAAGAGTCACTTGAGCGCAAGGAGACGGTGTGAGGACTTGTTTGGAGATTCTTGGGTCCTCATCTCTACATGGGCCGCAGATCCACTGTGCGCGAGTCCTCGCAGTCATTTTTTTAATGATCGTGGCGGACTGCTCTTGGCATGAGAGGTGGTAGCCCTCATAGCATCTTGAACATTTCAGGCTTTTTGTTGGGCTTAGATCCCCGGTACATTTTTTACACTTCATGATAAAGATTGAAGATGCAATGGTTTGACAGATTAAATTGTTTAAAAAGAAAATAAAATTAGGATACGTTCAAAATGAAAATTATGACGTTTTTTTTAATAAATTCAAATTCGTTTATAATTGTGTCTAATTAATGCATTTATTTTAAACCGTTTTTCTTTTTACTTTAAAATTTAAATGTTATACTGGCATCTATTGATACTTTATCCTACCGTGTTCTGAGTGAAGTACTTATTTATCTTCAAAGTTTATTACAAAATTTCAGGATATTATCAGAGATGTCTATTTCAAAACAAAATAATAATTATTTATTTTTTTAATTTTAATTCCCACCCAGACACGTTTTTGAAAAAGAGGATGGCATTTAAAGTTATCACTTCCTTATTGAATTTCACCTTCATTCATTCACTAAATAACTTAACAGTGCTTTTTGGTACTTAAAGACACTATCAATCACTTCATCAGTAAGTTTTTGGTGCAATATAATACTACCCAGGTTGTCACTTATTAAGCTTTTTTCAAAAAACTTGTTTATTTAGACAAAATTTTGATGGGTTTATAGGTTTGACACTCAACTATATCTCCTCTCAACTGAGGAAGTAACTTTTGGAATAGTAAATTCAAGTTTTGCACTGTTTTTTGTAATATTTTTGAGTAGCCTTTGATGACTCTGTTTACACTTGATATATTATTGAACTTCACGAAGAGTTGCAGGGCTTACGTTCATTTGAGTTTGGATTTTGTTTGTAAGTACACAATCAGCATTTGTAAGCGCGAACTACACGTGTTTGTTTGTGGGCATACATCTGAGAGCTTTAAATGAATATATCCTTGCAACTTAGATTATAGATTATAGATATTCCTATTTTCCTACAACTATAATCTTAGCTGTAAAGATATGTTAACATTCAAGGCTGCAGTTACTCTCGCACAGGGTTTCTAAAAAAAAAAAAAATTAAAAAAGATGAATGTCGTGCTTCACCGTGTGCATCATAATATTATTATTCACAAATCTATTTTTTTTTATAAATGCTGTATTGTGCGTGTTCTGTGCGTGAATGTGTGTACGCATGAACATACATGTGACAAAATGAACATACGTATTACATACTCGTACATATAGCAGGTTTGCGGGACCAATGGAGTGGAACAGACTGCCACCTAATGTGAGGAAGGCAAAGACTGTTGGTGTCTTTAAAGGAGCACTAAAGACACATCTTTACAAGAAATCTTATCCGTGATTTGAGAGGGCCCTTGAGGTGTGACACACACAAAAACGGCGCTCTTTAATTATGTGTACATTAAAATAAATTATCCTTATATATATATACATTCATGCGCGGCTTCCGTGATACGATTCAACAAATCAAAATAAACAATTTAATTGAAAGCGACGCGCGTGGGTGAATAAAAACTATGTACGCTCTTTAAAACGTTTCATTATGTCAATGCTAAAACCTACCTGTAGTTTCTATGAATTACTTACTTCTTCTTTCTTAAGAAGTAAACTCACACTTTGCCAGAAATGAGAACTAGCGCTCTCTAAGCATCCCTAAAAAAAAAAAAAAAAAATTAGGCTGACTTATTTGGTGAGCGCTGTTTTTGTGTGTATCACACCTCAAGAGCCCTCTGCGAGCTTGGTCATCGCTGTAGAAAGCGCCAATCCTCAAGCAAGACCCAGTTGTAAGGCTGGATGGACCTTTTGATGACCGGTCTTTGGTAAGAATTTACGCTTAGTTGCGAGTTGCGTATCTAATTTAATAGAATCTTCACTTTGCCAATGTCACCCCTGTTTCAGGGAAGGTCGGCTTATGTTCATTTGAGATTTGGTTTTATATTGTTGATTCACATGCGGCATGTTTAAGCGCGAACTTAAACATGTATGCTTCTGGAAAAACATTTGATATAAATCTTAAATGTAATATATCTTTGCAGTTTAGATTATAGATTCAGCCGAAGTGTCCATGAGTCATTCGGTCACTGACATGTCGCCCACATTTCAATCGACATATTGTCCATGGACAGATCTATCATATATCTGTCATAGACGTGTCGTACACATGACAAATAGCCTACCAAAAATATTCAATCAGTTTGTACAAGCAAAAATGCTAGAATAAGTATTGTTGCGAACTTCGAGTACAGGCGCTCGTACACACATAGGTACATCAAAATGACTACGCACACCAATGCACGTAGTATGGAATCATCTAGTAGTCCCTGGTAGTGTGCGTAAATATTCTGGTGATGGAATAGTCTGGAACTTGGGAGAATGATCTCTACGCTCTAGTATATAAGGGGTCAAAATGGTAGGACAGGAGGAGTTGCAATAAAGCCCTTTGCGAGATAACACAAGACTCTCAAGTGTGAATTAATTGTACCTACACTGTAAAAAATAAATTCCGTCATTTTAATGAAAAAGAATCCAGCAGAGACCGTAACCAGTATATTATTATAAAGAACTGATAATTCTGCGATAAAAATATATGAAATTAGTTGAACTTATTTGCGTCAACATTACAGATCAACCGCCATCATTTCTTTCTGTCCTTACATACTTCTTTCATTTTATCCAGAGTCATAACCCTCCTCATACAAGCTCTCCTTTTATTATGACTCTGGATGTTCCATTCGTTCGCTATTTCAGATATTTAGTCCACCCATACTGTTATAACTGGATTTCGAAGATGATGATGAGTTGATGATTTCTTTATAGCCCCGTTTCGTGATGTAGTCACTCCAAGGGCGCTGGTGCAAACGATGCCAGAAATTTGCTTGTCTTCAGTGCATTCCGGAACTTTCCATGGTCCTCTAGCTCTCTCACATGATGTGGCAGGTGGTTCCAGGCCAGAGGGCCAGCAGCTGCAAATGCACGCTCTCCAAATATTGTGTTAACTCTTCTTATAGGGGTTTTAATTGAAGAAAAAAACATGATTAATTGAATTTAAATGAATTTATTGAACAGAGTTTCGACCGTGAATCTGGATAATCTACGGACAGAAGATGCTGAAAGCAATATGGTAAAGGTTCAACTGTGGCCTTCCTTCCCTCGTGGGGTCTATTTATCCACTTTTGGGTGACGCCAATATTGATTTCAATACAGGATCCTCATTGGTTGGATCCTGCGTGAGGGGTGGCTTTGCTAGCCTGATATAAAAAATAGGAGCGTACGATTCTCGACCCTATAATCTATAATCTAAGTTGCGAGGATATATTCATTCAAAGCTCTCAGATGTATGCCCACAAACAAACACGTGTAGTTCGCGCTTACAAATGCTGATTGTGTACTTACAAATAAAATCCAAACCTCAAATGAACATAAGCCCTGCAACTCTTGCCGACATTCCCTGAAACAGGGGTGACATTGGCAAAGTGAACCATTTTTTACAGTATGGGGGGTCAACCTCATACCAACGTATAAGTCAAGGAATACGAGTGATAAATAACATTTAAGTATAAGAAAACAACAAAACCTTAAAAATAAATCTATACTAAAAAAGTCAAAAATGTCTTATGCAAAAAATGTAGCAAGCTAATAAACCAACATTACAAATCAGCATTGCAGATTAGCCGCCACTTCTTTCTGTCCTTGCATACTTCTTTCATTTCATCCAGAGTCATAACTTTTTTCATACAAGCTCTCCTTTTATTATGACTCTGGATATCCCATTCACTCGCTATTTCGAAAATTTGATCCATCCATACCTTTCTCGGTCTTCCTCTTCCACGACATCCATCAATTCTTGCAGCATATACTTTCTTCGTCATTCTTTCCTCATTCATTCTCTCCAAATGTCCAAACCATCTAAGTATACTTCTTTTAATTTACCCTGCAGATGGTAAATGTCAGGTCACATGTGACAGGGTGGTCGAACCGTAACACATACCTTACATACTTGGTTCATATTTCTGCGAGTTGAACAGATTCATTGACATGTCTTGCCTTGTGTTTGTTCCCTCACAGATCACATCATAGCCTTGCACACAATGCGCAGTCTTGTTCATCACAGGCGTCGGCCCATCAACACCTCCCTGTACCCGTAGTACGAGTTTTTTTCACAATACTCGGAAGTATTGAGTATTCGAGAAAATGTGTGTGAACTTGAAAAGCACCTCTTGCAAAAAGAGTTTCGAAAATTGTTTCGCCAGATGTGCTTTTTAGGTTCACATTCATTTTTCTCGAATACTCAATACTTCGACGACGATACCATGTTGAACGCACCGGTTCTCATCAGATCACCGAAGTTAAGCAACATTGGGCGTGGATGCTACTTGGATGGGTGACCGCTAGGTACACCGCGTGTTGTTGACATTTCTTGGACCGGCTCGTAGTCCAGTTCCAACACTTCGGACTCGAAAATGGAAGGTTGTGGATTCGAATCCCGGCGGAGCACAAAATATATAGGTACCATTTATATTTCCAAATGTGCTCTTCGCTGGGTTGAAAAATTCATAAACCTTTACCAAAGACCGGTCACTGAAAGGTCAATCCAGCCTCACAACAACTGGGTCTTGCTTGAGAATTGGCGCTTTCTACGGCGACGACCAAGCTCGCAGAGGGCCCTTGAGGTGTGATACACACAAAAACAGCGCTCACCAAATGAATCATCCTAATATTATTATTATTATTTATAACAACACCTCCCTGGCCGCGGTGTGAATGCTCTCTTTGTGCATGACTTGACATGCGCTTGCACGAGTGCGAGATTCCACAGTCCGCACAAAAGAGATCGCGTTACATGCGCTATTAGAGAATCGATGGTGCATCAAACAAAATGTCTTAGGTTGCATTGCAAATTAAAAGTGAACTTTTTCGTCTTTGAGCGCCGTTTGAGGTCCCCTCGGCGTCCGACCATCTATAATCTAAGTTGTAAAGATATATTTCATTTAAGATTTATGTAAAGCGTATTCCTACAAGCAGGCACGTTTAAGTTTGCTCTTAAACATGCCGCATGTGAACCTACAATATTGTTATGTAAATAGTAGATTAATATAGGTGTACATCGCAGTGGCGTGACTACCTTACAAGCTAAAAAGCTAAGCATGCGTACCCTAAGAAATGAAAATAATGAATATTTTTGAGTAGATTAAAGATATTCATCAATATTCCTGCTACTGCCATCTGTGAGGTAAAGTGGGATATTAATATTAGTCATTGCCGAACGAAACTCTGTTCTTCAAACGTGATTGAGAATTGTATGCCTGTCTCTGTTTAACGTATGAAAAAGCTTGACCTCTGTAAGTTTGTATGAAGATAGTTGCTTAAGCCCTTTTAATACTAAATGAAAACACACATTCACAGATATTGCTTGGAGTTGTGGCTTGGAGTACGCATGATAATAATATTCAGATAAGCTAAGCTTTTCCAGACTGAAGCTGTTTACAGATTTATGAATGACTTATGTATTGTGTTTTGAAAACACTGTCGCGTCAGGTTCAAATATCATAATAAATAACTTATTCCTTGTTTGCGATCGAGAATCCGGTTTTTATAGTAAACAATGAATTCCTGTGAAAATATAGTTGTACTCAGTAAGGATCTTAAGTATGTAAAGATTTATTGATTAATTCAAAATCTAAGTTTTAAGAGATTAAGAAACACTGAGGAAAGAAACAAAGGGGTATGATTTATTATTTGTGATTTGGTGCAACTTTAATTATCCAGCATGCGCATGGCAGAAACCGTAGGCACGCCACTGGTACATCGTAGGTAGTAATAATTATTATAGTGTCATGTCAAAAGTAGATTAATATAGGTGAACACCGTAGGTAGCAATAATTATAGGCTTAAGAAATCTAGAAATTAAATAATCCTTTTGTAGGTACTCTTGAAGCCGGTAGAACGTTCGAGAGTTTTATGGCAAATTAGCTCCTAGAGACTTCTGTCACTACAGTTTATAAGGAGCAAAATTGGATACAGCGAGACAGTGAGATAGTTGCCTTTGATTGAAGAGTGGAAGCGGTGCTGAACTGTGAAAATAAATTTGAGTTACTAAAAGTGTTAAAAATAAATATAAATTGTAAAAATAAATTAAGTGAAAATAAAGCTCCTGAAAGAAGACCTGTATGTCTTAATTTAGAGACTTTCCGAACCCAAAAACATTACAATAAAAAACTCAATCTCAAATGAAATTCTGTAAAGTGCATCGGTGACCCGTTTGCAGTTTCATAATTATGGCACTAATTTCTCACCCACATGACGCTGTTTGCACTCTCGCTCGGCAACAATTAAAGCTAAAGTCGAAAGTAAACTCGCGAACAATGGCAGTCTATAACTGCTCTCTCACGTCTCGCAGAGTGTGTGTGCTTTACTAAACATTATAATTGTTTCTTGAAAGGTTTTTTTTTATCTCGAGTGAAGTGCATCACACACGTCATGTGAGTCTCCATTCCAGAGTGTTGACTGTTTTTCAAAAGATGTATCTACCATATTGAAGTGAATGATAATATGCATGAAAGAGTAACTAAGCTACACGTATAGTGTAACTTCTTGCCGCGTTATCCCCGAAAGGTTCGCATGTGGCGAGTTGAACCTATTTATTTTTATAGGTAAGGAGGCCGGCCTTACCGGCAGTTGAAGTGGGGGTTTCTCAGCTCCCGAGAGGGCTGGTACTCATTTCTTGTGAAGGCTGAGTAAACCTTGCCGGTATTTTATTTTTGGGTTTGAAATAAACTCAGAAACGGGAAATCATTTCTGGCAACCTCGATGGGATTGGAACCCGAGCTCACGGCATGGAATGCAAGCATTCTACCAACTGCGCTATCAACAGGACCAAGAAAATAATATTCGTGTTCTTTTATCTTCCTTCTGTACCTTTGCCTGCGTTTATTTTAATTTGGTTCCAAATACTCAATCTAATCTTATGTAAGTTGCAAAGATATATATCATTTAAGATTCATATTAAACGCATTCCCACAAGCAGACATGTATAATTTCGCGCTTACACATGCTGTATGTGGACCTACAATATAAAACCCAATCTCAAATGAACATAAGCCCTGCAACTCTTACCGACCTTCCCTCAAACAGCGGTGACATTGGCAAAGTGAACCATTTTTTCAGTATGGGTGGCCAGCCTCATACCAACCTATAAGTCAACGAATACAAACAATGAATTACATTAACATAAGTATATAAAACAAACAAACTCTTAACAATTAGACAGTAAAAATTTAAACCAAACAAATTCTATAAAAAAAGCCTCAGCCTTAAACGCCAGCATTTTTTAATGAATACAATACGTTGTCAATACTTATATTAAATCTTAGAGGACATGTCTACACATATAATTATCCTATAGAGAAAGCACAGCACACCGTGTACAAATAAAAATAAAAATGTTACTTTTTACTCTGCCAAAACCTTAAGAAATCAATCGTGTTCTCCGCATCCTGGATGTTTTGGACTCCAGGATCTAACATGCTCACGCCAGGGACCACTTGTTGTGCTTGTGTGCGTTAATTAATGTCCACAGACACTTCTACAAACATTGGCGGCTATTTGAAAACTCGAAGCGGGAAATTTCATCAATAGGCCTTATTAGGACATAGGCCTTATTTGGGTCACCCCCCTTAACAATTAACTAAAATATTACTAATCTTGAATATACCGGGTCTTAGTACAGCGATCGTTCGTCATGTTGATCGAGCAGTGAAATGTTCGCTTACAAAGGTGCCGCTGTATTGGGGATAATGGAATGTGTATGTATGACTGTTTTAAGTGCCAGGGAAAGTATTTTTTCCGCCGTTAATTAACGTGTCATATTATGCATTCGAAAGGCCGTCCTGATTTCCCTCTTTTATTGTTACTTGTGAAGTAATCTGGCTTATTTAAATAATTACACGCACGCCACGACCCGCTTTTTCGCCCAAAATAATTGTCCTCAATTATCCTTCAACTTACAAAAGGCTTGATTGTGTAAAAATGTTGAACTGTTGTGAAAAAGGGAAAACTCATTCTGCAAATAATTTGCTTTCTTATTTTACGTCATTCCAACATCTTTGGTAAACCGTTTTTGTTATTCCACCGTGACAATTCATGAAAGCTTTCTTCTTATTTATTATGAATACATGTTGAAAAGTAACGGAGAAAGGGTGTCTCCTTGTGGGACTCTTTTATTTAATATATAATTTCGCTATTTTTTTTAGTATCATAAAGGCTTTTTGATTAGATTGCAATTAAATCCATATAATCTATCTATGAGCTGCAAATACATGTTAACATTGAAGGCTCATATTACATGCATGCCCACAGACAGGCACATGTAGTTTCGCGCCTACACATTCTGCATACACGTAAACGAAACCTCACATGAACATAAACCTTGCAACTCCTGCCGCCTTTCCCTGAAACCGGGGTGGCATTTGCTAAATTTAACCATTTTTTACAGCACAGGGGGTCAGCCTCATATGAGTTGTCAATTTTTCAATCTTGCTAAGAATTGTTAATAATGAAAACCTTCCTCTTTCATCAACCACAGCTAGCCCATCGCCTTCTAAATCTAAATCTTAATCTAAATCTAAGCTGCAAAGATATGTATCATTTGAGATTCATATAAAATGCATTCCCACAAGCAGACATGCATAATTTCGCGCTAACACATGCCGCATGTGGACCTACAATATAAAAAACTCAATCTCAAATGAAGCCCTGCAACTCTTGCCGACCTTCCCTGAAGCAGGGGTGACATTGGCAAAGTGAACCATTTTTTACAGTATGGGTGGTCAGCCGCATACCAACCTATCAGTCAAGGAATCCATTCGCTGGAATTTGATGCAGGCATCATTTGAAATGATTCTCAGTCTCAGTGCACCTATTTCTGCAAAATTTTCTCATCAATTGTTGATCGCCATTTACTTTTTTGTTTGTCGTCATGTTTTCGGATCAGTCTTCGATCACCATTGGCTTCGTTACTCGTTTTTATTGCTTCGTAGTTGCTGTTTTTTCATCGGCTTGCAGTTATTTCAGAGTTATTGACCTCTGAAAGTAATGGAATATGATCCGATGTAGTGTATCATGTCGGTCCGACTAGCGGTCAATTAATAACGCTACAGCTCTGTTGCCTTATTTATTGTAGCAGGCACCCATGTTTTAAGGAGAGCCCGAAAAGCAACTGGACTTATTGTAAGGTGTGCTATATGTACGGATCTCAGGTGCGACCTCAATGCAGACTCAAGTCGAGAAGAAGTTTCCTGGAGACGACGTCCCCGGTGGTTGGCCTCCCTGGCGCCCGACGGCTGTCTCTATGGGGAGATAATACCGAGTCCACGTTGCTCCTTCAGGCGGAGGAAATATGGGTATAAATAAATATGGGAAATAGTGGGTCACAAGCTACCATTCACAACATGGAGGGCACTCAATAGACTCAGAACAGGTGTCTCCCGTTGCTACAGTAACCTCAAAAAATGGGGTTACAGAGATGAAGAAACCTGCGAGTGTGGCTCCGTGTAAACAATGAACATCTTTTGAAACAACAACAGGGGACAAGAGCCCTGATTGGAGCGACGTGCACGTGCGACGAGCACTGATGGCGAGCGAGAATGGAGTTCATGTGGCCGAGTATTGGGGGCTGCACATATGATGGTGTTCCGGACACGGAAAGTAACTAAGTATTGTAAGGTGTAGATTGGAATTACGCTCGTTTGACATATTTACAATAATAATACCTACACAGTTAAAATTAATTAATCGGATATTATACGAACTGTTATAATAGAACTTACATTATTCTCGACGTTTCTTCTTGCGCTTCAACATGCCGCATATGGACCTACAATATAAAAACCCGAATCACAAATGAACTCCTGCCGACCTTCCCTGAAACATGGGGGACATTGGCAAAGTAGGTTGGTATGCGGCTGACCACCCGTGCTGTAAAAATGGTTCACTTTGCCAATGTCACCCCTGTTTCAGGGAAGGACGGCAAGAGTTGCAGTGTGTATGTCCATTTGAGATTTGGTTTTTATGTTGTAGGTTCACAAGCGGCATGTGCAAGCGCGAACTTGTACGTGTGTGCTTGTGAGAATGCATATAATGTAAATCTCCAATGCAACATATCTTTGCAACTTAGATTAGATTAGATAGGTGGTCAGCCGCATACCAACCTATAGGTCAAGGAACGTACACAATAAATTACATTTTTAAAATCAACAAATAATAATATGTATGGACATCAAAAAGTAAACAGAAAACGAATTCTAATTTAAAAAACCCTAGCCGCCAACATTACAGATCAACCGGCATTTATTTCTGTTCTTACACACTTCTTTCATTTCCTCCAGTCGTAACCTTCTTCATACAGGCTCTCCTTTTATTATGACTGGATATTCCATTCATTCGCGATTTCGGAAATTTGGTCTATAGTATCCATACCTTTCTCGGCCTTCCTCTACCACGACATCCATCTATTCTTGCAACATAATAATATGATGATGATGATGATGAGTTGATGATTTCTTTATAGCGCCGTTTCGTGATGTTATCACTCCAAGGGCGCTTGTGCAAACGATGCCAGAAATTTGCTTGTCTTCAGTGCATTCCGGAACTTTCCATGGTCCTCTAGCTCTCTCACATGATGTGGCAGGTGGTTCCACGCCAGAGGACCAGCAACTTTCTTTCAATATACTTTCTTTGTCAGTCTTTCATCATCAGTTGCCCTAATTATGTATCAGATAGACCGCAATGTTTCGACTCGGGTATTTTTGAGTCCCACCTCGTATGCAGCCCAACATGGCACCGAGCTCCTTATAGATTATTGAGACCGGTCGGCAATAAATACATCAGATTGAATAATAATGGCGCCCAGAGACGTGATTGGAACCCAACAATTAAAAATATAGATGGCTGTTTGTAGACTACATGAATTGCGTATGTCAGAATTGTCTTTGCATTGTTGCAAAGGATGTTTGGATTATATTTCAATCATATATTCCTTCCTTATATTCCTTGACTTGTAGGTTGATATGAGGCTGACCACCCATACTGTAAAAATATGTTTCACTTTGCCAATGTTATCCCTGCTTCAGGGAAGGTCGGCAAGAGTTGACCTTATGTTCATTTGAGATTGGGTTTTTTATATTTAGGTTCACATGTGGCATGTGTTAGCGCGAACTTATACATGTCTGCTTGTGGGAATACATTTAATATGAATCTCACATGATATATATCTTTGCAACTTAGATTTTGATATATCGTAAGATTGGAGTTGGAGTAAGTTGGAGAGCGTGCATTTGCAGTTGCTGGTCCTCTGGCCTGGAACCACCTGTCACATCATGCGAGAGAGCGAGAGGACCACGGAAAGTTCCGGAATGCACTGAAGACAAGCAAATTTCTGGCATCATTTGCACAAGCCCCCTTGGAGTGACTACATCACGAAACGGCGCTATAAAGAAATTATCAACTCACCAACATCTTCGATAGAGCATCTCCCGTTACGAATGAGTGTGCAATCGGCCGTCCAGTAAAAGTACATTCGAGGTGCGACTAGGCACCGTGACCGATGCTCCATAAGTCTGGAGATTCTATGTAAAAAAAATGTGCAGAAAAAAAGCAAGGAAAGTGTGCCAAAATGTTCCCGACAAGTAATATTATCAGTTACTGTAAAATCAATAGTTATGTGTCTGTTTGATAGGCAGAAAGTCTTGGGTTCAAACATGATTTCTCTGTTCGGTGTTATGTTAACATCGTTTAAGAATTGGATTTGTAGAGTGATCTTAAAAGAAGATGATGGATATGAAATTATTGAAAGTGGCATCCACAAACAGAAATTGGTAAAGGCAACCTTTCTGAGGCTCTGGCAACCCCTAGCGAGATGGCAACACAGTTAAAGTCTGAAGTCTTAGTGGCGTGAAGAACCATTTAAGCTATAATAGATGATAATAATAATAATAGATAATAATAATAATAGATAATAATAATAATAATAATATTAGAGTGATTTATTTGGTGAGCGCTGTTTTTGTGTGAATCACACCTCAAGAGCCCTCTGCGAGCTTGGTCGTCGCTGTAGCAATCGCCAATTCTCAAGCAAGATCCACTTGCTGTAAGGCTTGGATGGACCTGGGATGACCGGTTTTTAGTAAAGGTATATGAATTTTTCACCGAGCGAAGAGCATATTTGCAAATACAAATGGTATATTTTTTGTGCTCCGTTGGGGTTCGAACCCACAATCTTCCGTTTACGAGTCGGAAGTGTTAACCACTAGACTACGGACCGGTCGAGAAATGAAAGCCTGCCTCTATGATACGATGTCGTTTGTAATTTATTTCATACATGAATTGTTCAATATCTATCTGTCTGTCTTTCTAATGTAATTGCTTATATTTCTTTTCTTTTCTTTTCTTTACAGGTAAGAATTTTCACATATGAAAAATTGATTTACCCAATGGGACGATTTCCAGATGTGAATGAAAAAGGTAAAAAAAAAAACACTTTTTGAAGTAAAAAAATTGTCTGAACGAAAAATAAAGAGAATAGTTGGGCAAGACAGCGCCCTCCCTCAATTGTTCCTTGTATGATAAGACCTGTCGTAGTCCAGTGGTAACACTTCGGACTCGTAAATGGTAGGTTGTGGGTTAGAATCCCGGCGGAGCACAGAAATATATCATTCATATTTTCGAATTTGCTCTTCGCTGGGTTGAACAATTCATAAACCTTTACCAAAGACCGGTCATCAAAAGGTCCATCCAGCCGTACAGCAACTGGGTCTTGCTTGAGAATAGGCGCTTCGTAGCGACGACCAAGCTCGTAAAAAGTCCAGTCAATAGCTCAGTTGGTAGAATGCTTGCATTCCATGCCGAGAGCAAGGGTTCGATCCCCACCGAGGGTGTCAGAAATGATTTCCCGTGTCGGTGTCTATTTCAAACCCAAAATAAATACCGGCCAGGTGTACTCAAATATTAATTAAAAGTATACCCACCAAACAAAGTGTTAGTTTTGATACAAAAGGGATTAATGATAGCTGCATTACTTACACACAACTAAATGTTTTGTTATGAAAATTGACTATGGCCTGAACAGGACCGTATTATGTAAAGTCATGTGCAGTCCACTGTACAATTTGTTTTTATTTGTTGGGAGAAATCACACTTAATTTTGATTTTTGTTTGATTGGAGTATGTGTTTGAAATCGATGCAAATTTGATCCAAATTAAATTGTTTATTTTGTTGTCGCGACAATGCCAGAGTGGTAATTAGACTTGCGTTGCGTGCACTTGACCTAGTATAGCAGACAATCATTTAAAACTCTTATTTGCATTGAATGGGAAGTGAACCGGCTCAGTTTGGATCGCCTCTATGGAAGGAGCAACTAATAGACAATGTACGGTAGGTGGTACTCATTATCAGAGAACAATTCAAAGCATATTGTTTTATAATTTTACTGGGGTTCTCTTTTAATTAAATTGCAATAATTTATTTTAACATAATTTATTGAACACGGTTTTGTAAACAATTTACAACAGTTGATAATCCCTGCTTGTTGGTCTTAACGGCAAAATGTTTGGAGCGACTTATCTCTCTCTATATAGGTACAAAAGAGATATTTCTCGCATATTCTAGATCATTCTTCCCACTTCAACTGAAAGTGGTTGGTGTGAGGCCGGCCCCCTTACCTGTAAAAATAAATAGGTCCCGAAGCGCCACATGCGACCCCTTCGGGGATAACGCAGGCAAGGAGTTACACTATATGTGTAGCTAAGTTGCGTATTCTTCGATTTCTCGCTCACACCAGAACGCCGTTCTATGCACTACCACCGTCATGGGCTACTCCCAGATTGTTCTACCCACACTATCGTACATAATGTGTAGGGGTGCGTAGTTACTTTGATTTCATAGTTCGTAGCAATATGTTTGACTGGAACTTTGTGCCTATCTATAAGGGATAAAAAATCTCATCATTTTTACCTATCAAATAGGTAGAAAGAAAGCGATAAAATATGGCCGCGTGTAAGCAGCTGAAAAGGCCGGCAAATATTCTTAAAAAATAATGTAAAAATTTGACAGCTTAATTTACACGACCAATATAGAAACTACATATTAACAAAAGTATTAGTTAATTTTCGCCCTATTTACCCGGCTCCGCAAGTTGTCATTTTAAAAATCCATACTTTAAATCTGCGAAGTTGTGGTTAGCTTACTATGAATAAATTCGCCATAAAATCATTTGGCATTTGTGATCTTGCTCCACAGCGAGCGTGGGATAATGTATGAAAGTGAATTTTGCAGCGAAACCTAACACCGTCATTTGTACATAGGGGCCGTCCATAAATTACGTCATCGATTTTGGCCAATTTTCGACCCCCCCCCCCACCTTACAATCATCCTATAGTCATAATCTAATGACCCCCCCTCCCCCTCTTGCTGTAATAATGGATGAGCTTAATAATTGATAATGTTATCTTACTCACATAATAATATATATATTTTGTAGAAATTGGTATTTACAAGAACGACGTCACTTTTGGTACTCGTACATCATTTGCCATCATCCGCAGACCAGACTCCCCCACCCCTTTATGCGAATGACGTAATATATGGACAGCCCCATACGTACGTCCGTTAACAGATAGGTATTATATATTTTTTTCAATATACACTTGGAATTTTTCCTTGACTTATAGGTTGGTATGCAGCTGACTACCCATGATGTAAAAATGGATCACTTTGAAAATGTCACCCCTGTTTCAGGGAAGGACGCCAAGTGTTGCAGGGTGTATTGTCCATTTGAGATTCGGGTTTTTATGTTGAAGGTTCACATGCGGCATGTGCAAGCGCGAACTTGTACGTGTCTGCTTGTGAGAATGCATATAATGTGAATCCCTAATGTAACATATATTTGCAACTTAGATTAGATGCCGCGAGTAGTGGCTATGGCGAGCATTCGCCATTTCCTGTGTCGAATAACAAATAACCCGGCATTATTATTCGCATTTGTATTTACAAAATAATAACCCAAATTTCAAATGAGCATAAGCCCTGCAAATCTTGCCGAACTTCCCTGAAACTGGGGTGACATTAGTAGTGTGAACTATTTTTTGTAAGTACAGGTGGTCAGCCTTATTATACCAACCTAGAAGTCAAGGAATTGTTATAATCATTGACAAGTAAGGGATTTCTTCACCATTTTAATTTAATGCGTTGTCAAATAATTACACTGAAGTGTAATTATCTATTTTGCAATACTATTGAATGACTTAAATGTTGAGATGTGTCCACGCACAGTTAATTTAGTATTTTGTAATACCCGTTCCTCAACGTTAACTGCACGTAATGGTGATGTACCTACATGGGATACTTCGATGAAAAAAAAACTTAGCCGCACATATAGTGTAACTTCTTGCCTGCGTTATCCCCAAAAGAGTCGCATGTGGCCATTCGGGACCTATTTACTTTTACGGGTAAGGGGACCAACCTCATGGCGCATGGAACCTAGTTTTACAGGTAAGATGGCCGGCCTTACGCCAATCACTTCAGGCGAAGTGGGGGTATCCCAGCTCCCGTGGGGGGGACTGGTTCTCATTTTCTTGTGAATGCTGAGTACACCTTGCCGGTATTTATTTTGGGCTTGAAATAGACAACGAAACGGGAAATCATTTCTGACACCCTCGGTGGGGATCAAACCCTTGCTCTCGGCATGGAATGCAAGCATTTTACCGACTGAGCTATCGACCGAACTTTTTACGAGCTTGGTCGTCGCTGTATGTTTTGTGCTCCGCCGGGATTCGAACCCACAACCTTCCATTTACGAGTCAGAAGTGTTACCCACTAAACTGCGTACCGGTCGATGAAATCTTGACAATCCGGTTAATCATTATGAATGACAATTAATGGATCATGAAGTGGGTGAACTGGAATATGTCAAAGTCGATGATAATATTAACCGCAATTCTTATGTCAATCCATAATCTAAGTTGCATAGAAATATCATCGTGTAAAATTCAAACTTTTCGAAAGAATGAAATATGCGTGAATTAATTTTGATATACATATATGAATAGATTGAGGAGGATATGCTAGAATATAAAGGCATTAAAGTGTAATAGTTATCGAAATGGAAGCAAGTCTGTAGAGGCTTTTGCCACCGTTTGCGAAATGGTGACAGAATCACGGTCCATCCAGCTGCTGTAAGGCAGGATGGACCTTTAGTGACCGGTATTTGGTAAAGGTATATATGAATTTTTCACCCAACGAAGAGCATATATGAAAATATAAATGGTATTTTTTTTTTGTGCTCCGCCGGGATTCGAACCCACAACCTTCTATTTACGAGTCAGAGGTTTTAACCACTAGACTACGGACCATTCAAAATAATTTCTTTTAGTCAAGGAACATCGAATCTGGGAAAAAAATATGAAACTTAAAAAAAATGTTTTAATTTTTTTAGATCTGTGATAATTTATTGGTTCAGTGATATTCAAACACGATCGAAATGACGACATCATCTTAATCCAAAATGCAGCAACAACAAATGTTATGAAATCCGATCTAAAAGCCTTAAAAGCAATGATTTATATGAAATAAGAAGTCACTACCATGAAATAGGAAATGTTTACGAGATTTCAGATTAAATCAGCGTATATTTATATGCATGCAGATTTACAAAAAAGCATTACATGTTCTCCTTGCTGAAATTTGCACAATGATTTATTTGTTTCAAACTTGAAACGTAGGCAGCGTCTCAAATATTCTGGTGTGCCTACATGCGAGTGCATACTTACAATAATATTTCAGGTAGCGAAATTATGACGGATTTTATTGCGTACCGTTATGGCTATTATTATTACTATGATATATTATTATTTGTTCATTAATATATAATCAAAGTTGCAAAGATATATTAACATTTTAAAAGCTCACATCAAATGAATGCCCACAGACAGACGCGTGTAATTCGCGCTTACAAATGCTGAATGTGTACTTACAAATTAAAATCCAAAACCCAAACGAACATAAACCGTGCAACTTTTGCCGACGTTCCCTGAAACAGGGGTATGGGTGGTCAGTCTCATACCAATCTTTAAGTCAAGGAAAGGATGAATCAAATAAATCGTCGAACGGAAAGGGTGTCTCCTGAAGACGTTACCAGCGACTACAACGGAAAGTCCAAAAAAATGTACGTTGCTCTTCAAATAACCAAAAAAGTTTGGTACCTTCTGCTGGGGATTCAACCTTAGCTTTCTTTGGCCCACAATCGACTTACTCAACTTTTGACGGGGATTCAAATTACATTGAACATTTTTGTGTGTTAAAAAAATGATGTGTATAAATTTATTCCTTGGCAATATTGGTGCAACTCGACACACACACGCCGTTCATCTGAACATTTACCCATCCAGCTGTGGCAATATTTGGCCGCGCTATTCGGCGTGGTAGTCGGGGTCACGGTGACGTCACGGCCCGCTCTGCAGAGGACGATGACGCGCAAGGCCGCCGGCCGACCTCCAGCGGTGGCGATCATCGCAAATATGGATGTAGCAAAATGCCTAGACATGAACAGTATCAAGAAAGCTGAAAGTGCTCCAAATGCCAAGTATGCGTCTTAGTCGATGGAGTAGGCTGAATTTTGCATTGAATGAACCACTTTGCATACACCCTATGCCAAATATGTATATCAAAGTCAGGTGATATAGTTGGGGAAATCTGTCGGTTTTTGAGTTCTTTTATCCGTGTCATTCTTCTCTTAAAAATTTGAGTTTGTTTTCCCGATGCTATACACAAAAAAAAAACATCACGTTAAGGCGGGTTCAGATATATGTCATTTGCCCGATCCGATGACCGTATCCGAATCAGCGTATCACGTATCAAGCCCCGTATCAAGTTGTGGACGCTTCGATTTGCACCGTATCCGTATCACGTATCAAGCCCCGTATCAAGTTGTGGACGCCTCGATTTGCACCGTATCCGTATCCGCGTATCACGTATTAAGCCCCGTATCAAGTTGTGGACGCCTCGATTTGCACCGTATCCGTATCCGCGTATCACGTATTAAGCCCCGTATCAAGTTGTGGACGCCTCGATTTGCACCGTATCCGTATCCGCGTATCACGTATTAAGCCCCGTATCAAGTTGTGGACGCCTCGATTTGCACCGTATCCGTATCCGCGTATCACGTATTAAGCCCCGTATCAAGTTGTGGACGCCTCGATTTGCACCGTATCCGTATCCGCGTATCACGTATTAAGCCCCGTATCAAGTTGTGGACGCTTCGATTTGCACCGTATCCGTATCACGTATCAAGCCCCGTATCAAGTTGTGGACGCCTCGATTTGCACCGTATCCGTATCCGCGTATCACGTATTAAGCCCCGTATCAAGTTGTGGACGCTTCGATTTGCACCGTATCCGTATCCGCGTATCACGTATTAAGCCCCGTATCAAGTTGTGGACGCTTCGATTTGCACCGTATCCGTATCCGCGTATCACGTATTAAGCCCCGTATCAAGTTGTGGACGCTTCGATTTGCACCGTATCCGTATCACGTATCAAGCCCCGTATCAAGTTGTGGACGCCTCGATTTGCACCGTATCCGTATCAGCATATCACGGTGGGGTTCGAACCCGAGCTCTCGGCATGGAATGCAAGCACTCTACCACCTGAGCTATCGACCGGACACCATATACAAATATTTTTTGATTTTTAATTTTAATAATTTAAATTAATTCATTTCTAAAACGTTTTGCTCTTGTCTGTACTCTGTACCAGCCAATGATTCAATATTTCCACGTACATATATAACATCAGAGGTACAGTTGCCCAAATACAACTGGTGTAATCTATTCAATCATTCTTGTGTACCTACTCTCCACGCTTCTAGTGTGACCGTTGTTTGACAGTCGCAGTGAAATTAACATAATTTATGACGGCTGTGAAAAATAATACGTATCATTTGTATTGAATAAAAAAAAAACTAACAATATTTGTAACCTTTATTTGATTTAAGCTTTGTGAAATTGCATGGATGAACTTGAATTACTTTCCGTTAGGCTATTCCTTAATCGAATCTAAATCTAAATCTAAGCTGCAAAGATATGTATCATTTGAGATTCATATTAAATGCATTCCCACAAGCAGACATGCATAATTTCGCGCTTACACATGCCGCATGTGGACCTACAATAAAAAAAAACCCAATCTCAAATGAACATAAGCCCTGCAAGTCTTGCCGACCTTCCCTGAAGCAGGGGTGACATTGGCAAAGTGAACCATTTTTTTAAATATAATATAAGAAAGTTCCTTGACTTATAGGTTGGTATGCGGCTGACCACCCATACTGTAAAAAATGGTTCACTTTGCCAATGTCACCCCTGTTTCAGGGAATGACGGCAAGAGTTGCAGGGCTTATGTTCATTTGAGATTGGGTTTTTATATTGTAGGTCCACATGCGGCATGTGTTAGCGCGAAATTATACATGTCTGCTTGTGGGAATGCATTTAATATAAATCTTAAATGAAATATATCTTTGCAGCTTAGATTAGATTAGAAGCTTTTTCCTAACCGAATGAGAAGGTGAATGCTGCAAAAAATGCACTTTAAAATTAGCTTGTCTTAAATCATTTGAGGCTTTTTATGGAATACACTTTGTTTCATTGTATCCCAGAAATTATTTGTACATTTTTAGGTTCAATTTTTTTTTTTTATCTATCTCGCAATTTTCGGCGCAGTTCTTTGGTTCTTATCGTATCCGCTTTGGCTTCTACATCATAGGTCATATGAATGCGTTTTTCCTGTACGTAAAATGTTTACAAAAAAAATCGTAAGTATGACATGTGATAACACATGGGCAAAACGAGCCAATGAGAGCATTGTTTGAATCCAGGCTTACCAGTCTGCAAAAAACGAAGTCGATCATTTTTTTTAAGTAGCTCAATATCAAGTTCATCCAGTGCGTACTCCACTCTTGTTGGAATCGATGAACATGATGAAGGGCTCCTGCTATATCTCAAGTATAAACCTTTTTCACCAAAGTGTATTGATACTAAAATAGCATCTCCAGTGAATGTTACATATTCTATACACTTTTTGGGAAAAACGCTACGGTTGATTTTAAACGTAATGTTTTATACTGGGTTGCGGTTTTGTGACCTCATTAGCCAGCAAGGCCGGGCAGATCTTCGATTCGAGATAACTGATTCACTAATACGCATCCGCCAATGGACGATATGGCTGACCAATGGCGAAACACCGAGCGAGGGAAGTCGGCTATAAAATCAGATAATATCTCATAAACTATGTTCATGAGTTGCAACCAAAGATTAGTTAGTAATTGCATATAATTATGAAAGAGTGACTCTTGAAAAATCTGCATCCCGCAGCTTGTTTATGCGTCAGTTTGGAGAGAATGCAGTGCACTTGACTAAGACAACGAATTAACAATAAATCAGCATAATCTGACCAAAATAATGACAAGGTTTCATGAAGTATTTGCTTGGAGCATGTTCTTGCATAGATTTAAAACCTGGACCATCCAAAAATATGAAGAAAAAGAAGCCTAGACGATTTGGAAGAAGTTGACCAATAAAGACATCATGGATATAGAAAAGAAATGGTGTACAGGACGAAGAAAGAAGAAGAAAGAATGAAGACTATAAACTAATAGGGCACTCGATTAGACATAGCACCTTTCTTAGCAAAATTTTTGGGAAGGCATATCCGCAGGCAGTCCGGTCGATAGCTCAGTTGGTAGAGTGCTTGCATTCTACCCCGTGAGCTCGGGTTCGAATCCCACCGAGGAGGGTGTCAGAAATGATTTCCTATTTCGGTGTTTATTTCAAACCCCATAATAAAAATACCGGCAAGGTTTACTCAGCCTTCACAAGAAATGAGTACCAGCCCCAACAGGAGCTGGGAAACCCCCACTTCAACTGAAGTGGCTGGCGTAAGGCCGGCCCCCTTACCTGTAAAAATAAATAGGTTCAACTCGCCACATGCGACCCCTTCGGGGATAACGCGGCAAGAAGTTACACTATATGTGTAGCTTAGTTGCGTTTTTTAATGTTTTTTTTTGCAAACACGAGGATCGCCAAAAACTTCATACTACCAAATTCTTAAGCGACTCTGTCTCATGGTATTCGCAGATCAAGAGAATAGCAAATAATAGAGACAGATGGCTTGCACAACAATGCACTGCCTTTAGAAGGTGACCTGTATATCTATATGATGATGAACATTATTGCTAGCCACTGTTTTGATTTTTATTTTTTATTTATTTAAGAAGAATAAACGGCTATATAGCCTTTTACAACATTGCGATAAATATAAATATGTAGGTACATAAGTAGGTACTGTATCTATAGGTATAAAACTAATATCTTAAAATATAACACAAATAAATGACACATAAATAATATACAAAGATGTAAATATACGATGGTTATAAAGCAATAGAACTAACAATTTAAAAATAATAACAATAAACTTTAAAAATAATAATGCAAAAACCATAAACCAGTGTAAGCAATTGTTGTATACAAAAATTGTTGTAATAACAACAAATCTTCATTATTTGATCAGGGTTGTCACAAACATAATATCCTAAATCAGGTGTAAAATTTGCTAAAATTAATAGAATAAACAAAAGATCATTTAAAATTTCAAGGATTTTTTTATAAAAAAATTTCATACAATGCATTACAACATACAATTTACAATGTGTTGTGCAAAGAAAGAAAGAAGATGTGAAACTAAAGGTACAAAAAAAAATGTGTTGAGATGGCTTGGGCCTGTGGAAAGAATGGATAATGAGAGACCGACAAAATGCGGATACCTACATACTATTTTTTTTTTTTTTAAATGTATAGAATCCCGTGGAGAAAATATCAACCTCCAGCTTGTTCGCCTCCCTGGGCAGTCGCTGAAAAGGCGAGTAATACTGGTAGTTCACGGCACAGTCTGCCACATCAAAAGTATCCACGTTACGCGTGTTCCTTATTGGGACACGGAAATTAATTTTTGATAGGAGTTGGGGCGCGTCGGTCAAGCCATTAATGAGTTTGTATAGAAAAACCATGTCAGCAGCACTTCTCCGAGCCGAGAGCGGTGCAAGTTTATACGATTCTCGGAGTTGGTTATAATTGATATCCGAGATGGGTATTCCGAGTTTGAAGTTGATAAAGCGAAGTAGTTTGTTTTGTACCTTTTCTATACTACGTATATGTACCTGGTAGTGAGGAGACCACAACACGGAGTTATACTCCAGCAATGGCCTCACCAAACTTGTAAAAATATAAATAAAGGTGTGCACGTTATAAAATTTTTCACACAGTCGTAAGGAAAATCCTAATGTTCTGAGTGCCCTATCCACAGTTGCCTTTATGTGTGGTACAAATGTTAATCCCGCGTCCAACAATACTCCCAAATCTTTGATTTGCGCAACCGACATAAGCTGTGTACCATCAATCGAGTAAGGGTACACCGTGGGATTCTTAATTTTGTGGAAACGCATTACTTGACATTTTTCTATGTTTAAAGTTAAATCATTCTTCACACACCAGTCATAAAGCACGTCAATATTTCTTTGTAATATCTCGCAGTCACCAATACAGTTAACCACTCTGTAAATTTTCAAGTCATCAGCAAACATGACAAATCTCACCCCGTCAAACCCGCTCAGGAGATCATTGACAAATATATTAAACAAAATGGGTCCGAGATGTGAGCCCTGCGGCACACCGCTCTTCGCCAAAAAAGGAGATGAAACAACGCCCGACACACAAACCCTAAGTTCCCTTTCAGCAAGATAGCTCGAAAACCACGCAAGGAGTGCACCATCAATACCAAGAGAAAGAAGCTTTGCCAACAATATTGTATGGGAGACGCGGTCAAACGCCTTGGAGTAGTCTGTATATACACAGTCCGTCTGACTCCTGGTAACAAAAGCATCCATGATATCACAATGAAATTCCAAAAGGTTTGTCAAGGTCGATCGGTTTTGCATAAAACCATGCTGTTGGTCCGATATAACGAGTGCTAAGTCACTCTTAATCTTACTGAGAAGAATACATTCGAACAACTTCGGTATGCAGGATTGTATACATATTGGGCGATAGCTAGTGACATCAGATTTATCTCCCTTTTTGAAAATTGGAATAATGTTGCTAGATTTCCAAGCTGTTGGAAAAATTCCCGATTCAATAGATTTATTAAATATTTTTTGTAAAATCCAACACATAACATTTGAACAATTCTTAATAAAAACAGGCGGCAGTTGATCAGGACCTGCAGATTTATTAGTATCCAGCGAATCAATACCACGCTGCACGTCCGACACGGAAAATATCACACGCGCGATATGAACTCGATCAGTCAGCGGGAGCGCCGGAGTGTTGACACCCATGAGAACGTCCTCGTAGATTGACAGGAAATATTTTCTAAATAAGTCCACTACATCACTCACGCTATTGGCAGACCTGTCATTGAAATACATTATTTTCGGGTAATCGCTATGATCGTCTTTTTTTCCTTTTATTGAATTTCCTTTTATGAAACATCCTTTTAATCTTATGCAACTTAATTGTCTTGGCGGAATACCTTTCGCCCTTGGCGGGACGAAATGTCAGTAGCAGATTTACAAACAACATACGAACTGGATACGATTCAACAATGGCGTTTAATTGGGCATCAAGCCATGTCGAAGTGACGCGACCTTAGTTGTTTTTCATGCCCGCCACATCCGTACAAGCTTGCTCATGGTACACCGATCGCACTTTAATCTGACAACAAGTCACATGTGGTGTGTGGCTGTGGTCTTTACGTTCAACTCTTAAATATGGACGAGAAACTGGTGCTGCTTTCAGATTTCGAAAATTCTTGCTCAATGTGGTTTTTGAATCTGGAATCAGTTTTGGTTATAAAATATACCATAGTGCAGTGGTCCCAAACGGTCCATCCAGCCTTACAGTTACTGCGTCTTGCTTGACTAATGGGCGCTTTCTGTAGCCACAACTATTACGAGCCGGAAAAGCATGAAAAGCGGAGTGAATCAGGGGCGCGATTGGCAGGTTTCGACCTGGACCACAAGAACTGGTCGGCCATAGGCGTTTCTGCACAGGCTATGCCAGGAACGCTGCACAAACAGGCACAATGGGAACTATGAGAATGTGGCCAGAATGAGCAAAATCTCTGAGCGCATAATAGAGTGGTGCTCTTCTGATCGACAGGACGCAGCACTGAGGACAATTCTTTGTCGAATGATCCCAGAAAATGGCAACACGATATAAAAATCCAGTCTAGCGTGCCCCCTCAACAGCGCTCACCAAATAGACCATTGTATGTTTTCATTGGATTACGTTTTTAAACGATAGCCCGACTTCACGATGACTGCGGCATTTTCGCCAGACCTCGGCCCGGCTTAGCGTGGGCGCCAGATTTGTGGCAATCACTCGAGTCAAAGTCACACAGGGCATTTGACATTCGGCAATCTCGAATCTCCGTACCCCAAACAAACAATTTTACGTGTAGAGTTTCACCGAAACTGTATGGAAAGTAAAACAATCACTATGAGGGGCTCTATGCGTTTTGAAGCATACGCTGTGTTTCATTTGAACGCCTCTTGGACTCCAAGCTCATGTCCACCCACGTTTGCAGACGCCGATTACCTTTTTAACTTGGCTGTACTCCTATAGGCATTGGATAACGAGTGTGTAGTAAGTTGGATGTACAATAGTCTGGAATCCAAATGACTATCTGACAGTACATAAGTGCTGATTTGTTCTCGTGAAAGTTAGTTCTCGAAAAGAAAGAAAACTCTTGATGATGATGATGATTTGTAAAGCGCCGTTTCGTGACTTCTGTCACTGCAAGGGCGCTTTCAGACTTGAAGCGGCGGTGAAGAAATGAGTCTTCATTCCCTTCTTAAAACTTTCAATCCCTTCCATGGCGCGCACTGATTCCAAGTGGGCGGTCCTGCAATGGCGAAAGCGCGGTCTCCGAACACTGATTCTTTTTCTATTTCTGCATGGTGCACTGCACCCTGGACTGGATCTCCATCCGGTCGAGTAAGGACGCCAACCACAAATTCCTTGTGTTTAGCACGAAATATCAAGGAGCGCATCCCGATGCAGTTGCATTGAGTCAGTTACTTCGGAGTTTGCCTTTTTTCTCTAGTGGACAAACAGGTAGATCTAGAATCACTGCTGGGTCGGGTCACGACCATCGGGAAAGCCTTCTGCCGCTAAATAAAGTTATAACTTTGCATGAGCGTTCTGTGATACGCTTCCCCGGATGGAAGTGTACAAACGGAACGGGTATGAGGATGGGCTTGCGCAACTGACAAAGTTTAGTGCACTGTCAACAGATCGCAGAGTGAGCCCCCTCTCACTTTTGTAGACTCTTTGGGATTATCATTTCCTGCAAGTTCTGCGCCACTAGAGCAAACACATCAAATTTTGCAGACGGAAGCTTTGCGGTGGCCGGGCCGGTTGCCTGGAACAATTTGCCCATCGGTGTTCGCGCGAACCAGCCTACCACCACCTTCAGAAAGGAACTGAAGACACTACTTTTCTCCAGAAGCCATGGCGCCCTTGAAATGGTCCTGGACCATTAAATGGCGCCACTGGAAAGAAATCATCCATCATCATCATCATCATCACTCAATGCAACTCAATTCTGGCGCCACTCCATGCAATGCTTTCTACACCGTGAGACCTAGCTTAAATTTTATCCTTTCTGGGATCCTTAGTCAGTGGAGCTTCTGCAAGAGTGGCGTGATGTGGCAGTATTTACTATTGTTAGATAGATTAGCTTAAATGTTAGATTGTTACTCGCATCTATGTGTTCGCCTTTTTCCCTCATTGAGATGTTCCTACTGTCATTGATTTATTCGCAATTACACGACCCATTAGTGCTTGAGATTACATCTAAACTGCTCTTTTTTACTCGCGAGCAATCATGCCGTGCTTTAGAGCTTCAGACACTTCCTAATTATGATTTATTTTGTGTTGTCATTTGCGAAAACAAAGTTTTTATTTATTGACAATAATTGGACTACACATCGTATTTGTGAAACTTGTCAATGGACACGTCACAAAATTTTGAATTAGAATTTTTTGGCGGCTGTTGATCTGTGATATTGGCGGCTAGTGTTTTTTAAATTAGAATTTGTTTTCTGTTAGTTTTTGATGTCCATGCATGTTATAATTTGTTGATATTAAAAATGTCATTTGTTGTGGATGTTCCTTGACTTATAGGTTGGTATGCCGCTGACCACCCATGCTGTAGAAAATGGTTCATTTTTCCAATGTCACCCCTGTTTCAGGGAAGGTCGGCAGGAGTTGCAGGGTGTATGTTAATTTAAGATTAGGTTTTTTTATATTGTAGGACCACATGCGGCATACTTAAGCGCAAATTAATACGTGCCTGTTTGTGGAAATGCATATAATATGAATCTCTAATGTTACATATATTTTGCAACTTAGATTAGATTAGGAAAAGGTAACAGGTCTCACCCTAAACGACTAATGTCTGGATCGTTTACTATGAATTAGATCACCCGACCAAGCAAACAACGGGTTTTTGAAGCGTAAAACGCAACTAAGCTACATAGATAGTGTAAATGCTTGCATGCTTTATCCCCGAAGAGGTTGCATGTGGCGATTCAGGACCTATTTATTTTAACGGGTTAGGGGGCCGGCCTCACACCAACCACTTTCAGTTGAACTGGTTCTCATTTCTTGTGAAGGCTGAGCTTACCTTGCCGGTATTTATTTTGGGTTTGAAATATACACCGAAATGGGGGAAATCATTTCTGACACCTTGGGGGGGAATCGAACCCTTGCGCTCGACATGAAATACAACCATTCTACCAACTGAGCTATCGACCGGACTTTTTACGAGCTTGGTCGTCGCTCCAGTTGCTTTAAGGCTGGATGGACCTTTTGGTGGCCGGTTCTTGGGAAAAGGTTAATGAATTTTTCAACCCATCGAAGAGCAAATTTGAAAATATAAACGTTAAATTTTATGTATTTTTTAGGGTGGATTTATTAACACAGTGAAAGTCCATTTTTAATTATTTAAAAAATTTAAATGGAAACAAAGTTTTAATTCACTTATTTATTTCTTTTTTGCTCGAATATTTTCGCCTAATGAGGCATCTTCGGGAGCAGAATAGTTAACTATCAAGTAACTATTCTGCTCCCGAAGATGCCTCATTAGGCGAAAATATCCAACAAAAAAGAAATAAATAAGTGAATTAAAACTTTGTTTCCATTTAAAAATTTTAAATAGTTAAATTTTATGTACTCCGCCAGGATTCGATCCCACAACTTTCCATTCACAAGTCCGAAGTGTTACCACTGGACTACGGAAAGGTCGTGTTTTGGGTAATCAATTTCGCTCAAAGGTGATCGAAAAACAAATTTGTTTCTGTATGTTATTTAGTGCAAATTATGCATGGCAATTGAGAACGAGTTTTCACAAACCATTAATTACATTATAATGAAGAGGTGTATTGCCAGTGGCGTGCCTACGGTTTCTGCCATGCGCATGCTGGATAATTAAAGTTGCACCAAATCACAAATAATAAATCATACCCCTTTGTTTCTTTCCTCAGTGTTTCTTAATCTCTTCAGACTTCGATTTTGGATTAATTAATAAATCTTTACATACTTAAGATCCTTACTGAGTACAACTATATTTTCACAGGAATTCATTGTTTACTATAAAAACCGGATTCTCGATCGCAAACAAGCAATAAGTTATTTATTATGATATTTGAACCTGACGCGACAGTGTTTTCAAAACACAATACATAAGTCATTCATAAATCTGTAAACAGCTTCAGTCTGGAATCGTAAAATTTAATGGACCAAAAGCTTAGCTTATCTGAATATTATTATCATGCGTACTCCAAGCCACAACTCCAAGCAATATCTGTGAATGTGTGTTTTCATTTAGTATTAAAAGGGCTTAAGCGACTATCTTCATACAAACTTACAGAGGTCAAGCTTTTTCATACGTTAAACAAAGACAGGCATACAATTTTCAATCACGTTTGAAGAACAGAGTTTCGTTCGGCAATGACTAATATTAATATCCCACTTTACCTCACAGATGGCAGTAGCAGGAATATTGATGTATATCTTTAATCTACTCAAAAATATTCATTATTTTAATTTCTTAGGGTACGCATGCTTAGCTTTTTAGCTTGTAAGGTAGTCACGCCACTGTGTATTGCCCCCTGATTGTGGCGGCAGGCAGATCAGCCTTTTTCCTTATATGTCTCAAAATCACGTTAAACCACATCACCATCATCTGGGGTCTAGGAATATTAGTGCAAGCGTGTCATTATATGCGGTCCACACCAATTCTGAGAGAAGAGTCACAGGCTTAGATTTTTTTAATAAATAATATTTTAATAACCAAATTCCTGAACTAGCGTATATATGGGATATCTATAATCTCAGCTGCAAAGATATGTTAACATTTAAGGCTCATATTAAATGCATGCCCATAGACAGGCACAAGTAGGTTCGCGCCTACACATTCTGCATGCGTACATACAAATAAACAAAACCTTGAACAACATGAACATAAACCTTGCAACTCCTGCCGCTTTTCCCTGAAACCGGGGTAACTGTAAAGTGTAACTGCAACTCTGTCGCCATTCCGCTAGGGGTGGCCAGAGCCTCTACAGGGTTGCCTCCATTTTTTCCTATCCTGACATACCTCTTTCAATTCATTCATATCCATCACCTTTTTCACGCATTTTTTTCTTTTACGCTCACTTTGTATATCCAATTCTTTCACAATCTCCTCAATCTGATCACTCCATACTTTCCTCAGTCGTCCCTTCCCTGTTTTTCCTTTCACACTTTCTTTGTATACATACTTTGTCAGTCTATCATCATTCATTCTTTCCACATGCCCAAACCATCTCATCATTATTTTTGTACCCATTCATTCCTAACTCTATCAAGTTTTTCCTGTCATGCTTCTCAAATGCTTCATTTCCACCGTACTACACACTTTACTCATTTAGGGGTGGCATTGGCAAAAGAGAACCAGAGGATATCTATATATCCAGAGTCATAATAAAAGGAGAGCTTGTATGAAGAAGGTTATGACTCTGGATGAAATAAAATAAGTATGTAAGGACAGAAAGAAATGGCGGTTGATCTTTAATGTTGGCGGCAAGCGCTAGGGTATTTTTTTAAATTTGATTTTTTTTTTTGTATTTGTTTTGATGTTTATACATATTATTATTTATCTATTTTAAAAATGTAATTTTTTGTGCATTTTCCTTGACTTATAGGTTGGTATGCGGCTGACCACCCATACTGCAAAAAATGGTTCACTCTGCCAGTGTCACCCCTGTTTCAGGGAAGGTCGGCAAGAGTTGCAGGGCTTATGTTCATTTGAGTTCTGGATTTTATTTGCAAGTACACATTCAGCATTTGTAAGCGCGAACTACGCGTGTTTGTTTGTGGACATGCATTTGAGAACTGTAAATTAATATATCCTTGCAACTTAGAGAATAGATTATAGACAAAGGGTCTCTAAAAACATGATATGATGAAGTATTTCGGTTTGTAATTTTAATAGAAACGAGTTTGTACACTCCAAGCATGGAAATATATATATGGAGAGGCTGTAAATGTGATTTAGTACCAATCGACATTGTTTGGAATTTTATGTATGAAAAATATAAGATTGATTCAAACAGTCAGACAATTAATCTTCTTCTTCTTTATGGCGAATTCCCGCACACAGCAGAAGCGCCAGTGTTAAGTGATAGTCAGATAACTCAATAATAAAAATGGATATTATGATAAGTTTATAAAATAGTAAGGAAATTTATATTAGATGAATTAAATATGTAATGATAGGCAATTTATTATGGTAGGTAAGTTGAATAATGTATGTGGTGAGTTTAGTCAACATCAATTGTTTATGGTCTGACGTCCAGGTGTTTTATTGGCTGACGTTTGTGGTTGGTCAAGATGAACAGGGTATTGTTGCATTATTTAGTGAGGTCGGAATGGCATAATATAAAAGCCAGATCTCTCGTAATTTGTGTGTTCTTTTCTTCTCTTGCATTATATCCTGACTGTTTATAACAAAAGTTCTTCTCTCGTATCATATTCTGATTAAATAAAAGTCATCATTATTCTTGTAAACTCTGTAACAAAATCTACAATAAAATCGCACATTGTCAAACAAGAAACAAGTTTCTCTAATTATTCTACAGTCCATAACCAGCGACCGAAAAATCTCAACATAATGGTCATTCCGAACCTGATCGTTTGTCAAAGAATTTGACTGAAGACGCAAGAGAAGAAACCAATCGGCTGTCTTGATCATCAGACGATTGTATTAAAATCCAGCGAATGCGCTAGATTATAGGAGCGTAAGGAACCATCGCGAATCCAGAGGAAACCAAGAGGATCCAGTCCAAGAGGAGTGGAATCCAGAAAAGAAGAGGCAGGCGCCAGAGGATTCAAGAGAACCAGGGGGCTGCCAGCAGAAAGAACCACAACCAGGGGGCTGCCACCGGAGAGTTTGCTGCCAGGACGAATCATCAGCAGCACCAGGAGCCAATCCAGAGGGAGTGGAGTCCAGAGACCAAAAGATGAGTAATTCCGTCATTTTGTTCTTATTGTTGCAAATAGCTTCTGGACCAAACCAATGATGATAAGAGGATCATCTCTGAGGTTTGGTTTGGGTTTTTTTTTTAATTGGTTTCAACATAAGGAATTGATTGAAAGTGATTTTGTTAATTGTAAATGTGGGTGCCTGCGATGGGGTATTGTTGCGGATTTAGAAGATTCAGCTGATCCGATTCCTCATTGAATGCGAGCGTTTAGATTCACAAAAGATAATAATTGTAACAGCGGTACTGTGGTGAAAGGCAATAAGTCGGAATCTGGATGATGATTTGATTTACTTTCATTTTATTTTTATTTTGAATTATTAACCAAATTACATTTATCTGGATGTGCAAATGTTAATTTTTTAAATATGTGCTTACAATATGTGCCTACCCGCTCACAATTAATAGAATTTGGATTTCATTAAAAATTTATTAGACATTTTTAAATATGTGCCTACCCGCTCATAATTTATATAATCTGGTCTTTTAAAAAAAAAAAGAAGTAATTATACGGATTAAATATCACGTATTAATATTTTTTTTGTAAATTGATTCGAAAGCAAGGTTGAGTTTAGGTCTCCAAGAGTATTGTGACAATTATACGATTTCAGTAAAAATTCAAAATGTCTAAATCTTCAGCGAATTGGTTAGCAACAATCCCTGCTAGAATTAAAAAGTTTACAAATTATGTAGAAGAAGCAAAACAAATTGGGGCTAATTATACAGAACTTAAGCTGAGACTGGATCGCTTAGAGGAACATTTTAGGGAGTTTGATAAAATCCAAACTAGCCTGGAAGCTCGAGATGATTTTGATAAATCAAGTGCACAACTCGACCAAATTGAGAACTTATTTATAAGTGCTATCGTATTAGGGAAGGATGCTTTGAGTAATGATAAAACACAGTCCACTACCAATGTAATTCAAAGTTTGCCGACCCACATAAAAAAAATTGAACTACCCAAGTTCGATGGAAACTATAATAACTGGTTGTCATTCCGTGACATTTTTAAAGCGATGATTCACGAGAATACGAGCATATCCGATATAGAAAAATTAATATATTTGAAAGGTGCCTTGACTGGAAGCGCAGCTTCGGTCCTCAATCAACTAGATACAACAGGCAATAATTATAGTATAGCTTTTGAACTTCTGTCCAGTAGGTATGAGAATAAGAGGGTTCTCATTCATAACCATCTGCAGTCCTTGACCAACGCAAGGATCTGCAAAAGAACTACTTTAGAAATAAGGGAGTTTGTAGACATAGTAAAGGGAGATCTTCGATCCATAAAGGCATTGGGCATTAAAATAGAAAACTGGGACAGGATTTTACTATTTAATTTTCAGAGCAACATTGAAAAGACCATATGGTCTGAATGGCAATCATCTCAGACAGAAGATGATAATATTGAACTTTTGTTGCAATTTTTAGAAAAGATTGCAACAAAGGTGGAGGTAGGACATAAGGGAGACTCGTGTCACAAATTGGGTATGCCTCCATCAAAACCAACACAAAAAAGAACACATGCAATGTTCTCTCAAAAGAAATGGGAGATAAAATGTAGGTACTGCAATAAGGCAGGACACGAAATAAACAATTGTTTTTTATTCAAAAAATTGACCTGCAATGAACGACAAGCTCATGCAGGAAAGTTAAAATTATGTTTTAATTGCCTCAAGGCAGGCCATGGGGCCAGTGAGTGCAAAAATGCACAAAGGTGCAAAACATGTGAACGCAAACATCACTGTTTGCTTCACAAAGAAGACAGTACTGCATTGCCAGTAATCTGTTCATTGGCGGGATATGGATCCACTAACGCCGCTGGAAGGAGAAGTATCTCCAAAGAAGTGATCTTACCTACAGCAACTGTCATCATGGTTGGCAGAGACGGTAAGGAGGTACGATGTCGAGCCCTGTTGGACAGCGGTTCACAAAGTAACTTTATCACAAAAGATTGTGCGCAGAGGTTAAATTTTAATTGGAATAAAATTAATATCCCTGTTAGTGCAATAAGCAATCAAGAAATTAACATCAATCACAAATTAACATGTAAAATTAAAAATATTAAGGGTTCATTTTACAGGAACGCAAATTTTTTAATTATAAATAGCATTACTAAACATCTTCCAAATGTCAATTTCAGGGACATGAAACTACCATTGGGAGTTGGACTGGCTGACACTGAATACGGCAGCACCAGTCCAGTAGAAGTGCTGATAGGAGCTGGCCTCTTCTGGGAGTCTCTCAACTTTGGGGAGGAGACAAAGACCGTGGGAAGGACCAAGCTGATACCAACCAAATTTGGATGGGTGATTGGAGGAGTGAGTCCCACAGGAGCCAGTCCAGCCCGGGGTTGTAATCTCTCCACTGGGGGGAGGTCCCAGAGGGGGCAGCGGCAAAGGTACGATACGAATAAATCATTGGAACATTCTCGGATGCGAGAAAATGTGAAGAATGAAAAACATTTGCCTATAATAACTAAGAAGGCATTTGAAGATTTATTTAACAAATCTGTCCAACGGGGGGAAGCCTCAGGCAGATTAGGTGTACCAGATTCTGATATGTCTCCTGCGAGAGATATAAGGAAGAATGATAAAAACAGGGACAAAGATATTTCTTTGTCAAGAAACAAATGGAAGAAACTGAATAACAACTACAATTATTCAGATTCATCACCCAGATGGAAAAGAAATCATTCCGATCGTGATCTTTCTTCGGAAAGAATTAGAAATAATAAAAAGACAAGTAGAGCAAAGAAAGATGATACTAAGTTGAATCTTTCTCCAGTAAGAATGAAAGATAGGTTGGAAGAAAGAAATTTTAGTGAAAGAAAGAAAAATAGATGGGAAAGTTTTGAAAATGCTACAAATAAAAATGGTTCTAGTAATGAAGGAAGTAAAAGTGTTGAAAAGAGGGGATTAAAGTATGATTATTCAAAAATAATGAACAATTCAATGCATGAATGATTAGATAGTAGGAATACAAGAATGTATGCTGAATGAGGTAATAGATGATTTTGCTACGGATTTATTTTGCAAATATTCAACATTAAACAAATTAAAAAGAGTGGTAGCATATTGTCTCAGATTTAAGTATAGAAAAGCGGATTTTCTAACAGTTGAGGAGTTAGATCGGGGAATGGAAGTGGTGACAAAATTGGCTCAAAAACAAATGTTCCCTAAAGAAGTAAAAACATTTAATGATAATGATACAATAGGAAAGAAAAGTCAGCTATATGAATTAAACGCTTTCATGGATAAAGCAGGAATTATTAGACTGGGAGGTCGGTTAAAATATGCAAAAATACCGGAACAACAAAATACCCTATTATTTTAGGACAAAAACATAGATTTACAACGCTGATAATAAAGGATTATCATCACAAATTGTTGCACTGCGGACCACAAGCATTGTTGGCAAACATTAGGATGAAGTATTGGCCTATAAGAGGTAGGGTAGCCATAAAAAGGGTGCTGCAAGGTTGTGTAACTTGTTTTAGAGCAAGACCGAATGTAATGAAATGCATTATGTCTGATCTTCCATCATCCAGGATTACACCATCTAAACCGTTTTCACATGTAGGTATAGATTTTGGGGGACCAATACTTATACGAGAACAAAATCCAAGATCAAAAACAAGAATTAAATCGTATTTTGCAGTATTTGTTTGTTTTGTCACAAAGGCAGTACATATTGAATTGGTAGTAAATATGACTACATCAGCATTCTTAAATAGTCTCAAAAGGTTTATCTCACGTAGAGGGATGTGTAGCCATATATATTCAGACAACGGAACGAATTTTATAGGAGCAAAACGGGAACTTCGAGAGTTTCGAGAAATCATGATTTCGAACCAGGTTAATGAATCATTGGAAAACTGGTCAGCAAATCAGGGCATAAAATGGTCCAATATTACACCACGAGCTCCACACCAAGGTGGATTGTGGGAAGCTGCGGTAAAGTCTATAAAATATCACTTAGCTAGAGTAATGAGGGATGCATGTCTAACTTATGAAGAGTTATATACTATTTTAGTCCAGGTGGAGGCATGTTTAAATTCTCGACCCTTGTTACCAATAACTTGTCATCCAGATGACTTAGAATGTTTAACTCCAGCTCACTTCTTGATCGGAACTGCTATGAACGCAATTCCAGAACCAGATGTGAGGCAAATTCCACTCACCAAATTGAATCGATACCAACTGTTGTCAAAACTTGTATCAGATTTTTGGAAAAAATGGTCAACAGAATATTTGGGCACATTGCAAATACGGTCTAAATGGTTACAAAGCGATAACAACATAATTAAAGAAGGTGATATGGTAATTGTAAAGGAAGATAATATACCACCATTGAAATGGCAGCTAGGCAAGGTATTGAAATTGCATCCAGGGAAGGATAATTGTGTAAGAAATGTAACTTTACAAGTCCAGAATGGAAAAATTCAGCGGCCAATTCAAAGGTTGTGTTTAATGCCTAAACATGATTAGTTGATAAAAATAGATCTGCAACGGTATCTTGATTGTAGGCACCTTAGTTTAAAAGTAATGTAACGCATGAGAAAATTTTAGTGATGTGAAATAGAGTATTTTGTCATTTGTATTTGATGAACTATTTTATGGAAAATATTTCAAGATATAATGTGTATTTCTTTCAGACATTTGTTTGGTATTTATTATGTAAGAATGTTTAATAAAGAAATGATGTAAGACAACATTATTAAGATGAAAAAGAAAGGAAATATGTTTCAAGTATTAAACTGTAATTATTTAAAATGTTTTATTTTTTAATATGTATAAGAAAATATTTGTTGGAAAGTTGAAGTCATTTTATTTTATTTTATTTTGTATTCTTTGTAAACCATCTCACTGGAGATATTTCAAGATAAGTATAGTGTAATTTCAAAGTGTTTTATTTGGAATTATTGTGTAACATTGTTTGATTAAGATATGAAAAAAAAAAAACTATTGGAAGGTTTTAGTTATTTTATTTTAAATTTTTTTTTTGCTTAACAATGTAATATTATAACTTGAATTGTTTGAAATCATAAAACCAGAGCAGTTTCACAAACTTATTCAAATGTTTGAACAATTTATATTTTGGGGGGCAGTGTGTTTGGAATTTTATGTATGAAAAATATAAGATTGATTCAAACAGTCAGACAATTAATCTTCTTCTTCTTTATGGCGAATTCCCGCACACAGCAGAAGCGCCAGTGTTAAGTGATAGTCAGATAACTCAATAATAAAAATGGATATTATGATAAGTTTATAAAATAGTAAGGAAATTTATATTAGATGAATTAAATATGTAATGATAGGCAATTTATTATGGTAGGTAAGTTGAATAATGTATGTGGTGAGTTTAGTCAACATCAATTGTTTATGGTCTGACGTCCAGGTGTTTTATTGGCTGACGTTTGTGGTTGGTCAAGATGAACAGGGTATTGTTGCATTATTTAGTGAGGTCGGAATGGCATAATATAAAAGCCAGATCTCTCGTAATTTGTGTGTTCTTTTCTTCTCTTGCATTATATCCTGACTGTTTATAACAAAAGTTCTTCTCTCGTATCATATTCTGATTAAATAAAAGTCATCATTATTCTTGTAAACTCTGTAACAAAATCTACAATAAAATCGCACATTGTCAAACAAGAAACAAGTTTCTCTAATTATTCTACAGTCCATAACCAGCGACCGAAAAATCTCAACAGACATGATGCAACGTCTTTGACACCATACATTGTTAATAGTGCTGTCTCGCTCACGACATATGAAATGCTTTTGTTATTTTCTATGTAAGCAAGTTGTCTCTACTCCGTCATCAATCTAGTATATATCACCATGGAAACCCATGGTAACTATGGTAACGTGTTTGTTACTAGTGTTGTTGAAAGTATGAAAATATCTGAAAAATTTCGAATTTAAAAATGTTCCCACCTCATTATGTACGGGATGATTTTCACAAGTATCTATTACCGCGAGCCAAGGCCATACTAGAGATACAGGCCGGGAAGCGTGTTCCCATTCCACGACCTAAAAGGAATGTTTACTCAGACAAGCACACGGAAAAAATTTAATTCATCAAGTAGTTTCAGTTTTTCCATATTTACTCAAAAACTATTGACATTATAAAAAAACGGTTTCGATACTACACTAGACAATGTATAGTTCTATAAATAGAATGAAAAAAAATATTTCCAAAACATAGCACACACGAGAAAGTAGCTACAGAAGTGAAAAAAACGTATTTTTTTAAATATTTTTTTGTGGTCGCAATTTTTAAGTTATATATTTTGTTTAAACTTTATAATTAAGATAAAAAATTAATAAACATGCTTGATTTTTTTCATTACTGTCACTTTTTTGCTAAGACCATAAAGTGTAAGAAACAATAACGGCAGATTTAGGGTATGATACTTCCGTGTGCATTTCTGAGTGAACATTCCTTTTAGGTCGTGGAATGGGAACACGCGGCCGGGAAGCGTTTGAAATTTTGGATGATTACGTCACCATCTTAGTGCGGCGCAACGCCAACGGCCGACTGCGGTAGTACAATTTAGTCGCCATTTTTGACATTTCGGGAGTGAAGTTGTAATCTTAAAAAATAAGTTTAAAATATAAAAACTATATTATTGTCTAAAAACTTTACTGCGTCTGACAGTTTATCATTTTTTCTAAGTATTGAGTACAATATTTTGCTAAGAAAGTACTAAATTCACACAATAACTCAATAATTCAAATTACAATCACACGTCTTGTCATATTTTTGTGGTGTTTTTTGCAATAAGTTGAATTTTTCATGGAACATTACTGTTTTATTATAGTAAACGGGTCACGGAACTTTTGCGTATGGATTTGTGTACAATTAGATGTGTTTTTGTAAGTTTTTTCTTAAAAACTTCTTTCAATTTGTTCATAACCTATAATTGTCCGAACGTCACACAAATGCCGAAAAGCTATATTGTTGAATGGTGTTCTGTTTTGGTGCAAATTCATGCTGTGAAAAAATATCTTTATCAATAAGTGTTTCAAAAACGTGAAATGCGTTTGAAAAACTTAGTAAAGTGTAAAAGAAATAAGTTTTTTTTCAACTAACTAATCATTAAAGAAAAAAATTCAATCTGTTGATAAATTAGTTTTGAAGTTTTCGGATGTCTTTTGTGTAGTGACTTAATTGTGTTTATTTCCATGGTTTATTTATATTACTTTTTGTCATATTGTAGAGTTTTTATTAATTTAGTTCCTTGACTTATACATAATATAATATTGTTACTAAATTAAAAATTTGAAACCTCTATCGTTGTTTGTTTTCTACTATGAGTACATATATGTGGGCAAAATTGACTTCTTTTCAGTATTACTGTGTAAATATAGGAGTATTTGGAGGTCTGACTGCTTGAGATAAATAATTACTAGTTAATATTTAAGAAATCATCAGTTACAAGTAAGTATTTCTTGTATGAGTTGAATGGCAAGTCCCTGTATTATTGTGTGGTAGCACTAAGTTCGTAACGGGGATAGGGCGCGCCACGGCCTGTTAGTTCTAGTACGGCCTTGACCGCGAGCATAGAAGTTACAAACTTGAAGAAGCAAGTAGGTACCTATATATTTGAACATCACTAGTTCTAGAAATGGCTGTCACTTTCGCAAACAAAATATTTCGACAAACGAAAAATAAATTTTATCAACGTAATCATATAGAATAGTGATTAAAGTGCATTGTTATTCCATGTTCCATAACACATTTACTCTCTTTTGTTGGCACGTTAGAAAGTAGCCAGTTTGGCATTTATATGGATGTTTTTTCCAATTAGGTAACACACCTGTTGACAGTTGGAAGGTTACCAATAGACTGAATATGGATTTTTGTGTGATGAGTGGGGTAGCGTATTTCTAATTCTCACAGGATTGATTTCTTAGCCCATCCAATTCTATATATCGATGACTCCAAGTATGAAATTGTTTCTCACTCTCTGGTTTTCGAGCGAGCTGGATTTTCTTGGTCGCCTTTTACGGAGAGTGTTGTCTTAAATTACCGATATTTATCGGCCCATTCAGAGTTTTACATTTTTGTAATCAATCCACAATTTAATTTGCATTTTAGTTTGTACGTCCGTTGATTGTTTTATTTTTATTTTTTTGAAAATATTAAACACTTAAATTTTTTGACAGGTCTTTTAACCATAATACTTTATTATATTGTGAAATATCAATAAATTTTTATCTAATGCTAAGTTTTTTTAAATATTTCTACGTGTGAGTGAAACAACGTTATCGTTGCCGCGCTATCCACGAAGGATTTCGCATGTGACGCATAGAACCTAATTATTTTTACAGGTGGCCAATCATTTCAGTCGAAGTGGGGATTTCCCGGTTCTCATTTCTTGTAAAGGCTGAGTAAACCTTGCCTGTATTTTTAATTTTGGGGTTTGAAATAAGCACCGAAACGAAAAATCATTTCTGACACCCTCCGTGTGGATCAAACCCTTGCTCTCGTCATGGAATGCAAGCATTCTACTAAATGAGCTAGCGACAGAACTTTTTACGAGCTTGGTCGTCGCCACAAAGTGCTAATTCTCAAGCAAGACCCAGTTGCTGTGAGGCTGTATGGCCCTTTTGATGACCGGTCTTTGGTAAAAGTTTATGAATTTTTCAATCTAGCGAAGAGCAAATTTGAAAATATAAATGGTATTTTTTTTGTGCTCCGCCGGGATTCGAACCCACAACCTTCCATTTAGAGTCCGAAGTGTTACTACTGAACTGCGGACGGGTATGCTAATCTAATCTAATCTAAGCTGCAAAGATATATATCATTTATGATTTATATTAAATGCATACTTACAAGCAGACATGTATAATTTCGCGCTAACACATGCCGCATGTGGACCTACAATATAAAAACCTAATCTCAAATTAACATAAGCCCTGCATCTTTTTCCGTCCTTCCCTGTAACAGGGGTGACATTGGCAAAGTCCGCATATCAACCTATAAGTCAAGGAACTAGATGATAGTATGCAAGAACAGAAAAAGTGCAGACGCATCTACGGAGGTACCGGCCACCCCTAGTGGAACGACGGCAGGATACAGTTACAGTAATAGTCTATTTCTCAATACGCAACACATCCATTCACCACATATCCTTGGTGCAGGATTCGAGGGTATGACCCAGTGCTGGAAACAGTTGGAGGAGATGACGAAAGACGCCCACCGTCAGTCAGTCCACTCACATCTCGGATATATTGATGGCTTTGCTGCATACAATGCTTCCGGTGTAAGCGGTGCTCTTGCGATTCTCATTTGTACCTCACAAATTGATTCATTGCGCTTGATTATTTGTCAAGATCATTTCTGTAAGTTAGTAGATTATTTTTTGATGAATGATCTATTGAATCATAATTGATTTCGTGATTTAAAAAAAAAAATGTTGATGAAACTGAGTACCATATGTCCCTCTTCTTCTTCTTCAGCTTGTTTTAGGACTAGGTCCTGTTTATTCTCGGGTTCACTCCTGGGACGCGGATGTCCAGCTGTCCTTCCACCTCTTTGGTGGTCGTCCAGGGGGTCTGCTGGTTGATGGTATCTCTTCTGCCGCTATTTTCACCATTCTCACCGGATCCATTCTTTCGACGTGATCTCTCCAGTAACGTCTTCTGTCCTTCATATGTCCCTGTTTTTTTTTAAATCCTTTGCGGGAGACTCCCTAGATTTCAGAGACTCTAGAGGTGTATGACACTTGTTGTATCGCCGCAGAGGTGTTGTTAACGAGCTTGGTCGTCGCTACAATGCGCCAATACTAAAGCAAGACCCAGTTGCTGTAAGGCTGGATGGACCTTTGGTGACCGGTCTTTGGTAAAAGAATATGATTTTTTCACCCAGCGAATAGCGTATTTATGTAAATGGTATATTTGTTGTGCTCCGCCGGGATTCGAATCCACAACCTTCCATTGACGAGTCAGTGATAACCACTAGACTACGGACCGGTCCTTTACCGTCTTCTAATACTTGCATCGTGATATTGTATCAACTAAAATCTTACGTTAATAAAAGGGAATTAAAACTTAGTTTTTCCAATTGAATTTAAAAAGAAATCCAATGGACTTTCACTGTGCTAACAGAGATACCCCTTAAAAATATAAAAACTTAAGGCTCCTACAGCTTTTCAATTTCACTGGACTTAACATAACCGTCTAATTCATACGTTTCACAATGCTCTTAACTAGAAAAAATAGGGAATGTATTTATTATCTCTGACATAATAATAATCTATAATCTAAGTTGCAAGGATATATTCATTTAAAGCTCTCAGATGCATGCCCACAAACCAACACGTGTAGTTCGCGCTTACAAATGCTGAATGCGTACTTACAAATAAAATCCAAACCTCAAATGAACATAAGCCCCACAACTTTTGCCGACCTCCCCTGAAAAAGGGGTGAAATTGGCAAAGTGAACCCTTTTTTACAGTATGGGTGGTCAGCCTCATACCAACCTATAAGTCAAGGAATATAAATAATAATTTACATTTAAATATAAATAAATTGCACAGAATCTGTACTCGACTTTCTTGCAAAAATTTACCCACTGTATGACGTATGTAAAGCTAGAATCATCTACCAGCTTATGCCGTTTCAATAAAAATGTAATATATCAATAATAAATCAATTTTATTCCACCGCGGTGTGTACCTGCATACTCGTACAATATGGATATAGGCATATAAATACTTAAATGAATATAAATATTTTGTTGATTTATTTGAAAAAGTACCAATTACACAAGAAAGATCCTCGACTCATAGGTTGGTATGAAGCTGACCTCAGTACTGTACTGTACTGTATCCTGCCACCGTTTCATTAGGGGTGGCCGGTACCTCCGCAGATGCGCCTCCACTTTTTGCTGTCATCACCTTTTTCATACATACTCTTCTCTTATTCTCACTCTGCAGAATCCATTATTTCGCAATCTCACCTATTTGGTCTAACCATTCTTTCCTCAGCCTTCCCCTTCTGCGCTTTCCTCTGACATTTCCTTTGTACACTTTCTTCGTTAGTTGTTCATCATCCTTTCTTTCAAGATGTCTGAACCATCTCATCGTACTTTTTTGTACTTTCATTCTCATATTCTCTTTTATACCACACTCGTTCATCACTCAAGCATTACGTACTCTATCACTCAGTGTCTTTCCAGCCATTGCTCTCAGGTAAGCCATTTCAACCGTACTTACATACTTTACTCAGCTCACATTCATTAAGCCTCACTTCCACCAACCAATATGCCATTGTGGACCGCCGATCTCATATTCTTCGTAAGTTTCCTATTTCTTGCAATTCTTCCAATCGTTTCCATTACACTTCTTCCTCTACTAGCGCGCTTTTCCAATTATTTCGTCAATTTCGCATTCGACTCAAATTTGCTTCCCAGATAATCAAATTCTTTCACGACCTCCATTCCTTGACTTATAGGTTGGTATGAGGCTGACCACCCATACTGTAAAAAATGGTTCACTTTGCCAATGTCACCCCTGTTTCAGGGAAGGTCGGCAAAAGTTGTGGGGCTTATGTTCATTTGAGGTTTGGATTTTATTTGTAAGTACACTTTCAGCATTTGTAAGCGCGAACTACACTTGTTGGTTTGTGGGCATACATCTGAGAGCTTTAAATGAATATATCCTTGCAACTTAGATTATAGATTATAGATTATTATAGACCTCCACTCTTTTTTCATTCAGTCTTTATCTCAATTTTCTCGCATTTCTCAGTCCTCCCAAAGTGTAAAAAATAATTCACTTTGTCAATGTCACCTCTGTTTCAAGGAAGGTCGGCAAGAGTTGCAAGTTTTATGTTTAATTTGTAAGTACAAATTCAGCATTCGTTAGCGCGAACTTACACATACCTGTTTGTGGGCATGCATTTCATATTAGTTTTGAATGTTTATATTTCATTGCAACTTATATTCTAGATTATTATAGATGGTCATTGAACCCTTTTGTATGCAAACTAGTACTTTGTATGGTGGGTAAACTTTTTAGTTATATTTTGAAAAAGTAACGACTGATTATTATTGGTATTTATAAAATTTTAAGAATCGCAGCCATTTATCTATTTTTAACCCTTTGACTACCAAGAAAATTGCTAATACATTTTGTATGGAAAATTTTCACTCTGTATGGCGGCTATACTTTTGATTCACTTTTTGGAAAAAATAATGATGGCAATATATAGGTTATTATTATTATTTTACATTTGTACTACATTATTTTTTTATTAACCCTCTAACTGCCGAGAATTTTTCCATTATTTTTTTCTTTTATATGGCAACTCCCTAAATCGAGATTATGATGAAGAAATGATTATAATTATTAGATAGCACTATTATATAAATGGATTCACAAAAAATTTCAGAAAAATCGTCGGAGCCGTTTTTGAGAAAATCGCATTTTAAATTTTCAGCTCTTCGGAAGCCATCTTGAATTTTCAAAAAAGTAAAAAAAAAATGATTACGAATTAAAGTGATAAGCTTGTTCTTTCTATCAAATCTAAAACAAATTCAAATATCTTGCATTTTAATAGGTTTTTGTAATATTTTCGATTTAAAATTTCAGGTCGTGTAAACGGTGCTTTATATTTATTTTTTCAAAAAATTTTTTTTGTAAATTTGTAGAAATTTATGTTGTTCGTAATATTGTAGAACATTATATTTTTGTTGACCCCTTAACTGTCGAGAAAATCACAATCGTTTGTTTTTTTCATATCGCAGCCCATAGACACAGATTAGTAAGAGTATTGCCATAACTAATTTATTAAGTTAAAAACTAATAAATGGCAACTCTGAAAATTTAAAAAAAATTCTTGGAGCCGTTTTTGAGAAAAGTGCAATTTTATGTTTTTTTTGTATGGCAGCCATCTTGAATTTTCAAGTTGGTGTAATGCCATGTTATTCATACTTAATACATGTCCAAAAAAGTTGATGTAGCCAAAATTTGGTATCTCTAGGTCTTATACTTTGGAAAGTGACACACACACATACATACATACATACATACATACATACATACATACATACAGACGGACGTTTTTGAAAGATAGTGTTTTTTGGCATGTCCTGCACCAGGACAACTCATTTCCGTGAAAACCTCGAAATTTTTTTTTTACACCAAATCATAACTTTCTTTATAGCCTTCGGCTATAGCAAGAAAGTAAAAAAGAACAAAACCTTAAAAAGAAATCTATACAAAAAAAGTCAAAATTTTCCTATGCAAAAAAATGTAGCAAATTAATACACCAACATTAAAAATCTACATTGCAGATTAGCCGCCACTTCTTCCTGTCCTTGCGTACTTCTTTCATTTCATCCAGAGTCATAACCTTTTTCATACAAGTCCTCCTTTTATTATGACTCTGGATATCCCATTCATTCGCTATTTCAGAGATTTGATCCTTCCATACTTTTCTCATATCACATAGTTTAACCATTAGTTGCTGGTTATAACCATTTCTCCATATTGATCTCATGTGTCATGTGCAATCCACCGTACAATAAATTTTTATATTCGTTTATACGTCTGTCCCACACCGAGTATATTTCTTGAGAGTGAATTCTGTCAGCAGATCAAAAAACAATGCAAATTCTCAACTTCTTAATGCATCACCAAAGAACTGTCACTCTGTGAGACAAGCGTTTGATCTGATCCGCTTGACTTGTTGCAAAAAATTCCCCAGCTATTCTCGGAAATTGTGTACAAAAAGTTTTTCTAAGCGGGCACTAAGCTCTACGAGGTCGCTGTAACAACGCCCCCATACAATCAGTATCCTAAGTAGTATACAATTTTACGTATAAATAATTTCGCGGCCTGCCGAGGCCCGAGACTTTGAAAAATCTAAATTACATTTGTTGCGATTGTACTGGGTTCTCTTTTAATTAAACTGCATTTATTTTTATTTTAACACAATGCATTTTACACGGTTTGATTCACAATTTACTACAATTGATAATCTCTGCAGTCTTCACTGCAAAATGCTTGGAGCGACTAATCGTTCTCCGCACCAATGCAGTCCCTATACATAGGTACAAAAGAGATCTTTCTCGCATATTCCAGGCCAAAACGCCGTTCTATGCACTACCACCATCATAGACTAGAGCCAGATTGTTCTACACACTAGCGTACATGTTCAGACGCCCGTGGGTACTTCAAATCCTTAGTTCGTAACAATATTTAGATTTAACTTACAGGGGCTTACATGCGGCATGTGCAAGCGCGAACTTGATTAGAAGTGTTAGACTCAAACGCAGCCTTTTACCAAGAATGAAAGGGAATTATAACGCTGAATAGAAACGATTTTTTAATTTTCCTACAGTTTCTTTCTTAACTCTATGGCTATCTTTACACGTGATGCTTTGTACTTGGTAGCTGAAATAAATGTAGGTATCTATGGAGAATTTTGCATGGATCGACATTGACACAAATACCGAAGGAATAGCTCACGGAGGCTGCTCGGGAGGTTAGGAGTCGTTTATTGTTGTTTAGATGATCCAATAGTCGATAGATTGTTCAAAATTAATGCACCGACGAAAGTAAAACTTGGATGTGAGGATAATCCCCCAGAGGCACGGTGGTGATATTATTTGTGATATTATTGTATGACACTGTAAAAAATTGTTCACTTTGCCAATTTCACCCCTGTGTCAGGGAAGGTCGGCAAAAGTTGTAGGGCTTATGTTCATTTGAGGTTTAGATTTTATTTGTAAGTACACATTCAGCATTTGTAAGCGCGAACTACACGTGTTTGTTTGTGGGCTTGCATCTGAGAGCTTTAAATGAATATATCCTTGCAACTTAGATTATAGACACTGAATGATAGGATCCGAAATGAATGAGTACGGTGGAAACGAGAATATCTAATCTTATTTAAAAAGATATGTAACATTGGGGATTTGCATTCTATGTTTTTCACAAGCAAACACGTATAATTTCGCTCTTGTACATGCCGCACGTGAACCTACAACATAAAAACCCAAATATCAAATGAGCATACACCCTGCGACTCTTGCCGTTCTTTCCTGCAACAGGGGTGACACTGGCAAAGTGAACCATTTTCTACAGCATGGGTTGTCAGCCACATACCAACCAAACAAGTTCCATTTTTTAAATCAAATAATATGTTTAAGCATCAAAACAAATTCATAATACATTATTGTAATTTTAAAAACCCTAGTCTTAGCCGCCAACATTACAGATCAACCGCCTTTTTTTCTCTGTCCTAACATATGTACTTCTTTCATTTCATCCAGAGTCATAACCTTCTTCATACAAGCTCTCCTTTTATTGTGACTCTGGATATAACAGGGAAAATCCGAAGGAGTACAACCCTCTAAAAATCACCCATTGACCAACTCGCAACTTGTAATTGCAACTCGCATGGGTTAAAAACTAAAATCTCGCGTGAACTGTTCCTCAGTTTTATTTTTATTTTCACTGGGAATCAGTTTTACTCAGTTTTATTTTCACTGGGAATATTATCAATGGTATTATTAACAGGCAAACTGATACTTTCAGATAAAGAAAAGCACACTCGGAACCAAACAAAAGTCACTCGCAATTTGCGAGCTAGCGACTAGAATTTTGGAGGGTCGAAGGAGTACGTTAATTCCATTGACTTTTTAATTGAATTTTATTATTACTTATTCTCTATATACCTCACTTCTCACGGTCACATCCAATTACTCCGCTGCCTTTCAGCAACTTCAAATTTCCCCTTGTATTTTTTCCTGATATTTATTGTGTGTGTGTGGTGGGCGAATGTTGTTTGATTGAGTGTATATTTTATTGACATTGCTCGCCAGGATCCCGGCAAAGGTGATCGATAGTATCTCGGTCCGTTCCAATGTCGCCCAAAAATTCATAAATATGGAGTCTACTGCTGTTTAGCAGGCGTGGGACTGATTGCTCTATCATTTAAATTAGCGCAGTTCAAAATCACGGCCACCAAACGTACATATGCGAGACATGATCATAAATCTAATGCAAACATTCATATCATCGGAATTAATGAGTCTCTGAATGCTTACCATAATGTTCTGATTAGCATTTAGGAATATGAAAAATATAAGTGTTCGGGATTTTGGTGGTCGTTGGTCACAATATAAATTCATTTGAATTTCTTGAATGTTGGGGATTCTGTCTCGGGTTTTAGCCTTTGTTACCGAAGTCGATGCAGGGACATCTTTTGGGATTTTAGAATACAGAAAAATAATGTTGGATCATACATTTAAATAATGGTAGTAAATTAATCCGGTTCGAAGGACCGATGTGTTCAGGATTCTGATTGTCGCTGGTCGCAATATCAATTCACCCGTCTTGAATTTCTTGGGGATTCTGTCTCGGGGTTAAGCCTTTGTTACTGACGTTGATTCATGGAAATGGCGTCGTTTGGGATTTTAGAATACAGAAAAATAATGTTGGATCATACATTTAAATAATGATAGGTAAATTAATCCGGTTCGAAGGACCAAACTGTTCAGGTTTCTGGTTATCGCCGGTCACAATATCAATTCATCCGTCTTGAATTTCTTGTATGTTGGGATTCTGTCGCGATGCTTTCAAGTGTTCTAGAATTTTCGTTGGTAGTTTTAGGTTAGAGCAATTTGCAGACAAAGACAGTTCCTGATGATGTACCACTTTTATTTCAATGTGCCATAAGTTTACAACGATAGTTTTGGTCTAGTATTCGACAAGAAAAGAACAAAACACAACTAGAATTTAGCTTAAATACTATCCAAAAGTCAACCGACGTAATAATGTGACAATACAAAATTGATGATGATGATGATGATGATGGATGATTTCTTTCCTGTGGCGCCATTTAATGGTCCAGGACCATCTCAAGGGCGCCATGGCTTCTCGAGAAAAGTAGTGTCTTCAGTTCCTTTCTGAAGGTGGTGGTAGGCTGGTTCGCGCGAACACCGATGGGTAAATTGTTCCAGGCCACCGGCCCGGCCACCGCAAAGCTTCTGTCTGCAAAGTTTGATGTGTTTGCTCTATTGGGCACTATAACCTTGTTGACAGAAGTAAGGGCAGAGCGTAGTGGTCTTTTTGAAGTCCCATCGACAGAGCATAGCTCAGCGAGACATGGGGGTGCAGTGCCGTTCAGGGCCCTATGCACAGTGAGACACAACTTAAATTCCACCCTCTCTCGGACCCTCAGCCAGTGCAGTTCTCTCAGCAGTGGCGAAATATGACAGCTCTTTCCCTGTCGAAAAATTGCCCTGGCAGCAGCATTGAAAGCCATTTGCAGCCGATCAAACAATTTCTGCGGTAGTCCAGCATATATAATATTGCAGTAGTCTAATCGGGAGACGACGAAAGCAGCTACGAGGCTTTTGACAGCATCCACAGGCAAACATCTTGAGATGAGGCTCAATTGGCGGATATAGAAGAAAGCTGTGCTCACTGTCCTGGACACTTGTGCCTCCATCGATAGTGCTCCGTCTAGTAAGACACCAAGGACGGATATGGTGGAGGATGGTATTATGCTTGCACCAGAGAAAAAGATTGGCTGAGTACCCAAGAGGTGCTGCCGACCCGGAGAGGCGACCCACATGAACTCAGTCTTGGTTGGATTCAGTTTGAGACGTCTATAGGCCATAACGTTTGTGAGTCTTTCCAAGCAATGGGTGGTCCTGGCCAAAAGATCGTCTTTTTTGTCGGGACTGCAAAAACCAACGAGGACACGATCATCAGCATATGCATAGCTTCGCATGCCACACTCCTCCAAAATATTATCAATACAGCCAATGTACAAGATAAAGAGGATTGGACCAAGGACTGATCCTTGGGGTACTCCTTGAGAAACAAGATCTTCTTTGGTTGAGTCAGACTTAAGCCTAATGGACCACCTTCTATTATACAGGTACGAGCGCAGCCATTCGATGACAGTACCACAGATGCCATACTCAGACTCCAGACAATGAAGAAGCATTTCATGATCGACAGTGTCAAAGGCGGCACTCATGTCGAGAACCGTTACTAAACCAATGTCACCTGATGCCACTCCCACAATTAAGTCGGATGTCAGCCTTGTGAGGGCGGACTCAGTTGAATGATGCTTCCTATAAGCGAACTGATATTTCTGCAATAAGTTGTTATTCTCGAGGTGAGTCATCAGCTGGGATGCAATGGTACGCTCAAGCACTTTAGATAAAAAGGGGAGGCCTGAAATTGGCCTATAGTTGGTTGGGTCGTCAGCGTCGAGTGTATTTTTCTTAATTAGAGGAGTGACATGCGAAATCTTCCAGGATGCCGGTACGACTCCATGCATCAGAGATATATTCATAATTTTAACAGTCAGGGGTAAAAGGAGATCAAGGTTCTCTTTGAGCAGTCGTGTGGGTATGGGATCCAGCTGACAATGCTTGGTGGGAGAATTGCTGATGGTCTTCTTAAGCTCAATCTCAGTCACACGAGCAAAGGTGTTAAATTTGATCGAGCATGGTGTTGCAACTATGGCCGCAGTGCTATATGGAAGGGATGCAGATATTCCATCAAGTTTCGTCTTGAATGCAGTCTTAAATTGTTCAGCATTCAGGCTAGTGGGCATCGACGCATTAGGTGTCTCCATGACATTCCGTAAATCTTGCCATAATCTCCTTGGATTATCTTTGTGAGTGTGAATTTGTTCTCTCCAGTAAGCAGATTTAACTTTTTCAATGAGTTGTACATACAACTTCTGGGCAGAAATCCAAGCATTCTTAGAAACAGAGGTCTTCAGTCGCCTGTAAACCCTTTCGAGTTTGCGGACCTTGGCTTTTTCAGCTCTGCAGTTGGAGTCAAACCACAGATGTCGAGAGCCACGCACTCGCAATGTTTTCGAAGTGAATGGAGCAAGCTCATCTAGGATGTCGTTGAGTGTAGAATTGTACTGTCCTACAAGATGGTCTATGTTTTGGTCAGTATAGATGGCGTCAGAGCACAAGACAGAGTTCTCAAGACGAAACCGAAATTTTTTGGGGCAGAAGTCCTTCCAATTTCTGGTAATAATAGTAGTGTAGAGAGGCGATGGAATTGAGAGACAAAACCCAGCAACGATCAGCCGATGGTCAGAAAGTCCCACATCGATAACAGCTGTAGATGATGGGGTGCAGTCGCTGCGTGTGATGAGCAAGTCAAGGGTTCCTCCGGCATCGTGAGTGGGAGATACGACCCACTGCGAGAGGCTGTGGTCAACCAGCAGTCTGTTAAGCTTCTTTGCATGCGGATCAGCTTGCCTTTCTATATGAATATTGAAATCACCAGTCAGTATAATAGGTATCTTTAGGTGAGATGTAAGACTCAACATGGTGGTTAACTCATTAAAGAAATCAGCAGTGACTGGATTCGAGCCAGGCCTGTAAACGGTCAGGACTACGAATGATGAGCCCTGAAGGGTAAGTCTACATCCCGCATACTCGAAGGTTGTATATGATCCAAGGGGGGCGATGTTGGATATGCGCAATTCTGGTTTACAGACTATGGCAACACCGCCATGATTAGTTGTCAGTAGGCCTTCAGCGTGTGGGCTGCGAGGTCTGGCCTTGTCAAAAACTGTATATCCATAATTGCGAAGAGCATTTACTGCAATCGACTCCGAACTGTCATGCCATGTTTCATTAAGTGTCAGAAAGTGCAGATCATGTTCGACAAACAAATCATGTATGCTCTCAACCTTTCTCGTGATGGACCTAGCATTCCAGTGGCCGAGTCGAAAGCTTGTTGATGAGGCCAGATGTCTGCCGGCTGTTAGTTTTTGCCTCACTTGAGTGCCGGCCCTGCAGCCGCGATGACGCTTTACAAAAGTTGAAGGTCTATGAGATCTCAGAAGGTAGACAGGCAGTGTCAGATGCTTGACATATGGAGAGTTGGCGGAAACATTGTGCATTAGAAGTTCATCCCTAGTATAGCACAAGATGTCGGGAGCGCATAGTGTGGGTTCAAAAACTGTCATTCTTCGCCTGTTGTAGGCTGTCACAATAGCGGCAAGCTAGTTAAAGACAACATTTTGACACTGGCCGTTTGAAACTGGCGCTCTTATTATTCGGCAGGAATCATCACAAGAAGAAGAAGAAGTTACACTGGCGTTTGAAACTGGCGCTCTTATTATTCAGCAGGAATCATCACAAGAAGAAGAAGAAGTTACACTGGCGTTTGAAAACTGGCGCTCTTATTATTCAGCAGGAATCATCACAAGAAGAAGAAGAAGTTACAAATTTGACACTGGCACTCAGTTTGCAACAATAATAATGAGTTGTTTTTTTTAAATAATCAATTAAAGTCTTAAATTAGCAATTAAACACAAACAAATGCACTGCAATAGTTGCCGGAAGTTAGAACAGCGCAGGGACGGTCAAAACTGACAAACTTGTTAGAAACTTATAATTTTAATTATTTTTTGAAATTGCAGAAAGGAAACAGACACTGTCAGAAACTGATGTCTAGAAAAATGCTATGGTTGAGAATTTAAATTCCCTAACTAATTAATTACTTAACCTACCACATTCAAATCTCCCTACGTACATTAAATAATTATTGAATTATTTAAATACCATTATTTTTTCTATTTCAAAATCCCAAACGCAACCCATATAACTGTCACTTAAATAGTCGAAAATCTTTTAAAGAAATCACTTGTACAAAATCTTTTTTATGATTATTTTCTTTTGATCTTACACCATTCTCTTCTCCATGCATTACATTGTTGATACCACGGCTACCGTTTTACAATAGGCGTACATTTTTTTAGTGTGTTCAGCTTGTAACATTAATTACACGTATGAAATGTGCATACCCACAAGTAGGCTAATGCTAAACAGCGGCTGCGCATTGCGAGGTAAAAGTCACTGAATGTTACCGCAAAAACACTCGTCTAATATTGCAAATCTGCAAATTGCAAATGCCTCCTATAGATCGACATTCCTGCCTGTTATTTTTGCGTTTAAAAAGAACAGTCAAATGCCAGATATATAAGTATGTACGAGAATACACTGCAATACGTTAAAAGAGAAGTTCTATCAAGGTTCTATTTTAGAAGTTTAGTCTATGATAGAATTCCTATCTAGGGCGCCTGCAGTGGGCTGGGCTAGAAGTCTCATCACCACGGTAATGTTTACTTCTGATTATCGGTAATGTTTGTATGAAGACTAATCAGCTGTTCACTTGCGGCCATCTTGGATTGACAGGTCTTCACACAAATATTACCGATATTCGGTAGGTAAGAATTACCGTGGGGATGACACTTCCATCCCTGTTCAGGCAATGAGGATGGACTACACCAACCTCATTAAACGGCTAACACTCTCAGCACTACAAGGCGGAAGGAAAGCAGGAAGACCTAAATTGTCATGGATATATGGTGCCTACACAGATGCAGCCAAGACATACGTAGCTAGAGAGCAAAGACGGTGAATAGGCGAGAGTGGAGGAGAATCCTGGATTTAGCCAAGGCCACTTAGAGCTGTCGAGCTCATAATGATGATGACAACACAAAATAACCTTCAGGAATAAAACGGCCTATGAGGAACGATACTTAATAGATGGTGTCTTCTAGTGGTGTGGTGACCCATAATAATTCATGTGGTATGGAACAAAATAGGCATACAATGAAGCAAAGAATCAAGGTCGAAGCATTACATCAAGAAACGACCGGTCCGTAGTCCAGGTGGTAACACTTCGGACTCGTAACTGGAAGGTCGTGGGTTCGAATCCCGGCGGAGCACAAAAAATATACCATTTATATTTTCAAATTTGCTCTTCGCTGGGTTGAAAAATTCATAAACCTTTACCAAAGACCGGTCATCAAAGAAGTGTGATGCGATGGTTTGGACATATTGAAAGGATGAGTGAAGACCGACTGACAAAAAGAGTGTATAAAGGGAATGTAATAGGTAAGCGTGGAAGGGGAAGACCTAGGAAACAATGGATTGATCAGATAAATGAGATTGCGAATGAATGGAATCTACAGAGTGGAAACAAGAGAAGAGCATGCATGAAAAGAGTGATGAAATTAGATGAGATGAAAGAAGTATGCAAGGACAGAGTCAAGTGGAGGCACTTGTGTGGAGGTACTGGCCACCCCTAGAGGAAAGGCGGCAGGATACAAGACAAGGTCATCAAAAGGTCCATCCAGCCTTACAACAACTGGATCTTGCTTGAGAATTGGCGCTTTCTACAGCGACGACCAAGCTCGCAGAGGGCTCTTGAGGTGTGATACACACAAAAACAGCGCTCACCAAATAAATCAGCCTAATTTAATTAATTTTTTTTTTTTTAAAGATAAATGCAGGCGCCTCAAAGTGCATTCACATTGGCAACATTGTGTCAACTTCATTATAGTCTGACTGAACGAACATCGTGTCAAAAACCCTGTAAATGAGGCCAAAATATCGTAATTAATTCAATTGGTTTCCGAGATTTAAAAAATCTGTCGTTTACATGCAAAAATGTCACGCAGAAGCGATTGTCGGTATCTGGCACCATATTCGCATGTGAGATGCGAAAAGAATTAATCATAAATATCAGACGCTTTTCGAATTTTTGGCAAATGGTTGTACATGTTATTATTTTCTTAATTACCTTAGAAAGTGCATACTAATTCTTCTTACTTGAATTTATTATTTTAAAATTTATTTGCTCTGCCTTATGCTTAATAAGTCCAATGAATATTTTGACGCTGAACAATCTTCTGCAGCATTAGTGGTCAGCCGCATACCAACCTATAAGTCAAGGAACATAATATAAGGGGTTCATGAGTTCACAAGCGAAATTTTCTATAAGTACAATCACTAATATTACTTTTCTTTTGTTTTCAGGTAAGACTTCACCCAACAAATAGATATATTCAGTTGGACACGCTCATGCTGCCAAGTAAGTAAGACTTTTGGCGTCTTAAATATTTGTAGTATAGAACCAAAGGCAGCAGTCTAGAATTTATTTTCTAAAAATGTATACAACGGAAATGATTTTTTCTGCGCCTTTTCATGACCGTTGGTCATCAAAAGGCGCTGCAGATTGTAAAAATAGATGTGTTATTAGAACCCCTCTGAAAGCTTCGTCAGTTCTTGTTTATCGTATACGCCAATCTTGTCAAATATGACTTTTTCATGCAGTTGTCTTAAGAATCAAATTCTACACAATCTGAGCTAAAAAAAACCGTAAAACTCGATAATGTGAGAGTTCTTTTAAATATATTTTAAATAAATTTCTTGTTTTCATAAGACACATTGGTCCACTACACATATAAACATTGTTCATGTAAAATTTTCTCAATGGCGTATACGGTAAACAAGAACTAAGGCAGCGAGTTGTCCGCAGTCCTGCTGGCAGAGAGTTTCACGCAGCAACACGGCAAGCCCGATCGCCAAACACGGAAGTCGGGCTTCTCCTCGGAAGCTCCAGGGTGCTGCCGATGGTTTGCGCTGACCTCAGTGTCCACCCTCTCTCGTCGACGCATTTCTTCTCAATGAGCTCTTGCAGGTATTCGGGAGCTGCGCATATGTATCTCATTTTCGAAAAGATTTCTAGATTGTCGCCTATGATTCTATATGAATCACATTTCTGATACATATGGTCATATTTCTGATACATATACATATGGACCGGTCCGTAGTCCAAGTGGTAACACTTCGGACTCGTAACTGGAAGGTCGTGGGTTCGAATCCCGGCGGAGCACAAAAAATATAACATTTATATTTTCAAATTTGCTCTTCGCTGGGTTGAAACATTCATAAACCTTTACCAAAGACCAGTCATCAAAAGGTCCATCCAGCCTTACAACAACTGGGTCTTGCTTGAGAATTGGCGCTTTCTACAGCGACGACCAAGCTCGCAGAGGGCTCTTGAGGTCTGATACACACAAAAACAGCGCTCAGCAAATAAATCAGCATATTTTTTTTGAATATGGAGAAAATCGATTCGACTTTCTTGCTGCCCGAAGGCCAAAAATCTTGTTTTATATCGAATATTTTTACCAGTGCTAGGATTTGAACAGTCTCTTTATAAAAAATCTTGACCTGTAAGAAAAACCTTTCTTCATAAAATAAGTCGCTGGGATTGTCGAGCGGATAAGACGTTGGCACTCGAATTGCGTTATTGACCCCGCCTGCGCCGTGTCCTATCGACAATAACTTCAACCCTAGTTCAACAGATGTCATTGCTTGCACATAAGCATTCGCTTTCGCATGAATGCAAACGATGCAGTTGCATCGAGTTAGTCTATAATAATAATATAATCTATAATCTAAGTTGCAAGGATATATTCATTCAAAGCTCTCAGATGTATGCCCACAAACAAACACGTGTAGTTCGCGCTTACAAGTGCTGATTGTGTACTCACAAATAAAATCCAAACCTCAAATGAACATAAGCCCTGCAACTCTTGCCGACATTCCCTGAAACAGGGGTGACATTGGCAAAGTAACTTCGGATTTTGCCTTTTTTCTCTAGTGGACGGATGGTAGATCTAGAATCATTGCTGGATCGGGTCACGACCACCGGGAAGGCCTTCGGCCGCTGAAAAAATTATAGCATTGCATGAGCGTTATGTGATACGCTTCCCCGGATGGAAGTGTATACATACGGAACGGGGTATGAGGATGGGTTTGCGCAACTGTGCCCAGGCAAAACAGGTTGGTGAATTGCATTCCTCTTCACAAATCTATTTGAAAAGCAAAAAAAACTGTAATCTTATTTATGAATGTATGTAAACATTTGAGATTTATTTTAAGTGCATGCCTACAACCCAACACGTGTAAGTTCGTGTTGTAATACATGGTTTTAATAAATGATAATACAATTAATTTGCCGTCACAAAAAAACTGTCCTCTCTTTATTGTTTGGAAACATGATGCATTGGAGTGTTTTACTGAGTATAATTTGAATCGTGTTTTACCAAAGGTGGCGATCTAGGATTTAAAAAAAAAATAGATTAATAATTGGAAATGATGAAATGTTTTTTTCTGTGTTTGCGTGTGTTGATCTTATTTTTGGAAATAATCCTAGATTGCTGAGTTTGGTTGAATGCCGAGTAATATTTAAGAGTCCCTACAACAATCGAGAGTTAGATTTGCCGCCAAAGGGCGAGAGCGATTAATCAATATCGGTGTCTCTTGCACACTAATTATATTATCCTATTGTGGGAGAGAGCTGGCAAGCAGTGGCGGATCTTGAGCGTTAGGAATACGCTAACACACTCATCATACAAAAATACAAATTCATTCTATCGGTAACGTTCCAACTGTCAACAGGTGTGCTTAACTACTTGTATAAAAATCAATATAAATGCCAAACTGGATATTTTCTAAACGTGCCAACAAAAGTTTTTTTTTTTTTTATTAAATGTGGAATAATATTTCGGTGTTATGGCCGCGGGGATCAAGGCAGGTTTATTTGGAACCGGATAACGTTGGTTCGAATCCCGCGACGATAACTTCTACCCTGGTTCAACAGATGCCGTTGCATGCACACAAGCTTCTGCTTTCGCATGAAGACAACTGGCCAGGCAAAATAGGTTGGTGGATTGCATTCCTTTCCACAAATCTATTTAATTAAAACAAAAGTAAAAAACACTTAAAACACTATTTTACATGATAACGTTCATAAAAAATATTTTTCATTTGTCGAAATATTTTGCTCGCGAAAGTGACAACCATTTCTAGAACTAGTGATGTTACAGTATGTAGGTACTTGCTTATTCAAGTATGTAACTTCTATACTCGTGGTACTTAATAGATTCTTGTGAAAATCAGCCCGTACACAATGAGGTCAGAACATTTTTGAATTCGGAATTTATCAGAGATACTTCAACAACACAAGTAACAAATACCGTTACCATGGTGATTTCATAGCTTTCTATGGTGATATGTACATAGATTGAAAACGGAGTAGAGACACGTTGCTTACATAGAAAATGACAAAAACATTTCATATTTCGCGAGCGAGACGGCACTATCAACAATGTATGGTATCAAAAACGGTGCACCATTTCGATTGAAACTAAATCACATTCATAGCCCCCTCCATGATGCAATCCATCTGTCTGTTAGTTATCATTCTCTTGTAAAGGCAGTTCCTTGTTGTGCCAGCTATCGGGTGCTACAGCATGGGTGGTCAGCCACATACCAACCATAAGTCAAGGACATACACAACAAGAGGCATTTTTTAAATCACAAAGAATATGTATAAACATCAAAACAAATTCAGAATACAAAAAAAATATTTAAATAGTTTGAGCCTCCACTTATTACGGATCAACCGCCCTTTCTTTCTGTCCTTACATACTTCTTTCATTTCAACCGTCTCCTTAAGGTCGTAAGGAATATAGCAGAATAACGCTTCAGGTTACGCTACTGAATGTGTGCAGCAATGGCAATGCGCAGTGCGAGTACTGTGCGCGACTGTGATTGCGCACCACACAATGGGCAGTTAGGGCGGGCGCATGCGCATGTGCTGCATACCCCTGCTCTCGCTGCGAGATATCCACTGCGCACGTTTAGACTCTACCATGCAGGAAGGGGTTTATCGTGATTTAACACCACGCAACTAAGCTACACATATAGTGTAACTCCTTGCCTGCGTTATCTCCGAAGGGGTCGCATGTGGCGATTCGGGAACCACTTTCAGATGAAGTGGGGGTTTCCCAGCTCCCGGGCGATTGGTGCTCATTTCTTGTGAAGGCTGAGTACTCCATAGGATTGAACCATTGCTCTCGGCATGGAATGCAAGCGTTCTATTGACTGAGTCATCGACCGGACTGTTTACGAGCTTGGTCGTCGCTACAAAGTGCCAATTCTCAAGCAAGACCCAGTTGCTGTATGGCTATATAGACCTTTTGGTGATCGGTCTTTGGTAAAGGTTTATGAATTTTACAACCTAGCGAAGAGCAAATTTGAAAATATAAATAGTACATTTTTGTGCTCCGCCGGGATTCGAACTCACTCACAACCTTCCATTAACTGTTCTTAAGTGTTGCCACTGTACTACGGACCGGTCAACTGCCACCTCTGGACCTGGAGGTCCTGGACGATTGAGAAGCTAAAGAGGAGGATGAAGACATATTTTTCGCCCAGTGAACTATGGAGTATATATAGATTCTGGACTTTCACTGGAAACCCAAATATCAAAAACAGTAAGTGCTGGAATGTTCCAGATTAGATTGATCAGGAGCATCAGGAGATGCTTGCCAGTCGAGGAAACCAAGGCTCTTGTTGCTGCATTTGTGCTCTCCCGGCTTGATTACTGTAATGGGATATACAGTGGCTTGCCACTTGTACAGCTGGGCAGACTTCAATCTGTGCTTAATGCTGCGGCACGTTTGATCTGTAATTGAAAAATTACTGAGCACATCACACCCTCACTCAGGGATCAGCTTCATTGGCTGAAAATAAAGGAGAGGGTGGAGTACAAGGTCTGCTGAACTGTATTTAAGTCCTCGCAGAACATTGCGCCACTATATCTCAGAGCTATGTGTGGGGGACACAGTAGAGGGTAGGCGGGGTACCCTGAGGTCTGCATGCAATACTGCTGTGAATAGATTCAGGGTTCCCTGCAGAAGCAACATGGCCAATTATTTAGATCGTGCCTTTTGCATTGATGGCCCTCTGCTGTGGAATGCCTTACCACACGAGCTGAGAGCTGTGGAGAGTACAAGTGCATTTAAGTCAGGATTGAAGACATGCTTGTTCAGGAGGGGCTATGGCTCTGCAGTGCCCTTGCAGTGAATTCACAAAACGACTCTAAAAATATTGTCAATCTATTATTATTATGCGCCCTTGGGAGTGTCATTGAGTCACGAAACGGCGCTTATAAATAAATCATTAAGATATAGCCAGGGTTCAATCTCTTTACCTTTCTTAAATAAAATTTAACAGGCTTACAACAAAAATTAGCCAATTGACCCTCATTTGGATTGTGAATGTAGATCAATCCATATTGCCGGCCGCGCTCTCATTCAGCAGGATGATTTCGCTAAATGAGGCACGTGCGGAAAGTGTGGCAGAGATAACAGACTGATGGGCTGGTGTTGTTTATTAAAATATAGGCTTTTGAGGTCAGCGGGTGTACCGGAAGGCCGATGGGCAGCGCTCCAACAGATTACCTCTCTAATCCACCATTATCACACCGGTTTTCACCTCAACTCTTAACACGGAAAATCGCTTTCGATTTTATGATGATGAGTTGATGATTTCTTTATTGCGTAGTCACTCCAAGGGCGCTTGTGCAAATGATGACAGAAATTTGCTTGTCTTCAGTGCATTCTGAAACTTTCCATGGTCCTCTAGCTTTGTCACATGATGAGGCTGGTGGTTCCAGGCCAGAGGATCAGCAACTGACATATGCACGCTCTCCAAACATTGTGTTAACTCTTCTTATCGGTTCTTCAATCTTTGATTTGGCTCCAGTTTCGATCCGCGAGATATTTGGGTGTTTTTCCAAATAGAGCTTTACGCATATGCATGCTGAAGTATTGCCGCGCACATTAAAGTAATTAATTAGTTTCAGTTTTTTCATATTATCTCGAAAACTGTTCACATTACCGAGAATATTTTTCATGGACTTTCTAGACATTGTATCATTCTATAATTATGAAGAAAAAAAATATGTCCAAAATATGAAACAACTAAATTAGAAGAAAAAATGTTAAAAAACGTGTTTTTTTTTTTTTTTAATTTAGTGTCATTTGTTTAAGTTTTATTAACAATTTAAACTTTAAAATTGAGATACAAAATCAATAAACTCGCGTGATTTTTTTTTAGTAAAGTCACTTCTTTACTAAGGCCATAAAGTGTAAGAAACATAATTTTAAAAACAACCGACATTTTTGTGTGTGTCGTCTTGACCAAGTTGAAGGAAAGGCACCTCCGGGATACGGAGCCAGTGAAGCTTCTGGAGAAGACATAATACATTTTTATGAATCAGCGTAGAAAGCACACAAATTAAAATTAAAAGCATAGCTGATTGTCTATCGGCATTGTCCCGGGCTTATCTGGTTGTCCATTATACGGGCTATTATATTGCGCCAGCAGGATTAAGGTTAATGGTTCGGCCGGAAGCCGTGTCCGGGCTCATATCTCACGCGGGATCGAACCCAACATATTATGCACCGCAGCGATTACACCGACAACTGCTCTAGATATTGACCCTCATCGTGAAATTCGAGTTCAATTCTCACTTAATTGAATCGGCGCTTCTATAATCTATGTTGCAAATATGTATGCATATTAACATTCAAAACTCATATCAAATGCATGCCCACTAAACAGACACATCGTTTAAGTTTGCGCTTAAACATGCCGCATGTGAATATACAATATAAAACCCAATCTCAAAGAACATAAGCCTCTTGCCGACCTTCTCTGAAACAGGGGTGACATTGGCAAAGTGAACCATTTTTTACAGTATGGGTTGTCAGCCTCATACCAACCTATAAGTCAAGGAATACAAATAATTAATTACAGATAAGTGTATAAAACAAACAGTAAAATGAAAATTTTCAAAACATATTCTATAAAAAATGAGAATTAATATTTTGAAAGTCTTAGCCTTAAAACTGGCAGCATTACAGATCAGCCGCCATTTTTTTTGGTCCTTACATACTTCTTTCATTTCATCCAGAGTCTTAACCTTAATCATACAATCTCTCCTTTTATTGTGACTCTGGATATCCCAATCATTCGCTATTTCAGGAATTTGGTCCAACCTTTATATTAATTAGAAAGTACGCCAACCACAAATTCTTTTTCTAAGAGTATATGTGGCAGTGGCGTTTCAAAAACGAATAGATAAAATATTTACAATGACATTTTTGTCTTCTTTCCTTGCGATTGGTTAATCTTATTAACATTACAATACGAAGTTTACCCTCTTCACGTGTGGAAAAAATAATATCGATCCTTTAAAAAATCATGTGTGCCATTAGTCTAACTTAGATACTAAGCAGAAAACTTTCCTTTTCTCTCCACTTTGAGATCTGTCGATAGTTTCCAAACAACGCCCGTGAATTTCGGTTTAAGTTGACATTGACAAATTTCATTACAAAGTTTATCCCTTCTGTTGCTGATTTTTTGCAGCATTAGATAAAAAAAAAATCAACTTGTTCTTGATTTTGTTATTTCTGTAATGTCCTTGCTTTACTCTTTTTACCTATGTGTCATATAACATCGACGAGACCGAAATAAATGGCGGTTAATTTGCAATGATGGTGGCTAGGGCATTTAATTTAATTTTAAGTTAATCTTTCATTTTAATTTTAAATTTAATTTCTTAGTTGTATGCTGTTTAGCTACTTAGTTTGTTATTTTTTGTACATCTAATCGAATCTTATCTAAATCGAAGCTGTAAAGATATGTATAATTTGAGATTCATATTAAATGCATTCCCACAAGCAGACACGCATAATTTCGCGCTAACACATGCCGTATGTGGACCTACAATATAAAAAACCCAATCTCAAATGAACATAAGCCCTGCAACTCTTGCCGACCTTCCCTGAAACAGGGGTGACATTGGCAAAGTGAACCATTTTTTTACAGTATAGGTGGTCAACCTCATACCAACCATTTAAAAAAAATTGTGCTCCTTGACTAGTTGAGGCTTGGTATGAGGCTGACCCCCCGTGCTGTAAAATCGGTTCACTTTTGCAATGCCACCCCGTGTAAAGGGGGCTGAGGTTGCAAGGTTTATGATTATGTAAGGTTCTTTTTTATTTTTATATGCACACATGCAGAATGTGTTGGTCTGCAAACCTACATAGAGCACCTTTATAAAATATCTCATTCATGATTAGGAGGGCCCTTGAGGTGTGACACACACAAAAACGGCGCTCTTTTGTCATGCATTAATTAAATAAAAATAAATTATCCTCATATATATATATATATATATACATGTGCCTGTCTGTGGGCATGCATTTGATATGCGCCTTAAATGTTAGATTATAGTTGTAGGAAAATAGGAATATCATCGAGATAAATGTGCTGCAGTTTCAACTCCGGTCCGCAGTTCATTTGATTTTGTCCAGCCACAACAGTTGGAGTCTCCCTTTTCTCCGCTTGGATATCCTAGGTCGCCATTGGACGATCCTTTTCATGGCCCTGTCTTGCGACGTGACTTGCCCAACGCCACTAACCTGACAATAACCTTTTTCATACAAGCTCTCCACTTATTATGATTCTGGATATCCCATTCATTCGCTATTTCAGGAGTTTTGCCCATCCATACCTTTCTCGGTCTTCTTCTATCACGACATTCATCTATTCTTGCAAAATATACTTTCGTCGTCAGTATTTCATCATTCATTGTCCAAACTCATAGACCCTGGATTTCAGGTTAAAAGGCATTATTGTATCGTTCTGGATGTAGCTTAATTTCCCGAAAGCCAAGCCTATTTATTTTCGCCGTTAGAATCCAGTCTCTGACGCTACTTTCCTGCATAATTCTGTTGCACCTAGTATTTTGTATCCTCCAGTACGCCATCATCTCAAATGCATCTAGTTTCAAACTTTCTATTGCAGCTTGAGATGATTGTATGATTGATGTTGCATAGAAATGCACTCACACATATAGACTTCATTTTACTCCTCATGGGTCATCACACGTTTATTGTCCATGACTTCTGTCTCTCCACCATCGCAGCAGCGACAGCATGCTAATGAGGTTTTTATGACGGCAGCAATAAAGAGCCCCAGTTAGAAAGCTGGACAAGTGGTTGCCTCTATCCCAAGTAAAGCGTTCAATTTAAGCTCAATCATATCGTTCACTTTATAGTGCCTGTAAACTCTAACAGTGCCTCTGTTGAATGTTTTATTTTCCATCAATATTTAGTAAAACGATAGGGTTTAGTTGAGATGCAAGGTTACACTTGGTTGATTAGCTTTCATACTCTGATGCACCAGATTATGAGGGTTTGTTTATTGCTTCATTAGAAACAAACTCACTCTTTTATTCTTATATTTAGTGAATGCGTTCTTTGTTTGATGCTTTAAAAATGTGGTAGCTAAAGTGATCGGTCCGTAGTTTAGTGGTTAACATCTCCGACTCGTAAATGGAAGGTTGTGGGTTCGCATCCCGGCGGAGCACAAAAAAATATACCATTTATATTTTCATATATGTTCTTAGATAGTGGACGCAAACGCAACGCAACTAAGCTACGCATACACTGTAACTTCTTGCCGCGTTATCCACGAAGTGTTTCGCATGTCGAGAGTGGAACCTATTTATTTTTACAGGTAAGGGGGCCGCCTTACGCCAACCACTTCAGTTAAAGTGGGGGTTTCCCATCTCCCGAGAGGGCTGATACTCATTTCTCGTCAAAGCTGAGTAAACCTTGCCGGTATTTGAATTTGGGGTTTGAAATAAACACCGAAACGCGAAATCATTTTTGACATTCTCGGTGGGATTCGAACTCGAGCTCGCGGCATGCGGTATTTCATCCAAAATCAAGTAAAGAAATTAGAATACGTTGTTAGTGGGAGGAAAAAGTGTTAGAGCCCGTTCCCGCTTGTCGGGTGTCGAATCCGTATATTTATCGGAGGTTCCAGTTGCAGAACATTTCGGACAAAATCGGTTTCCGACAAGTGTGAATAGCTCCTTACATAATGTTCTGCCACTGCTCTTCACACTCATCTATTCACACTTGTGTCTTCACACTCAGCTATTCCCACTTGTCGGAAACCGATTTTGTCAAAAAATGTTCTGCCACTGCAACCTCCGATTAATATACGGTGCGACACCCGCCAAGTTGGAACGGGCTCTTACGTGTATAAAATTGTGTACGTATTGTGTATTGAAAATTGAAAAAAGTGGGTCATTATTATTATTTTTATTATCGAATGTTAATATTTCATTCCACAGATATCACCACTCAAGAATGGATTATTTTGCAATATTATTTTTTATTGTAAGGAGTAGCACTTCACGCCTTGGATAAAAAATAATATGGAATCACTTGTTGTAAATAAGCAGTACCGGGCGTGTTTCACTTCGCCAAGTCTGAAAAAATTATAGTTGTCCAATCGATATCAAACTTTACACGATTTATTTCTAATATCTTCTGTTTCAGCCTTAGGTTTGCCCCACCCAGATGGCAGCAGCATGAATATTGATGGGGGGAAATTTAAGAAGACGAATGACTATAAATATCTTTAATCTACTCAAAAATATTCATTCTATTCATTTTTGAGAGTACGCATGCTTAGCTTTTTAGCTTGTAAGATAGTCACGCCACTGATCCACTGATGCCCTTTGCAGTCCGTATATCTAGGTACAAAAGGGATCATTCTTGCATATTCCAGATCATTCGATCTCTCGCTCATACCAGACTACTACCGTCATACTAGAGCCAGAGTGTTCTACACACTAGTGTACATGTTCAGGCGCGCGTGGGTACTTCAAATCCTTAGTTCGTAATAATATTTTTCGACATTCCTCCATATCCAAGGCAATCATGGCAACAACGAATAAATGTTTGGTTGAACATTAATAGCCTTGAATACTTGCGGTGTCTGCTCGTATAAAATATATCTCTGTTGACAAAGTATCATAAATAGCATTTTTTTTCTTATCGCCGCGGAGCTAATTTCAAAGTGTGCCAAGCAGTCACGCCGATCCGCTTGATTAGCTGAGATATGAAGATGATGTACCCTACGGGCCTGGTGCACCAACCTCCCATCAATATTTGATTGACACATACCAGAAAAATACTGTAAAAAATGGTTCACTGTGCCAATGCCATCCCTGTTTCAGGAGAGGACGACAAGAATTGCAGGGTGTATCTCCATTTGAGATTTGGGGTTTTATATTGTAGTTTCACATGCGGAATGTGCAAGCGCGAACTTGTACGTGTCTGCTCGTGAGAAGGCATATAATGTGAATCCTCAATGTTAGTGTTGTAATTTGGTTTGCTAACCTTCAAAGCACTGCGTTGGAGTGCTCCGGGATATCTGATGGAGCTGGTGTCTCCAGCTACTACAACCTCGCGCGGACAAACACTGAGGTCAGCTGCATTAAGAAGCAGCTGCCTGGACATCCCTGCTAGAAGTCCCCGCACTGTTTTTGGAGACAGGGCATTCAAGGCAGCCACTCCAATGACTTGGAACGCTATTCCCGCCTCACTGAGGGAACTGGATATGAAGAGACCATTTAAAAGAGGTGCCAAGACTCACCTCTTACAGACAATCTTACAGACAAGCGCCTTTGTAGTGACACACTGTCATAAAAGGCGCTATACAAATTTTGCCTTATCTATCTACATGTCTTTGCAACTTATATTAGAATAGATCAGGTTAGCTCCGCGCGGGATTAGAATCAACTACCTGCCCAATCACGAGTCTGAAGCGTTACCATATTGTGTGTGTTGACTTGAATCGCCATGTTTCGTGTTGTTTGCAGTGTTTTGGTATGCCGTTCCTCGCAGTAGCGTTTTGCTCACTGCACCGACCATCTCTTCGCTCGCTGGCTCCGCCTTGCTCTGATTGCCATATCGGTCGGCCGCGTCTTCCGCGACGGCCTTCCGCGTGCAGATGCGCTCGTGCACCAAACCAAGCAGCGACCAAGCAAAAACAAATAGAGATCATCTGCTTTCGGTGCATGATTGGACATTTCGACTTCTTCAATCAAATGCTGACATCCGAGCCAATTAATCTCCAATGCGGTCTTTACAACTTTGCCGAGGCAATTTTAGAAATTGGACTATTGCTCATTGTACAATTTCATAACGAAAATGCTTCGTTGCGCTTGTGCTTCAATAAAGAATTTGAATTTGAAGCATACAGCTTCTTCAGTTGGTAAGTTAGAGGATGTGAGCGGAGATAGCAAGTGTCTGGGGTATTTGGGAAGCCAAGGTTCACTTTACGTTGTAGTGTTAGTGGAGAGAGTGAAAGAATTGAAGCTCTAAGAAGTTGAAGAATAAGATTAAGATGGCTGCGTAGGTGCTGTGGTGGCGAATCGTATGTGGTGTAGTAATAATATCAACTATTGGTCGTAAAAGAAAATGATGAAAGATCAGCAGTGGTAGATGTACCACTGCATAAAGTTTACGGAAAATATTAAAGCGTGATTTCTCCCAAAATCTGCCGTTTTTGTTTCTTACACTTTGTGGTCCTAGCAAAAGAGTTACCGTGATGAAGAAAATCAAGTTCAAACAAACAGAAACGGCAGAATTTGGGGGAAATCACTCTTTAATAATTGCCGTAAACTTTACGTTACTCAAGTTTTGCAACTCGTACTAAGGATCACGAATGTGAGCTGAGACTGTCAACAGAGCTCACACATTTTTGGTGTGCACTCTGATTTCCATTAAACTCTGGTTTAACCAGCAGTGGCTGTTGCCTGGGGCCACCACACCTGCCCACTAGGCTTTCGCTTTCGTTCGCCATCGAGTGAATCTCGTCCGGCCCGACCGAGATACCGATCAACCAAATATATATCACTCGTTTTACGTCTTCATTTCTTTCGAGTCCAGTTAATTTGAGCCTCTTTTTTTGTTAATCTTTTGGCGCTCAAACGGAACTGCCTGAACCGGTTGTTCTATTCCAAAAAAAAAAATAATGTGTAATTTTATTTTCCCGGCCCAGTGTCGCATTTCAAGATTATGGTGACTCTTTTTTACTTGTATTGTCGTCATTCCGCCAGGGTTGGCCAGTAGGTACCTCTGTCTTCTTCTAGTCCATGTCCTCCAAACGTTCGTGTCCTCGCCGGTCATCTCACAGAAAACCGAGTGGCAAACATACTGTGCAACTTCCTACCGCTGTGTCGCACGTGACGTGTCTATAATAATCTAAGTTGCAAAGATATATTTTAACATTTAAAGCTCATATCAAATGCATGCCCACAAACAGACACGTGTAGTCCGCGCTTACAAATGCCGAATGTGCGCTTACAAATTAAATCCAAACCTCAAATGAACATAAACCTTGCAGCTTTTGCCGATCTTTCCTGAAGCAGGGGTGACAATGGCAAAGTGAACCATTTTTTACAGTATGGGTGGTCAGCCGCATACCAACCTATCGGCTATCAGTCAAGGAGTACAAGCAATTGATACAATCAAATATATAAAACAAATAAATTCTAAGCAATTAAACAGTAAAAAATTAAAAAGCTAGAACACATATTTTTTAAATTTAAAAGCCTCAGCTTTAACCGCCAGCATTACAGATCAACCGCCATTTCTTTCGATCCTTGCATACTTCTTTCATTTCATCCAGTTAGTTCGCGCTTACAAATGCTGAATGTGTACTTACAAATTAAATCCAAACCTAAAATGAACATAAACCTTGCAGCTTTTGCCGACCTTCCCTGAAACAGGGGCGACATTGGAAAAGTGAAATATTGCTTACAGTATGGATGGTCAGTCTCATTCTAACCTATAAGTCAAGGAATGACTTGTGAAACCTGTATTTGTTTTACAGGTAAGCCAATTTATTTTAAGGGGGGTTTCCTAGCTCCCGAGGCGGCTGGTTCTTATTTCTTATGAAGGCTGAGTAAACCTTCACAGTGTTTAATTTTGGGTATGAAATAAACATCGAAATGATACGGAACCCTAGCCCACTGGCAACTGAGCTATCGACTGGATAATTTTGTTTGTACTTAAGCCCATCTTTGCGCGTTGTCTTCTTTTAATCTCGGTGGTAGGAATCCGGACGGGGATTTGGAATCAGGATTAAGTTAAGGAGAAACACGGGAGAGGACTACAACTCGCAGAAATCAAAGTCGCTGTTTTTAACACGCCATAAATTGTATACAATTTACACGCGCCACAACCCAACATCTTGGTCGGACGTCGATACAACAGAGAGAGAGAGAGAGAGAGAGAGAGATCTTGCATACAAAAATAAAAGACAACACAGAAAACATATTCTTCTTTTTTCTTTTATTATAGCTATTAGAGCTATATTCCTTCTTATATGACAATCTGTCAGGCTCAATTCAGACCACTCGGAATTGGTACCTTAACTTTCACATCCTCTTTCAAATTACATTCTTTCTTTATCCATTCATTCCTAACTCTATGTGAAAGTTAAGGTACAAAAGAATATGATGAGATGGTTTGGGCATGTGGAAAGAATGAATGATGATGAAAGAAGAAAATGCATGCAAATGAAAAAGGTGATGGATATGAATGAACTGAAAGATGTATGTAATCTAATCTAATCTAATCTAAGTTGCAAAGATATGTTACATTGGAGATTCACATTACATGCATTCTCACAACCAGACACGTACAAGTTCGCGCTTGCACATGCCTCATGTGAACCTACAACATAAAAACCAAATCTCCAATGGACATACACCCTGCAACTCTTGCCGTCCTTCCCTGAGACAGGGGTAACATTGGCAAAGTCAACCATTTTTACAGCATGGGTGGTTAGCCGCATACAAACCTATAAGTCAAGGAACAATGTAAGGATAGGAAAAAATGGAGGCAGCTCTGCAGAAGCTCTGACCATCCCTAGCGGAATGGCGACTGAGTTACAGTTACAGTTTACGGAATTGGTCAACTACAAGAAGGGAATAGAGGCAGATTGAGAGAAAAGGACTATACAAGTAATGGATACTTCAGAGGAAGATGTGTTGATGTGAATTATAGATGCGACTGGGAGTGGTAGGTCGCGGAGTGGGTCGGCCCTTTATCGCGGTCAGCGGACCGGCGGCGGAACCAACAGCTTTCTCCATTAACACGAGACATCTCACATTACCCAGCACCAGTACAACACTCTGATCTCTGAAGCAAATACAATAATACTGAATGCACTTCCTGACACCACTCCATACATGCAAAGACAGGCAACGCAAATAGTGTAACTTCTTGCCTGCGTTATCACAGAAAGGGTCGCATGTGGCGGAACTAACAGCTTTCTCCATTAACACGAGACATCTCATATTACCCAGCACCAGTACAACACTCTGATCTCTGAAGCAAATACTATAATACTGAATATACTTCCTCACACTACTTCATAGATGCAAAGACAGGCAACGCAAATACGCTACACAAATACTGTAACTTCTTGCCTGCGTTATCACAGAAAGGGTCGCATGTGGCGGAACTAACAGCTTTTTCCATTAACACATCTCATATTACCCAGCACCAGTACAACACTCTGATCTCTGAAGCAAATACTATAATACTGAATACACTTCCTCACACTACTTCATAGATGCAAAGACAGGCAACGCAAATAAGCTACACAAATACTGTAACTTCTTGCCTGCGTTATCCCTGAAGGAGTCGCATGTGGTAATTTGGGACCTATTTATTTTTACGGGTAAAGTGGTCGGTCTCTCACCAACCACTTTCAGTTTAAGTGGGGGTTTCCCAGCTCCGGGGGGGGGGGGGCTGGTACTCATTTCTTGTGAAGGCTGAGTAATTGGGTTTGAAATAAACACCGAAACGGGAAATCACGTCTGACACCCTCGGTGGGGATCGGACCCTTGCTCTCGGTATAGAATGCAAGCATTCTACCAACTGAGCTACCGACCGGGCTTTTAACGAGCTTGGTCGTCGCTACAAAGTGCCAATTCTCAAGCAAGACCCAGTTGCTTTAACGCCGGATGGACTTTTGGGATCAACAAATAGAAAAATGCGTACTATGCCCGGAGCAGTCCGAACATAGACGAATGCGGTATCCATCTTGTGATCGATAAAATTGACGAATTTTAAAAGAAAAATGGAATATTTAAGACATTATTACATGTGTTGTAATTGCGTGTCAAACACAATATGGGGAAAGCAAGAAAATATAAAATTTGACATTTATAAACATGTCTTGTATGACTACACAACTGCAACGTTTGACAGGACTGAGACAAAAGTGGCAGATAGTATGTATCAATGCAGTAAGTTAGTTGCAGCTCCTCTATGTTATTATTTTACAATCTATAATCTAAGCTGCAAAGATATGTTAACATTTAAGGCTCATAATAAATACATGCCCACAGACAGGCACATGTAGGTTCGCGCCTACACATTCTGCATGCGTGCATTCAAATAAACAAAACCTCACATGAACATAAACCTTGCAACACCTGCCGCCTTTCCCTTAAACCGGGGTGGCATTAGCAAAAGTGAACCGATTTTTACAGCACGGGGGGCCAGCCTCACACCAACCTATCAGTCGAAGAGCTCTCAACTATCACTCTATAATCTATAATCTAAGCTGCAAGGATATGTTAACATTTAAGGCTCATATGAAATGCATGCCTACAGACAGGCACATGTAGGTTCGCGCCTACACATTCTGCATGTGTGCATACAAATAAAGAAAACCTCACATGGACATAAACCTTGCAACTCCTGCCGCCTTACCCTTAAACCGGGGTACCATTGGCCATTTGCAAACCATTGGCAAATGCAGGCCTTTTAGGGTGGTCCCTTAATCCCTTAAAGTCCCTTTATTTTTTTGTGGTACCTTAAAGTCCCTTTTTTCTGAAATTGGTCCCTAAAGTCCCTTTTTTAGCAGAAAGTCACTTCCATGTTTTATATTACATTCAGCTGAATGACTGTTCACGACAATTCAACGGTTGGGCAGTGTCGATAAGTGGGACTTCATTTTTAGTATTATGTTTTTCATCACATGGTAGATGTATATCTGTTAAAAATGCATGCTTTTCTTTATAAAATAGGTTACATTTTAACATTTACCCCCAATGAAGACTAACTGAGGGGGGAACTAAATAACATTAGGTCCTTACATATGAAATTGGCGTTTTGTATGGGAGGAACAAAATGTCGTTTTTTTTTAATATAATAAATTTATTTAATCAAAGTATGTACTATTGCTATCTATGCACTTTTGCCATCTCATAGATAGTTTATTGATCCCTGTACTAAAATAACCATTCGGACGGCAATCAATACAATCTTTGAAGGCGGTTTGGACTGCCCCATCGGAGTTGAATATTTTCCCTTGGAAGAAGTTATCCAAATTTCGAAAAAAATAGTAATCTGTTGGAGCAAGGTCCGGAGAGTACGGAGAATGTCTTAAACATTCCAATTGAAGCTCCTCTAATTTGGTAGCCGTCTGTTGTGCAGTGTGTGGTCTAGCGTTTTCATGAAACAGCAGTGGCCTAGAGCGATTGACCAGCCTCGGTTGTTTAGCAGCTAGCTTTTCCATCATGGTTTGCAGTTACTGACAATAGACATCTGCTGTAATCGTCTGACCAGATTTAAGAAAGGTGTTAGTGAACGACACCGGCACTAGTCTACCAAACGCTCGCAAGTAAATTTTTGAGCCAATTTTCGCTTGGGGCATGATTTGGCTGGTTCGGCAGGGTTCAGCCATTGTGATGAGCGCTTCCGATTATCGTACAGGATCCATTTTTCATCACAGGTAATAATTTGATTTAAAATCCCTTCATTATTGTGCCAGTTGAGTAATGTAATGCAGCAGTCGACGCTCGTTTCTTGATTTGCTTCACCTAATTTGTAAGGTACCCACTTTTCCAACTTTTTCACCTTTCCAATTTGCTTCAAGGAGATTAAAACAATTTTATCACTGATTTCGTAGCAAACAACTTTTTTGGACGTGGTTTACGATGGATCTGCTTCCATAAAAGCCTTCAATTCCTCATTATCAACTTTGGTCTCCGGCCGTCCACGAGGCTTGTTCTGCAGGCCGAAATTACCAGAACAAAAACGTTGGAACCAAAAACGCACTATGTTTTATTTTGCGACACCGTCACTATACACATCCTTAACCCTTCGAGCCGTTTCTGCAGCACTGGTGCCACGGTGGAACTCGTACTCGTAAATAACGCGATATTTCAAGTTTTCCATTTTGTAAAATGAGTGGCGCCAAGAAAAAAACAATTGAGGAACGAACAAATGAATTTCAATTTTCAAAACACAAATACATGAGTAAATAGCTGTATAAAGTTGAATTTGGAACTCTTAACCAAAGAGGAGATATTCGAGATCAAAGTGGCCAGTACGGCAAAACGCCAATTTCATATGTAAGGACCTAATATATCTGATGCTCCTCATTTTCATAATGTTGTAGCAACAGTTATATTATTATTGTTTTTATTTGTAACTTTTATTTTATTCTACAGGTCCAAACCTTAATTTATTATTTTACTGTTATTAACTTATTATTTGTCCTTAACTTATAGGTTGGTATGAAGTTGACCACCCATACTGTAAAGATTGGTTCAATTTTGCCGGTGCCACCCCTGTTTCAGGGAAAGGCGGCAAGAGCTGCAGAGATTATGTTCATTTACGATGTTTGCCTATTGTAGACACATTTGAAACTATATGTGTGCGCGAACATCCATATGGTTACTTTTATGTGTGCATAAGATGTGGATTGTAAATGTTAATCTATCTTTGCAGCTTAGATTTAGATTAGATTATGTCGTTTTTAATCAGTTTGTGAGGTCCCTTAAGTCCCTTTTTTTGGATTATAAGTCCCTTTTTCCCTTTTTCTGACACCTCAAACTGCTAAAAGGCCTGCAAATGTGAATCGATTTATACAGCACGGGAGTCAGCCTCATACCTACCAACCTATTAGTCGAGGAGCTCTTAACTATCACTCAATGGTTACAATTGTTACTGGGTCAAGAGTTCATTCAAATGGTTAATGAAGGAAATGCGACGAGTCAATAAACCAAATCCAGATTGTTATCCCTGAATGCTGAGCAGAATGCAGTGTGTGTGTGTGAGCGCACAGGATGCATGCGAGTAGGTGCTCTCCTCGCATGACTGGATCAGCTCTCCGCGCCCATGCCATTTCACAACGGGCCATAGGGAATCCTACTTGCAACAATGGAATAGCGACAGTCGGTGACGGGGGCAACGCAAACACAACCAAGCTGCATGTAAGGTGCAACTTCTTACCGCATTGTAGGTACCCGAAGAAGTCACATGTGGTGTGTGGATCGGATTGTTACGAACGTTACGTTAGTCCGGTCGATAGCTCAGTTGGTAGAGTGCTTGCATTCTACCCCGTGAGCTCGGGTTCGAATTCCACCGAGGAGGGTGTCAGAAATGATTTCCTATTTCGGTGTATATTTCAAACCCCATAATAAAAATACCGGCAAGGTTGACTCAGCCTTCACAATAAATGAGTACCAGCCCCCTCGGGAGCTGGGAAATCCCCACTTCAACTGAAGTGGTTGGCGTACGGCCGGCCCCCTTACCTGTAAAAATAAATAGGTTCAACTCGCCACGTGCGACCCCTTCGGGGATAACGCGGCAAGAAGTTACACTAAACGTGTAGCTTAGTTGCGTTTGCGGATAGACATTAAACAACAACAACAAAAAGTTTCTTCTTTTTGGATATTTACTACCACTTAATTTAATATTTATTAAACCACTTTTAGCAACTTTATTTATTTCACAGTTTAGCACCTCACACTTGTTCTCCGATCAAAGGCGAATATGTATCTGCCCTCCTGCACCCAATTTTGCTCCTTATATAGCTACTTCAGAGACAGAAGTCTCTAGGGACCAATTTGCCAGCACACTCTCGAATGCTCTACCAGCTTCGAGAGTGCAATGGGATTATTTCATTTCTTAAGCCTATAATAATTATATATTTCTACCTACTGTTGCTACCTACGATGTACACCTATGTATATTAATCTACTATTTACAAAACAGTATATATCAATGCCGTTAGTGAGTTTCTGCTCCTCTTAGTTGATACTCAATGTATAAAACAGTGGCAGCAGTAGAGATCTAACCGCAAATAGAAAAGTGAAAACGAGCGGCGTGTTTTTCATGAGACGAGTTACAACATCTCAGCGGAGAAAGACGCGCGCATGATTTCTATAATCAAGTGATCAGCGCACAGAAGAAACAACGCCTTGGGATGATTGCAGGGTGTGTACGAGTACGTAGCGCGTGCGGGGACAAACATGTCGTGAGAAACAAAAACAGAAACGCGAAAGTTCTGAAAAAAAGAACGTGTAAATAATGTAGAGGACACATATTATTAAATAAGGTTTTTTAACTTTGTAATCGTTCATCTTAAGAGATAATAAGAGTATCAATTTATCCACCTGATGATGCGAACGGATGTTTGCGAAACCGGTTGTGGTATTAAATAAAATAAAATACTCTATAGTAATCGAATACAATTTTTTTTTTTTTTTTTCTCTGATCGTAGAAGCATTCATTTCTCTGAATTCGCTAACCATTGTCTTGTCTTGTCTTGTCTTGTATCCTGCCGCCATTCCTCTAGGGGTGGCCAGTACCTCCACATAAGTGCCTCCACTTGACTCTGTCCCTGCATACTTCTTTCATCTCATCTAATTTCATCACTCTGTTCATGCATGCTCTTCTCTTGTTTCCACTCTGTAAATTCCATTAATTCGCAATCTCACTTATCTGATCAATCCATTCTTTTCTAGGTCTTCCCCTTCCACGCTTACCTATTACATTCCCTTTATACACTCTTTTTGTCAGTCGGTCTTCATTCATCCTTTCAATATGTCCAAACCATCGCATCACACTTCTTTGAACTTTCACTTTCACGCTTTCTTTTACTCCGCATTCATTCATAACCCATTCGTTTCTCACTCTATCTTTCAGTGTTTTTCCTGTCATACTTCTCAAATGAGTCATTTCTACGGTGCATACCTTATTTACTTCTCTTTCATTCACTGTCCATCACTCGCTTCCATGCATAGTCGGCCAAATGTTGTAGGATTTATGTTCATTTGAGGTTTGGATTTTATTTGTAAGTACACGTTCAGCATTTGTTAGCGCGAACTACATATGTCTATTTGTAAGCATGCTTTAAGTGTGTATATTTTTGCAACTTAGATTATATATGTCAGTGAGACTGAACAATTATTTCACAAACATATAAACAAACCTTTCCAAATGAAATAAACACAAGAACGGATTTTTTTTTCTGACACCCTTGGTGGGAATGGAACCGTAGCCCTATGCCATTGAACGCGAGCGCTCTACCAACTGAGCTATCAACCGGACAATAAAGCTATCGATCAGAAGTCTGTGAGTAAAAATATGCTTTACACTTTGAACAAGAAGCGTATATTCTGGCGGTGAGTGTTGATGCACATCATCTCGCCAGGAAACCACGGCTTGTAATGCTTCGTCACCCTCTACTGCCTCCATACCGAGCTTCTGCAGCGTTAATTGGAATAAATAAATAATTAATCAATGAAAGTGAGGCCCCGGTATATGTGTGTATGTAACACATGAGTCGCGTAGAATCAGTGGCGGGGATCTAGGTTTGTTTTCCAAGTGAGAATTTCCCAATGCAACCCCTGTTTCAAAGAAGGGCGACTAGAGTTTCAGGATGTGTAACTTCTTGCCTGCGTTATCCCCGAAGGGGTCGCATGTGGCGATTCGGGACCAATTTATTTTTACGGGTAAGGTGGCCGGCCTCACACCAACCACTTTCAATTGAAGTAGGGGTTTCCCAGCTCCCGGAGGGGCTGGTTCTCATTCCTTGTGAAGGCTGAGAAACCTTGAGATCAAACTCTTGCTCTCGGCATAGAATGCAAGCATTCTACCAATTGAGCTATCGACCTTTTTACGAGCTTGATCGTCGTCGCTACAAAGCGCCAATTCTCAATCAAGACCCAGTTGCTGTACAGTTGTTGACATTTGGTGACCGGTCATGTAAAGGTCTATGAATTTTTCAACCCAACGAAAAGCAAATTTGAAAATATAAATGGTATATTTGTTGTGCTCCGCCGGGATTTGAAACCACAACCTTCCATTTACAAGTCCGAAGTGTTGCCACTGGACTACGGACCGTTACAAATAACGAACACGGACAGCCAACTTGTCTGAATAAAATAATCATATAAAACACCTTATTATTGAAATGCAAATAGACGAATGGTATTGTTTATTGAATGCAAGCGGGTATATGGCGTGGCATGCTGATGAAGAGTGACGCATCCATAGAGCCTTCCTAGTATGTAGGTACCTACTAGTACCTAGTAGTAGTAAAATATGTGAGATTTGATCTTGGACTTGTCTTTATTAGCATGGCGCCTTCACTACAATCTTAGCTTAAATTAAATAAGATGGTTTGACAGTCTCAACAACTGCTTAATTCTGAAGCAGGGGTCTAATCTAAGTTGCAAAGATATGTTACATTGGGGATTCACATTACATGCATTCTCACAAGCAGACACGTAAAACTTCGCGCTTGCGCATGCCGCATGTGAACCTACAATATAGAAACCAAGTCTCAAATGGACCTACCAACTACCAACCTATTAGTCAAGGGACTACGAGCTATCTAATCTTATCTTACCTAAGTTGCAAGATTTTTAACGTTGGGGATTCACATATGCATTTTCACAAGCAAACAGGTATAATTTCGCGCTTACACATGCCGCATGTGAACCTAAAACATAAAAACCCAAACCTAAAATGAATATACACCCTGCAACTCTTGCCGACCTTCCCTGAAGCAGGGGTGACATTGGCAAAGTGAACCATTTTCTACAGCATGGGTGGTCAGCCGCATACCAACCTTAAAGTCAAGGAATTCAAGGGTGATGTTGCCAATAGTGTATATTTTGTACAGTGTGGTTTGTTTAGCTTCAGATAAACCTACTCAAGGGAATTCATTCGACCTTATCTACAAACTGAACTCGTCGTATGGTCGATGACTGGTCACATGTATTAGTAAATTTTAAAATACTAATTACCGTGTAAGTGCATAATACAGGTAGGTATACAGACTGTGTGGTATACAAATAAACTATGCCGGCGCTTTCCTAATAGCTATTTCATTGCGTTTTCATTACTGTCACGTGACGTCACAAACATGCTGTAAAATCATGCGACAATGTAGTGCAAATCTATACATATGTGTAGTATCAGTTTGCGCTTCTATCAAATTCAAAATATAGAGAACAGAAAGGAAACAAGAGCTAATTATAATAATAATGCAAGATTTGTATAGCGCCTTTTCATGACTCTTGGTCATCCCAAAGGCGCTTGCTCATATGAGCGCGCGTAAAGGTGGGTCTGCAACCCTTTTTAAAAGTGCTCTCCAGATCCATTTCGCGCAGGTCATCTGGGAGGCCGTTCCATATCGTTGGAGCAGCCACCTTAAAGGCTCGGTCTCCAAAAACGGTCTTCTTTTTCCTTCTTGGAAACTTTTATCAGACTGCGACATGATGCTGCTGATCGCAGTGTTGCTGTTCTGCTGCTTGTGGTGGCTGCAGCTATCATGTCTTTTAAATACTGCGGGGCGGTCCCGCGCAGGCTCTTGAAGACCAGCAAGTCTATATCTTGTACTGGACCCGTTCATGTATCTTCGATCCATTCTGTTTAGATAGAAAATTACATCGAAACGCAAGGAAACTCCCAATTTGCCTTAGTCGCTTTGTAGCGACGACCAAGCTCGTAAAAAGTCCGGTCGATAGCTCAGTTGGTAGAATGCTTGCATTCGATGCTGAGAGCAAGGTTTCGATCCTTACCGAGGGTGTCAGAAATGATTTCCCGTTTCGGTGTCTATTTCAAACCCAAAATAAACTACCGGCAAGGTTTACTCAGCCTTCACAAGAAATGAGTACCAGCCCTCTCGGGATCTGGGAAACCACCACTTCAACTGAAGTGGTTGGCGTGAGGCCATCCTCTTACCTGTAAAAATTAATAGGTTCCACTCCCCACATGCGAGACCCTTCGGGGATAACGCGGCAAGAAGTTACTCTGTATGTGTAGCTTAGTTACCTTTTATCAGTTGAAATTGAACCTTGTACAATTTTTCTTACTATTTTTATATCATAGGTTTAAGATGTGTTTTGCTCAGTGAGGCTTGGTTTTAATGCAGTATAGATTTGTTTGTGCAATGTGACACCCTTTTAATTAAGAGAAAGAAGAAGCATTAGATAAAAACTAGATAACACAATATTATCTCGCACATGCCGTATTAAAATTGTGAAGGTACCCACCAAAGATATGATTTTTAATTTATTTTTTATATCTTTAGTGTTGCCAGTGCCAGTACTTGAAAACACGTGTATATTTCTACGTTTTTACTTAGAAAATAAGCGCAGATGTTCAAAAGAAACATAAAAACAGATTACACAGCTTTCATAGTGCCACTTTCTTTCTCCATTATCTTTATGACAAAGAATTTTCCGTATTTTTTTTTGCCTTAATTTCGCCATTTGTATTTAAAGTGATGCAAGTATTATATAAACATTTTAAAAACCCTTCATTTAGAAAAGAAAAGATTTCACCCTAGATGACATTTACGAGCATCCTTTGTATAGATTATACGTAACGAAAATTTAAATTGGATTTGTTTGTATCTCTCTTCACACTAATAATGCCCCTAAAAACCCGTTTACCCGAAAACCCATTTTTTTTTTACAATACTTAGGTAAATCGATAAACATCCCCTTTTAATTCTTCTTTTAAACTGAACAGTTTTTTCTTTGGCTTCATCCAACTGACGCGACGTTATCTTTTTACTTTGAATGCCCGATTTCAACAAATACTTCCAAATTTACCAATGGCCCTTAGCACTCTCTCGTTAAACGCAACTAAACTACACATGTAGTGTAATTTCTTGCCTCGCTATCCCCGACGGGTTTCGCATGTGGCGAGTGGAACCAATTTATTTTTACAGATAAGGGGGCTGGCCTTACGCCAATCACCTCACTTGAAGTGGGAGTTTCCCAGTTCCCGAGGGGGCTGGTACTCATTTATTGTGAAGGCTGAGTAAACCTTGCTGGTAGTTATTTGGGTTTTGAAATAAACACTGAAACGGGAAATCATTTTTGACACCCTCGGTGGGATTCGAACCCGAGCTCCGGTCGCAAGCTCGGTTGGAAGACTCTTGCATTCCATGCCGAGAGCAAGGGTTCGATCGCAAGGTGTACTCAGTCTTCACAAGAAATGAGAACCACCCGCCCTCCTCCTCCACGGGAGCTGGGATACCCCCACTTCAACTGAAAGTGGTTTGTGTGAGGCCGGCCCCCTTACCCGTAAAAATAAAAAGGTCCTGAATCGGCACGTGCGGGGTCCTTCGGAGATAACGCAGGCGAGAAGTTACACATATAAAACACTATATCTGTAGCTTAGTTGCGTTTTTGGTGTTGCATGTATGTATCTCTGGCCACTCCTAGCCTAATGACGACACAGTTACAGTATTAAATCTATATTTTGGTGTAGCAGGATCTACCACCGATAGAAGTAGCGCTAAAAGTGGAAGAAGGGAGAAGCGTTATATCTCAGGACTCACATCTGCCACACGTGATGCAGCTTCGTCTTTAGTCAGCTGTTACTTCAACCACAAGTATAAAGCAACTCCCCCGGATCGTGTGTATAGAAAAAAATATGAAAGTAAATCTCTCATTAGGGGTGCTCTTGTATCTCCCAAACATTTTTCTAATTTCGTGATCGAGGGTAGTTTTATACTCGGGCTGCTTGTCCCAACAGTGATTTTGCCCCGCAGGATAATATTATTACTAGCCCAAGGTCATTATAAGGATCCACACCTGTCGCACCCACCTGCCGCTACCCGGGATCCGAACCTATGTACATAATATGTTAAGGCTTGCGTTTTGGAACTGGCATTTTTATGCCTTCGAAATAATGAAAGGACTGTTGAAATGACTGTAATGAAAACAAATGTGAAATTAAGTGATATGCTGCATAAGTTCCCTTCATGTTTCTTTTTTCGGTGTCAGAAAAACAAATCATTAACTCCATCCCCCTATTTTTAAAAATGTCTCAAATGTCAGCCCCGGTTTAAGTACACCTTCTCTCAGGGTCAGTATCCTCTCCGCTGACCCACGCCCTGTATATCCATCCCATACGGGGATGTGTCACAGGACTCGCATGCAAAAGTTATGTGAGATGCGAGTGGCAGAAGGCCCTCCCGTGAAGCTACACTTTCCAAGTGTTACACAAAGCAAAAGAGGCTCCGAAATCACTGAAAGATTAAAGCAGAACCTCTGAGATGATCGAAGCGTCTGGCTAACCTGATAATGCCCATCGAAGCCTATGGGTGAAACTGTACGGAATAAAACCAACCAGACCACGGCTACACAGCCCAATTTTTTTTTTCAGACAGTTGAAAGTCAATTTTCCCATATCAATTTTCTGGACGTGGATGGGCCTCCTGCAATCTCTTCCATGCTTTTCTATCGGCTGCTGTGTTAAGCCATCCCCTGCCTGCAGTTCCCTTGATGTCTTCCAGCCATCTCAGTGTGGGTCTGCTACTTTCCGCTTGCACATCCTGAGTCTCCATCGGATCATCCTTTTCGGCCACCTGTCGTGATCCTGTCTTACAACGTGACCTGCCCACCGCCACTTTCAAGTGATCATCCACACGGTTTCTGAAAAAAAAGTAAAAATCTAATAGTTCAGTTAGGCATAGGGGACTTGGATTTCAGTCGTTCCATTTTTATGCGTTAAAGCATAACCTAGAATACTGCAATTTCTAGTACAACAAATTTTTGTTGTTTTTTTTAAATACATTGCCTTAAATTTGAATTATTTATAAAAAAAATTAAATTCGTGTTCAAAAACGCATTCATCAAATATTTTGAAATCGCGACTAAACGAGCCAACTAACGCGCGGAGACCAGTCCGAATATTCACTCTCCGTCCCCCAAATACGAAACATTACTTTGAAACTCAATTGTAGCTTTTTGCAAAAATGCTTAGAAACTAAGACGATCACTAGAAAGTAGAAACGCTCTTGCAGTTTCTACGTTTTATTAATACTAATTTTATACTAAAGTAAAGCGCAACGGTTGGATTTAAACATGATGTTTGAATACAGAGAGTTAGAATCCATTAGAAATCGTCTGCACTCGATTTTTATTTTAATTTTGCAACTAGTACATACTTCCAAAAACAATTAGTTTATCTGAGAAATCAAAATTCATGCTTGGCTGTTTGAAGTATGTAGTTTTAAATGAATAATGAGACATCACAGCTGTTGTAGTGTAAAAATGCGTCTAATGCAACCCAGACACGCCACGGTCTACCGGAGAGGTCTGCCTGCACAGGGCTGGAAGTCTCATCACCCCAGTAATTCTTACCTACCGAATATCGGTAATATTTGTATGAAAACTTGTCAATCCAAAATGGCCGCAAGTGAACAGCTGATTAGTCATCATACTGTTATGTAATTAGTAGCAATATAAATATTAAGATACGTATAGGAATTAGTTATAGCTGATGGGAATTCTGTATAATATTTGTGGGTAGGATTAATGATTGTTAAGTTTATAAAGAAGTCACTAGATTGTCATGTGCTTCGAGAAGCTTCTGGCAAAATTCACCTTTAGAAGCTTCTATCCGCAAACAGCTTGCAGGAGTGGAGTTCTCTTGCGACCTTATACCTGTGCAGACTACAACCGCATAAGTGAACAGCAACGATCTGTGAAATAAATAAATGTAAATTGCAAAATTAAATGTGAAAGTGTAAAAATAAATCTAACTGTCAAATAAATATCCATGAAAGAAGACCAGTGGTTAATTTGGAGACTATTAGAACCCCAAAATGCATGACAATACAAATGTCCGATTTGTGGTAGGTAAGAATTACCGTGTTGATGAGACTTCCAGCCCATGTGACCGGAGTAAATACACACAAGCACCGGTACACCGTGCGGTATCACTCGATGTATTGAGTTTCGATCTTGCTCCGGTCGCCTGCGCAGGTTGGCAGTACCGTAAATGTCTATCATAAACGACTATATAACACTTTATTATTTGTCTTCAGTTAAAAAATATTTTTATTTAGGCGTTGGACCTTGATTGAAAATCGCTTCAATTAAAAATTGGAAAACGTACCTAGATACATATATGTAGATAAAGACAAGATAAATTATTGCTCTTGTGTGTACTTTTTTTTTTATAAAACATTGCAAAATTTAAATAATTAATTAATACCGACATCTGATTGATTATATTATTAGTATGTGGGTAATTATTATGGAGCAAATATTTGATGTGTGTATGAGAATCCATTAAGATTTATATGTTTGGTGCTGCCAAATTTCTATCTATTCAACGCTTCCGTATCATTACTTGCAATAGAAAATTTGCAGGGATTTTTTTTACAGAATCCTGTGCGGGAGACTGTCCAGATTTCTTATATTTTAAAGGTCTAAGACTTGTTTGAATACCGCAGAGGTGTTGGTATTGCTGAGATGGCAGTTGATGTCCTGGGCTGGAAGTCTCATCACCACGGTAATTCTTACCTACTGAATATTGGTAATATTGTTATGAAGACCTGTCAATCCAAGATGGCCGCAAGCGAACAGCTGATGAGTCATCACACAAATATTACCTATATTCGGTAGGTAAGAATTATCATGGTGATGAGACTTCCAGTACCCTTAGTACGCGTTGCAAAACTTTAGAAAAGTGAAGTTTACGGAAAATATTAAAGAGTGATTTTCCCCAAAATATGCCGTTTTTGTTTCTAACACTTTATGGTCTTAGCAAAAGAGTTACAGTGATGAAGAAAATCAAGTTCAAACAAACAAAAACGGCAGATTTTGGGGACAACCACTCTTTAATACTTTCCGTGAACTTTACTTTACTCAAGTTTTGCAACTCGTACTCAGGGTACTGAACTTTAGGAAACCAAACCGTTCTAGTGATTTGGATTTGGTGTAGGAAGAACCTGTCGACGGCATTTCCAACACAAGATTATCGAGTGAAAAGGCATTGCACATCAGTACCAACATTTTTTTAAATTGGTTAATCGTTAATAATTTCTTTGGTATTAATCCCATACATGGCGCATTCACAACGATGACTTTGGGCGCACGTGGGTGTGCCATGATTAAAGTGAAACTGCCTATAAATAAAAAATGATGATTGTCCCTCTTGGTCGAGTACCGTACCTATGTACTGTTACGTTTTTCCTGGGTTCTTTTAATTAAAACACAAGTTTAACACAAGTTAGCCATACAGTTTATTTAACAGACTTTCTTACAATAGATTTATTTTTAACAGACTTATTCTAACAGATTTATTTTAACACACTTATTTATTTCGTACAGATTACATTTATTTTACACCATATTGGTCGCCCTAGTAACTAGATACTCCTCTGTGTGAGTGCTTCGAAGACTGACTTCAGCCCATTGTCGCCCTTCTTATAGCGGAACCTAGGGGCCATTCCGGCCTGCCCTAGAAAGTTCCACTACCACAGTTGTATAGACGATTCTGGACATATTTATTTCATGAAGAGTCCATTTCCTACCTACATACACACCTTACAATTACAATCGTCTGGGCCAGAACATTCTCTCAAAACACACGCACACCAACAAGCATCTACCAGTGTATTTCGTTACATTATCCCCCCCTTAGGCTGTTCCGCCCCGGAACAGTCTTTTCTTTAAGAAGGTACGGGCAGTTTGACCCACAGTTGCATCCAGTGGTCAGGAAAAATGACGTTCCACGGAATTTTCCCCTTAGGGTTTTGCCCGTCATTGCTGGCTGGTGTGGGGGGGGGTGCTTTCCTCTTGGCGGCCGGCATGGGCGCCTTTCCTTGGTTGGGGGCGCCGCCTTGCGTCCCCGGTCAGCCACCACTCCTCGGCTCCGCTTGCTCGCCGGCTCCTGCGTCAAAGGATCAGAATCCTTGGTTGTCGGAGCCGCTCTCCTGCTCGGAAGCGGAGTTCTCACTCTTGCTCTCGTCCTCTGACTCGCTGAGTGGCTTCCTGCCGCGCCATGCTTGGGTCGTCCCTTCTGCTTGCTCTGCTTGGCTGAGCCCCTGCGGGCGGGGGCGCGGCGCCTGCGGGAGGGAGCGCCCCCCTCCCCCACTGACGGGTCAAAGTCAGAGTCCGCCTCCTGTCTGGAGCCACTCGGGTTGTACGAGCCATCTGAATCCCCTAATTCATCCCTGCTGACTTTGGGTCCCCGCACTTTGGTTTCCGGATCTGTTTCATACTCCTTGTTAGAGTAACCTCTCTTGACAATAGCAGCAGCGGACCTTCTGGGCCTGCCTCCCGTGGCCTCGCCGCGGTCAGTCACCGTCCTCTCCTTCATCAGCCCCCTGGCGTGCGAGGAGGCCTGCTTTGGCAGCAGCAGGAAGCCCACCACCCTGCTGGCCAGCTCCGTGGGCGCGCCCCTCTTTTCCAAGCCCAGCTTCTCGCACAGCGTCCGCAGCTGCTTGGGCTCCAGCTTCTGCACCTCCTCCAGCTTGGCCTTGTGCTCAGGCGTGTCCTTCTCAAACTCGTAGCCCTTGAACTTCTTTTTGTTGCGCTTGATGAGGTTCGTGCGGCACAATTGATTGTACAGGAACTTGAGGTCCTCCATCTTGAACCTGGAGATGGCCACCTCCACGTCGGGGATGTGGTCGATGGGGATGCCCCGGCCCGCGGGCACGGGCACCAGCGGCTCCACGGCCTTCTTCTTCTTGGGAGCCTTCTCCACGGCCTCCTCCGCCTTCTTCTTGGGCGCGGGCTTCTTCTTCACACTGTTGGCCTTCTTGGCCTTGCCCTTCTTGTCCTTGGCGTCCTCATCCTCCTCCTTGGCGTCCGTCTCCTCCTTCGCATCCTTGTCAGCCTTCACCTCGGCCGAGTCACTCTTGCCGTTTTCAGCCGACTTGACATCATCTTTGTCATCTTTGCTGTCAGCTGCGTCCTCAGCCTTGAGCTGGCCGTTGTTTTTGGCCTTCAGGTCTCCCTTCCCCAACTTCTGAGACGACTCATCCTCAGTTGACATATCGGCCTTTTTGTCATCCTGATTATCACTTAATTTTACACTATCAGTGTCCACCGACATTTTTAAGGCTAGGTTTTTAGCCCTCTCCTCCTTCCAACCAGCTAGGTCTTCCCTCAAGCTCTTGAAGTTGGCAGCCATCTTTGTTTTAAACTCTTCCACGGCTCGCTCGCGGTCCCCTCCAGACGCCATGACAAAATATGCCGGGTCTTCGCCTGACTGTTCCAAGGCCTCCATGAGGCGTGCTTGTAAGGCCGCCTTCCCTCCTGAGGTCTCCAGGTCCCTCTCCAGAAGCTCATTCTTAAGCTCATAGGCTTTGAGGTCCTTGATGTTCACCTTAGCCATTTTTTATTTTAACAAAAATTTAAATTTACTTCAAAATAATTTACTTCAAAACAAATTATTTTACAAAAAATATTTTTAAATTTCAAATAATGATATTAGATAATGATTATTTACTTTGCTTCGTCAGATCGGCTAATGAGTATTTACTAATACTAACACAATATTATTAACACGTTATCTATCCACACTTCAATCAAATTTTTAGTGGGTAACCACACGATCGTTTTTAATTCAAGTTTAATCAGTTTTATTTAAACTTTTTTTTTATTATGTTGTCCAGATATATTTTTCAATACTCTCAAGTACAGTTTTTACTTGGTACTTGGTTTTAAACTTCACACCGGACACCACTGTTACGTTTTTCCTGGGTTCTTTTAATTAAAACACAAGTTTAACACAAGTTAGCCATACAGTTTATTTAACAGACTTTCTTACAATAGATTTATTTTTAACAGACTTATTCTAACAGATTTATTTTAACACACTTATTTATTTCGTACAGATTACATTTATTTTACACCATATTGGTCGCCCTAGTAACTAGATACTCCTCTGTGTGAGTGCTTCGAAGACTGACTTCAGCCCATTGTCGCCCTTCTTATAGCGGAACCTAGGGGCCATTCCGGCCTGCCCTAGAAAGTTCCACTACCACAGTTGTATAGACGATTCTGGACATATTTATTTCATGAAGAGTCCATTTCCTACCTACATACACACCTTACAATTACAATCGTCTGGGCCAGAACATTCTCTCAAAACACACGCACACCAACAAGCATCTACCAGTGTATTTCGTTACAGTACCTACCATGGTTCATACCGTGAGAGTACTTCTTACGTATGAGTCGTGTGGAATCAATGACAGAAATTTGAGATGTTTTTCGACAGTAGGACAAATGTACCTAATACGGAAACGATAAGGAAATAATGATTCTGCGTGCTTAATTACTGCAACTGTAACTCTGTCGCCATTTCGCTAGGGGGGGCCAGAGCCTCTGCTGAGCTGCCTCCATTTTTTCCTACCCAGACATACCTCTTTCAATTCATTCATATGCATCACCTTTTTCATACATTTTCTTCTTTTAAGCTCACTTTGTATATCTCATTCTTTTACAATCTCATCAATCTGATCGCTCCTTACTTTTCTCGGTCGTCCCACACCTCTTTTTACTTTCACACTTCCTCTGTATACACTTTGTCAGTCTATCATCATTCATTCTTTCCACATGCCCAAACCATCTCATCACATTATTTTGTACCTTAACTTTCACATCTTCTTTCAGCTTACATTCTTTCTTAGCCCATTCATTAAAGGCCTTAGCCTCCAACAACACGTTTGATGATGATGATGATGATTTTTATAGCGCCGTTTCGTGACCACTGTCACTGCAAGGGCGCTTTCGGGCTTGACGCGGCGGTGAAGAAATGGGTCTTCATTCCCTTCTTAAAGCACTCGATCCCTTCCTTAGCGCGCACTTCAGGAGGCAGCTGGTTCCAGGTGGACCGTCCCGCCACGGCGAAAGCGCGGTCTCCGAACACTGCTTCTTTTTCTGTATTGAGTGCTGACAGATGTAAGAGCACTGTCCGCAGATCGCAGAGTGAGCCCCCTCTCGCTCAGACTCCTCGGTAATATAAGCTCCTGCAAGTACTCTGGCGCCACTCCATGCAGCGCTTTGTATACCGTGAGGCCAAGCTTGAATTTTATTCTTTCTGGGATCCTCAACCAGTGAAGCTTGATCTTCAGCTGCGTGATCAGCATAGGCTTCGCATTTCGCTTCGCGTGGAGTATGTGAGAGTACACCACTGTGCAATGCAAACTGCTTTGAGTAGCAGACAATGAGCCGTTGTACAAGTCTGGAATAGTGTTTGGTGAGCGTACTTTTGCAGTGGCGGCTCCAATGGTACGAAACCGACTGTCACCTGTGTGATTGCCGACAGCAGTTGCATCAAGAGACGTCTCCAGACCGAACTGTTCATCGATTTTTTTGCGAGGTCTTGGAGTACAAGGTCACGAAACTGCCCCAACGAAAACTCTTCCATCATCATTGTTGCAGATCAACTGCCATTTTTTTCGGTTCCGCATGCGTTGTATAAACTGGGTGGGAGGTCCATTGCGAAAACCCACCTCATACCCGTTCCGTTTATACACTTCCATCCGGGAAAGCGTATCACAGAACGCTCATGCAATGCTATAATATTTTTTTTGTGGCGGAAGGCCTTCCCGATGGTCGTGACCCGACCCAGCAGTGATTCTAGATCTACCTGTTCGTCCACTAGAGAAAACAGCAAAAACCCGAAGTTATTGACTCGGTGCAATGTCATCGAGGGGAGGTGGTGGGAGAGTGCCATTGCATAATATAATATAATCTAAGTTGCAAATATTCTTATTAAATGTATTCCCGCCAGCAGACATTTATTATGTTCGCGCTTAAACATGCCGCATGTGAACCTAGAATAAAAAAATACTCAAATGAGCATAAGCCCTGCAACTCTTGCCGACCTTCCCTGAAAGAGATGTTAATACTTATTTAATTCTATCCATAGTCATAAACACAGCATTAAAATATATTGTTTCTTTCATTGCAGGTAAGACTACAAGAATGAAATTCTTAAAAAGAAAAGCAGCTTTACAGTACTATATCAGCCTCGAATGCCGCATCCAAAGGTAAGGAAATCATATTTTTTTTTTCTGAGAAGACCAAGAGGCCGAAACGGGTCAACACTCATTATTGGTTCAATGAAGAAATTAAAATATCAGGAGAATAGAACAGTGGTTTGTTTTCATGTTTACTTATTTTTGAAATAATATATTTTTAAAAAATCGATAGGAAAAACAATGTTTTAATTCTCTTTTATTTATTTTGTTGCTCAAACCCTGTTTCAGGGAATGTCGGCAGGAGTTGCAGGGCTTATGTTCATTTGAGTTTGGATTTTATTTGTAAGTACACAATCAGCATTTGTAAGCGCGAACTACACGTGTTTGTTTGTGGGCATACATCTGAGAGCTTTAAATGAATATATCCTTGCAACTTAGATTATAGATTATTATAAACGTTTTCGCCTAGTGAGGCATCTTCAGGTGCATAATTGTTTAAGGTTTAATTATTTAACATATGTAATAATTATGCTCCTGAAGATGCCATATTGTTCGAAAACGTTTGAGCAACAAAATAAATAAAAGTGAATTAAAACTTTGTTTTTCCAAAGATTGAATGTATAAAAAATACAATGGACTTTCACTGTGTTAACAAAAAAACCCTGAATAATATTTTTAAAAAGATCGTAGATACAAAATATAAAACACCCTTGGTGAAGACTAAAGAAAAAGTTTTGACTCTTTTTAAGAAAAATAATGGCTATCCATTTTGAAGAATCATTTAAATATCAAAAATAAGTAGGTTTAATTTTTCATTCATTTTTCATAGCAATATGTGGTATAATAAACAAGCTGTTATATTCAGGTTCGTTTATTATTTTCATCAAGTTATGAGAAAATTAGTCCGTATTTGTTTTTTATCCGTATGCAAATGCAATCAAATAAAAACCGGCTGAATTCATTTGCGTGGGAATCGAAATCGTAGTATCGTTCAGTATGTTCCTACATATAAGCATTTGTAATTTGCCAACCAAGTTCGCTTTCAGTTATACCTATGTATGGCAGGAAGAACATTCCCCACACAACAGACTATCGCTCAACATTAATGAATCTTTAACCACGGATGACATTCAAAAGGGATCGTGTGTTGGCGAAGAATCACGAATTGCACTGTAGGTTGGTATGAGGCTGACCACCCACACTGTAAAAAATGGTTCACTTTTCCAATGTCACCCCTGTGTCAGGGAAGGTCGGCAAAAGTTGTGGGGCTTATGTTCATTTGAGGTTTGGATTTTATTTGTAAGTACACATTCAGCATTTGTAAGCGCGAACTACACGTGTTGGTTTGTGAGCATACATCTGAGAGCTTTAAATGAATATATGCTTGCAACATAGATTATAGATTATTATAGATTTGTCAATCTTCTAATAATGTAATGGAGATTTAAAATCAATTCAGTTTTGTTCACAGAACATTTGATTTATAGATGATCCGCAAATCATTGTTTTTTTTTCGTACGGAGAATTCATAAAGGCCCCCCCCACACATCAGGCGCGAAGTGGCTTCAAGGGTTGAAAGAGCAAAAACCCTGAAGAATTCCCAGCACTGCCTTTTTGGACAAAATGGCTCATCATCGCAACGCTTGAAGTCACGCCGCAGTTTCCTTAGCTCCGTGCACCCTTTGAATACTGAGCCGGCGGGTGAGAGATTGCACTTGTGGAATCTGGAGCGACCTGCAAACTTTGTGCAGCCAGGCGAGAGCCTCCCACCTGGACGGGATCTTGAGTGGCCTGTGTGGAGAGCACTCAATAGACTGAGAACGGGTGTTGGCAGAGCTCGCTGTAACATGCGGGCCTGGGGAATCCTTCATCAAGATGACACCACGCTCTGTGAATGCGGAGCCCAACAGTCAATGGATCATCTTCGGATCTGCCCGGCCTGCCCAACAAGCTGCTCACTGGCCGACCTAATGGAGAGTAATAGTGAAGCAGTGGATGTTGCCCGACACTGGGCAAGAGTAGTGTAGTGTCTGATACGAAGAAGAAGAAGATAAAGGCTTTGGTGTAAGTAAGTAAAACCTAGCGATCATATCGGTAGATAGCAAGCGATAAAAGATGTCCTCGCGTGAAAAGGTCATCAGGCAGTCGGTTAATATTCTCCATACAAATTTTATTACGTTGAACATATTTTTTTAATAAAATTCTCTTTTAATTGAAACTTAATTCATGAAATTTGTACTCATTGTTTTTTTATCGTTTCATCCTTGAATGTGTTTGCAGAAATATAACTCTAGTGTGTATACCACCGGTCATGTTTTTGTCAGCTCTATTGTTTTATTTTTAGACCGGGGGGTCTCTGAACCTGCACCCCTGCGATAGAGAGCATTTACCATAACCCGTAGACCATGACGCTTCATAATTTCTAGAGCCCATAAATAATATGTGCAAGAAAATAAATTAAATTATGATTTAAAAGTAAAGGTACAAAAGAATACGGTGAGATGGTTAGATGCGTAGTAAGAAAGGATGATGAAGGACAGAACGCAAAAAAACGCAACTAAGCTTCACATATAGTGTAACTTCTTGCCGCGTTATTCCCGAAGGGGTGGCATATGGTGAGTGCACCTATTTATTTTTACGGGTCAGGGGGCCGGCCTTACGCCGCCAACCACTTCAGTGAAGTGGGGTGTTTCTTAGCTCTCGAGGGGGCTGGTACTCATTTCTTCTGAAGGCTGAGTAAACCTTGCCGGTTTTTTTTATTTAAAGTTTGAAATGAACACCGAAACGGAAAATTATTTCTGATACCCTCGGTGGGATTCGAACCCGAGCTCTCGGCATAGAATGCAAGCACTCTACCAACTGAGCATCGACAGACGAAGTGTTTATACAGGGAAGATGTAAAAAAAAGAGAGACTGAAAGTAATATTCCTTGATTAGATGGATGGAATATACAGAGTGAATGTAACAGAAAAAATATATACAAGACAGGGGATGGATATGAATAAATTAAAAGAGTTATTCAAGTATAGGATGAAATGGAGTCAACTCTGCAGAGGATCTGGCCACCACAAGCGGAATGGCGACAGAGAGAGTTACAGTTACACTATACGTTAACGCTAAGGGCAAGAATCAGACGCATAAAGAGTCAAGTTGTGATCTCAGTTAGACCTTTAAAGAATTTAATCACAAGGTAGATATCATGTACTTAGTGAACATTTATTATGAGGGATCTATGACAATGCAATGCTTCTTACGGTTTTCCTATCATTTATCGAATCGACCCATCATATTGTATGTCATCCCACCCGGCCTACATAGATAACGCACGCCGGTGGAACAAAATTCCAAATCCTATGGCACGCATCAGATAGTCATCTCACTTACTGAGGCGGCTTTCTGAAGAGCCATTCTAGAACATCTCAAACCGACATCTATCACAAAGCCCTTTCATCAGGGGCGTGTATAGCATTTAGCCGTGGGTTGGCTGCAATCTGGAATCTTCCGATTTCTGGAAGAGCAGATTTTAATTTGTCGTAAAAAACTGTGCTGCTACATCATTATATCTCTATAGGTCGATGCTCAGTTGGTAGAGTCCTTACATACTATGCGGAGAGTTCGGGTTCGAATCTCACCGAGCGTCTCTAGTCCTAACCGCCAACATTACAGATCAACCGCTAATTCCTTCTGTTCTTGCATACATCTTTCATTTCATCCAGAGTCATAACCTTCTTCATACAAGCTCTACATTTATTTTGGCTCTGGATATCCGGTCAATAGTCGACGTCCGGTCAGTTGGTAGAGTGCTTGCATTCCATGCTGTGAGCTCGGGTTCGAATCTCATCGTGGGTGTTAGAAATGATTTCCCGTTTCAGCGTTTATTTTAAACCCAAAATAAAATACATGCAAGGTTCACTCAAGCTTCACGAGAAAAGTGTTTCAGCCCCCCGGTTGCTGGGAAACCCCCACTTCATCTGAAGCGTTTAGCGTAAGTCCTCTTACCTGTAAAAATAAATATTTTTACTCGCCACATGCGACCCATTCGGGGGAACTCGTACAGAAGTTACACTATATGTGTAGCTTACGTTTTAAGATCCTCTGAAGTTAAATACCATTTCACATCTAGTACGACAAAAACTATTGGCCTTAACTAAGGTTCCGCCATTGCCTTTCATGTCAAAGTGGACTAGATTTCAAATCTTATTGATTTGAAGGGATCTTATACAATAATTAGTAATTGAGGTTCAATCTCCATGCACAAACACAAGCAGGCATTTGAAGATTGGGCACTTATGCTACATGTACTCGTATATTAACAAATGAAAACTTAAAACTCTTAACGGCTTTCTTTGATTTCAAAGTGATATTGAAATGAGTTCATACAGTCCACACTCCCTTTTATTTATTCGCCATTGATTTCCTTTCCATTTTTTGGTCCTTCGAGTAGGATTTTTTATCCTCGCGATTGTCTTCTCTGTGAATTAACAGCCCAATCTTTGCAGATCATACCATTTTTTAATTTCGTTTCCATTGTTTGGTCCTTCGAGTCGGATTTTTTATCCTCGCGATTGTCTTCTCTGTGGATGAACATCACAACCTTTGCAGATCGTAGCATTTTTAAATTTCATTTCCATTGTTTGGACCTTCGAGTCGAATATTTTATTCCCGTGATTATCTTCTCTGTGGATTGATTGATATCTTGGTCCGGTCGATAGCTCAGTTGGTAGTGCTTGCATTCCATGCCGTGAGCTCGGGTTCGAATCCCACCGAGGGTGTCAGAAATGATTTCCCGTTTCGGTGTTTATTTCAAACCTCAAAATAAAATACCGGCAAGGTTTACTCAGCCTTCACAAGAAATGAGTGCCAGTTCTCTCGGGAGCTGGGAAACCCCCACTTTAACTGAAGTGGTTGGCGTAAGGCCGGCCCCCTTACCTGTAATAATAAATAGGTTCAACTCGCCACATGCGAGACCCCTTCGGGGATAACGCGGCAAGAAGTTACACTATATGTGTAGCTTAGTTGCATTTGCGTTTATTAACAGCCCAACCTTTGCAGATCATAGCATTTTTTAATTTCCTTTCCATTGTTTGGTCCTTCGAGTCGGATTTTTTATTCCCGTGATGGTCTTCTCTATGGATTAACATCCCAACCTATGCAGATCATAGCATTTTTTTTTAACAATGTGCGGTCAGCCTCATCCCAGTCTATTCATTACGTGTTTGTTCTTTTAACATTATTTTTAAAGCAATGAGAAACAAATGGCATTTATTAAAAGCTCCTTGATCTGTTGGAGCAATTGACATCGCTATGGGATGATGTAAAAATGAGCAGCTGACCTATAAAGAGTTTAACTGCTACTGAGGTCGCGTTGGCTGGAACAGTGGTCGGCAACCTGTCGCTGAAAATAGCTTTATCTAGAATGTGTGAAGACGTCTTTATGTGATTCTTCAATTGCAGCTGAAATGCTTTACATCTTATCTAATCTAGTCAAGGATTATACGCAACAAATAACATTTTTTAAATCAACAGATAATATGTATGGACATCAAAACTTAAACATGATACAAAATTATAATTTAAAAAACCCTAGTCCTAGCCGCAAACATTACAGATCAACCGCCATTTCCTTCTGTCCTTACAATACTTCTTTCATTTCATCCAGTCGTAACCTTCTTCATACAAGCTCTACTTTTATTATGGCTCTGGATATCCATCAATCTAATCTAAGTTGCAAAGATATGTTAGATTTGAGATTCACATTATATGCATTTTCACAAGCAGACAAGTACAAGTTCGCGCTTGCGCATGTCGCATGTGAACCTACAACATAAAAACAAAATCTCAAATGGACAAACAACCTGCAACTCTTGCCGTCCTTCCCTGAAACAGTTGTGACATTGGCAAAGTGAACCATTTTTACAGCATGGGTGGTCAGCCGCATACCAACCTATAAGTCAAGGAAGGGATTGATGATAACAAACATTGAAATTCTGTTATGGGCTCTCACAGAAAAAGTCAAGAAATTTGTTCTAACATTGGATCGCAATAAATGATTAATTGAAATAATGATTAAAAGTGGCGCTTGTGTCTCGCGTGCCGTGGTGTACCGACCGCTGGCGTTTGCGTTGCTATAGTAGCGTAGCTTCTAGGACCTACGTAACAACATGGCTCTTGCAAGGTCCACAGAATCATGATACCAGTTCAAGAGATGATGGAGCGGGAGGTCAGGGACCCTCGCATATGATCCATCATGTGTACATCTTCAAATTATTAACATTTTAAAGAAATAAATAAGTACCTAGTCAGTCATATTGTATTTTCAACCATCAAGATGGCTCCATACCACTTGTTTATGTCTAAAATGTTATTTATTGTGTATATTCCTTGACTTATAGGTTGGTATGCGGCTGACCACCCATGCTGTAGAAAATGATTCACTTTGTTGAGTGTCACCCCTGTTTCAGGGAATGTCGGCAAGAGTTGCAGGGCTTATGTTCATTTGAGGTTTGGATTTTATTTGTAAGTACACAATCAGCATTTGTAAGCGCGAACTACACGTGTTTGTTTGTGGGCATACATCTGAGAGCTTTGAATGAATATATCCTTGCAACTTAGATTATAGATAGGATTATTTGAATAGTCTACTTTGCCAATTACACCCCTGTTTCAGGGAAGGTCGACAAGAGTTGCAGGGTTTATGACCATTTGAGATTTGGTTTTTTATGTTGTAGGTTCACATGCGGCATGTGCAAGCGCGAACTTATACGTGTGAAAATACATATAATGTGAATCCTTAATGTTATCTTTGCAACTTAAATTTAATTAGAACATTGACTAGTAAACCGATGTTGATTAACATCTTCATCATCATAATAATGCACATTATTGTGATGGAAGCAGTTGTCTGCCTCTTATCACTTATCACATTGTTAGTGTGTGTGTGTGTGTCGCAGATACGACTTGTTAGTGTTCAGGCGTCCATGTATAAAACCATCGCATTCACCAAAAGTGTGCAGACTAATTGTTCAATAGATGCGAGTGCCACTGCGAATCGGCCACAGACAGCCCAGCCCGTCCATTCACAAATCGGTCACACGACTTTTTGGCCGCACACATAGGCTCCATCACAGAAAACTTGATTCGGTAGGTAAGAATGACCGTGCTGATAAAACTTCCAGCGCAGGCACCATTAGTTTGTCAAAGCGTGGGCTCAACCGACGACTAAAATGTCTAATAAATAAAATGGCTAATAGATTTGATGTACCCACGCGCGCCTTAATATGTACGCTAGTCTGTAGAACAATCTGGCTCTAGGATGATGGTAGTTATATATATATATGGGGATAATTAATGTCACACCTCAAGGGCCCTCTTATCATGAATGAGATAATTTAAAAAGGTGCTGTTTGAGTGCTTTCTTAAAAATGCCAAAAGATTCCTAAACCCTCACTCCGGGTAGTTGTAAGGTACATAGAAGGGCGGTCTGGTATGAGCGAGAGATGGAATGATCTGGAATATGCGAGAAAGATCTCTTTTGTACCTATGACTGCAATAGTGCGGAGGGGGATTAGTCGCTCCAAGTATTTTTCCGTGAAGACCAATAAGCAGAGATTATCAATTGTTGTAAATTTTGAACCAAACCGTGTAAAATAAATTCTGTTAAAATAAATAATTGCAGTTTAATCAAAAGAGAACCCCAGTAAAAGCATAGCAGTATTATCAAGTGCACTCCCCTCCCCCTCTCTTCCCTTGTGCCTCTCCTCGACGCTAAACTGAGGCCGGATGCAAGCCGCGTTCCTCTCCGTACCAAACAAATGCTATGAAACAAAAGAGTAAAATGAGTAAATACACGCAACGTGTTGAAAAACAATGCAAGCAGGGCTGGAAGTGTCATCACCACGGTAATTCTTACCTACCGAATATCGGTAATATTTGTATAATTCTAATCAGCTGTTCACTTGCGGCCATCTTAGATTGACAGGTCTTCTAAATCTAAATCTAAGCTGCAAAGATATGTATCATTTGAGATTCATATTAAATGCATTCCCACAAGCAGACATGTATAATTTCGCGCTAACACATGCCGCATGTGGACGTACAATATAAAAACCCAATCTCAAATGAACATAAGCTCAGCAACTCTTGCCGTCCTTCCCTGAAACAGGGGTGACATTGGCAAAGTGAACCATTTTTTACAGTATGGGTGGTCAGCCTCATACCAACCTATAAGTCAAGGAATGACTTTTATATTTTTTACCATATCGTTAAAATCAAAACAGCTCTAAAATAATTAAATAAAGGCATTTATTGGCATTCCTATTAATGTAATTTTACGTTTTTATTTGTCACAAGCTCCTTTAGGACAAAAAAGGCCAAAATCTTGTCGGTTACACCAAAACCATACTTCGAAAACGCAGTTGTTTGCTTGGGCATAAACAACAAAAAAAAACATCGTAAAGCTATGGGAGTTAGCGCATTAGAAAGAGCGGAAAATTTCAAGTAGGATAGCATTCATTAAGCAACATTGGCCGCGGATAGTACTTGGATGGGCTACCGCTCAGGTACACCGCGTGTCGTTGGCATCTTGGACCGGTCCGTAGTCCAGTGGAAACACTTCGTAAATGGAAGGTTGTGGATTGGATCCCGGCGGAGCACAAAAAATATACCATTTATATTTCGAATGTGCTTTTCGCTGAGTTGAAAAATTCATAAACCTGTACCAAAGACCGGTCACTGAAAGGTCCATCCAACCTTGCAACAACTGGGTCTTGCTTGAGAATTGGCGCTTTCTACAGCGACGACCAAGCTCGCAGAGGGCTCTTGAGGTGTGATGCACACAAAAACAGCGCTCACCAAATAAATCATCCTAATATTAATATTATTATTTCTTGTATTATCTCTTATTTAGGTTGGTATGAGGCTGACCACCCATACTGTAAAAAATGGTTCACTTTGCCAATGTCACCCCTGTTTCAGGGAAGGTCGGCAAAAGTTGTGGGGCTTATGTTCATTTGAGGTTTGGATTTTATTTGTAAGTACACATTCAGCATTTGTAAGCGCGAACTACACTTGTTGGTTTGTGGGCATACATCTGAGAGCTTTAAATGAATATATCTTTGCAACTTAGATTATTAGATTATTATAGATTATTTCCTTGACTTATAGGTTGGTATGAGGCTGACCACCCATACTGTAAAAAATGGTTCACTTTGCCAATGTCACCCCCGTTTTAGGGAATGTCGGCAAGAGTTGCAAGGTTTATGTTCATTTGAGGTTTGGATTTTATTTGTAAGTACACAATCAGCATTTGTAAGCGCGAACTACACGTGTTTGTTTGTGGGCATACATCTGAGAGCTTTGAATGAATATATCCTTGCAACTTAGATTATAGATATTCATAACTCATTTTTGACCAAAACGTCGCTTATGCCCTGCTTCCTTTTAACCGTCGATATGGATAATAGTGGAAGGAAGAAAGCATGGTTTTCGCTTTGGAAGAGCGGGCCGAGCGTCGCGTCCGCTCCGCACTCCAGTCAACACACGGCCGTGAAGCTGAACGGACGCGAGCGCGGTCACATGCCGTTATCCACATCGCCTATCTCGGAAATGTAATAAATAGTTCGCGAAGTGCACGAAAATCAAACTAAAATCGGATTTAGAGTGCGCCTTAACACAACAAAATCTGGATTATAAATTGCTATTGAATAAAGTATAAAAAGTGTTTAAATAACGTTTGTAAATAATATATTGTTGGTAGTTTTTACGTTGGTTGAATTGCTTGGTAAAATTAAAAATATATATGTATGTGAATAAGGTGGATGAAGTTTGGTATGCGGCTGACCACCCATACTGTAAAAAAAAAAAATGGTTCACTTTGCCAATGTCACCCCTGTTTCAGGAAAGGACGGCAAGAGTTGCAGTTCTTATGTTCATTTGAGATTGTGTTTTATATTGTAGGCCCACATGCGGCATGTGTTAGCGCGAAATTATACATGTCTGCTTGCGGGAATGCATTTAATATACATCTTAAATGATATATATATATCTTTGCAGCTTAGATTAGAAGTTTAATTTAGGGTGTTTCATAATTACGTCAATAAAAGCATAATATATAAAGTTGCATTTTTAGTTCTGACTACATTTTTTGTTTGTCAATTACTTCAAATTGTGTGGCAGTATATCGAGTCACTTAGTAACTTATTATATATAGTTTACTATCTCGAATGACATTCTCAGCTCAGTTCTAATTTATATATTTAGTATGTACAAATGATTTGGAAAAACACTGGATTTCAATTATTGTCAAAGCCACTATATTGAAAATTAAAAGAACTCGACAATTTTATTGGAAGGAAAAATGTATTTTTAATTTGGTTATCAACCACAAGAAAAATGATTCATATCATCGAATTTAAAAGTTTATTGTTTTTGAATATTTATTTATTCAATTTTATTTTATTTATTAATTTAAATAAAAAATGTAATTCATAAATATTTGTAGTATATTGCGAGACGTACCTACTAGAAACTGCATTTATTTGAAATAATTGAAAAGTAAATGTGTATTCAAGTGCATTTATTTTGCATTCCCAGAATATAATTTTCGAGGTTTGGAAAAAACTTGGAATATACGCTTTTGAGTGTTAAAACTGACTATGTTTGAGCTACATACAAAATGGTAGATTCGGTTAAATAATGGTTTATCTAAACATTTAAAAATTATAGTCTAGTTCTTGAACGACGTTGTAAATTATATTTTTAGTTCTGCGTTACTCAGTATTTATGATAATTTTATTATAGTAGAGAAGACCAGTGTAAAGTATGAACTACCGACCAAATATTATTTTAAAAAAACAAGTGTGTAATTTCTAATGCGCCCAACAAACGGTCAAGCCTGCTTGTCATTTTGCATTAATTCCAGCGTATGCCAGAAATCATACAGAGTGAATTAAAAAATGTGGAAATGTTTTGTCATATTCCTACAAGCAATTTATGCCATCTAGCTTAATTTTCCTGAATAATGTGTCATTTGGTATGTGGCTGACCACCCATGCTGTAGAATACGGTTCACTTTGTCAATGTCACCACTGTTTCAGGGAAGATCGGCAAGAGTTGCAGGGTGTATGTTCATTTCAGTTTTGGGTTTTTATGTTGTAGGTTCACATGCGGCACATACGTGTTTGCTTGTGAAAATGCATATAATGTGTATCCCCAATGTTACACATCTTTGCAACTTAGATTAGATTGCCTTTATGGAGTGCTAGCCTCTTATGAATGCGATGCGACAGAGTGACATTTATAAGTTCAAATTAAAATGTATTTGAATTGAAACAAATGCACATTTCACAATACATACATATAACTTATTTGTAAATTATAGCATTTTTAACATGTAAGGCCTAAGTTTTCAAATTTATAAAATAACATTATAATTTTATGTCATTTAAATGACGTTGATTGTTTTTTTCATTCATAATGGCTTTAAAAAATCGGAATCCATTGTTGCAATGTCCGATTGTACTTTCTAATGTAATCTAATCTAAGTTGCAAAGATATGTAACATTGAGAAATCACATTATATGTATTTTAACAAGCAAACACGCATTGTACATGCCGCATGTGAACCTACAACATAAAAATCCAAAACTCAAATGAACATACACCCTGCAATTCTTGCCGGCCCTCCCTGAAACAGGGGTGACATTGGCAAAGTGAACTATAGTTTTGACAAAAGAACATGTATGAAAGAAGTAGTGCACATTAAAAAATGACACACAAGATTGATCTCGTATAGCGGGCACACTCTCCGTTCTTATTATGTTTCGGGCGAAAGACTTTTCTAGTCCGTAAAAAACATAATTACCACGTATGAATGAATTAAAATCTAAATATGCATAATATAAACGTTAAGTTTTTTTTTGTTGTTTTTTGTTACAACTCGAGAAGTGTTCTAATTTTCTCAGTGTCATATTTTGTTTTTACAGTTTGTTTTTTGTTCTTGTGTGATTCAAGCGAGACAATAGTAGATACCTACAACGCCATGGTGGATTTTTACATTTATAAACAGTAAATATACCAAAATCTATTTTTATTATCATTTTTTTTATTGCTGATATACCTTTCAATGCCATATTTTTAGTTAGGTGTGTAAAATGGTGTGTTAAAATAGTTTGTTAAGTTTTCTAGAAATAGTAAGTATTTTTCAGGCGCGTGCATAGAGTATAGGCAACTACATTTCATAATAAATATTTTCTCCGATTTCTTTAAAATGACACATTTGAAATTGACTGAAGTGCTAACTATGGTTCCAACTGACCTTTTTTTAAAATAAATCAGCCTGTTATTATTATTATTTAATTATACATTTTAAATCTCTATATCAAGCAATGTACTACAAATGACCGTTCCATAACTCAGTGGTAACACTGCGGACTCTGAATGGGAAGGTTGTGTGTTCGAATCCCGGCGGAGCACAAAAAAATACCAATTATATTTTCAAATTTGCTCTTCGCCGAGTTGAAAAATTCCTAAACCTTTACCAATAACCGGTCACCAAAGGTCCATCCAGCCTTACAGCAACTGGGTCTTGCTTGAGTATTGGCGCTTTGTACCGACGACCAAGCTCGTACACCTCTGCGGCACTACAACAAGTGTCATAGACCCCTAGAGTCTCTAGAATCTAGGGAGTCTCTCGCACAGGATTTCTTAAAAAAAATCTTATATTCGTTTTTTACTATATATTGCCTACCTATTAGGTGCATGTTCCTATATGGGATGCACGCCCCTGCAGTATTTTTAAGTTGACGATTTTAGAATAATAAAGATACGTATGATACGTCACATTCCTTGAATTTTAATCATACGTATTTATAACCGTTTTCAAAGTAATGTTTAATTGCTACTTGAAAAAAACATGAAAATCGTACCGCACTCATAAAATAAATAACACAAACTAAGCTGCACATATAGTGCAACTTATTACCGCGCCATCTCCAAGCTTGTGGCAAGTGGAGCCTTTTTTATTTCAACTGAGATGGGAACCAACCTTACGCCAGCCACTTGAAGTGCGGGTTTCACTGCTCCCGTGGGGAAAGGTTTTCTTTTCTTGTGAAGGTTGAGTAAACCGTGACAACACAGTAGTAAGAAGTTGCACTATACGTGCAGCGTAGATGCGTTTGCATCGCCTATACCGATTCTAAAAAGCCCCGAGTCACTGTGAGACACCAAGTCAGTTGGAAAAAATCACAAATAAATAACTTTGACAATGAGAAAATTGACAATGGACCGTTAAGCATCAGTAAAAAAATACTTCCAGAACGCTATTCTCTCTTATCTGACTGCAGTATTGCAAATCAATTTTTTTTATCAGTCTCGAACTGTGTACGGTAAAAATCAGTATTTCACCATTGGAGTATTTATAATAAGTTTATATTTTATTTATCAGGTGGAATATTTTGATACATACGTCTCGTATACATTTTTTTTCTAAGATAACGAAATGATTCATGTAAATTAGTTTGGTAAAATATTGTTATCGTATATCAGAAGCATGGGTGGTATCTATATATTATCTTACATCAATCTATAATCTTAGTTGCAATGATGATGATGATTAGTTGATGAGTTGATGATTTCTTTATAGCGCCGTTTCGTGATGTAGTCACTCCAAGGGCGCTGGTGCAAACGATGCCAGAAATTTGCTTGTCTTCAGTGCATTCCGGAACTTTCCATGGTCCTCTAGCTCTCTCACATGATGTGGCAGGTGGTTCCAGGCCAGAGGACCAGCGACTGCAAATGCACGCTCTCCAAATATTGGTGTTAACTCTTCTATAGGTTCTTCAATCCTTGATTTGTCTCCAGTCTCAGCCGAGCGCAGTGTAAGGCTTTTTTTGCCGAGGGTGACTGGTTTGATTAAATCAGCGAGATATTTGGGTGTTTTTCCAAATAAAGCTTTGTGGACCATCGTGCACACTTTGAACTCGATGCGCTCCGGTATACGGAGCCAGTGAAGCTTCTGGAGAAGAGGAGTAATGTGTGTAAATTTCGACTGACCAGCAATCATGCGAGCGCACGCATTTACAACCAATTGTAGCCTATTCAATTGACATTTTGGTTGGCCTGCATATAAGCAATTGCAGTAGTCTATTTTAGATACCACAAATGCATTTACTAAAGCTTTCGTTATCCTTTGCAAAGATATATAGTACAATTAATAGTATGAACTCGGGCCGTAAGTTAACTCACATGTATTTAAGGCTTATTTAATGCACGCTCACAAGCAGACACATATAAGTTCGCGCTGCATGTGTAACCAAACCTCACATAAACATGAACCTTGCCGCCTTGCCCTGAGACGGGGTGGCATTGGCAAAAGTTTACCATGTTTTTACAGCATGGGGTTCAGCGTTATAATACCAACTACCAAACTATTAGTCACGGAACAAAAAAGGACTATGAGCTGTTTTATCTAATCTAATCTTAGTTGCAAGATTTGTAACATTGAGATTCACATTATATGCATTTTCGCAAGCAAACACAAATGAGTTCGCGCTTGTACATGCCGCATGTGAACCTACAACATTAAAAACCCAAATCTCAAATGAACATACTCAAATGTAACTCTTGCTGACCTTCCCTGAAACAGGGGTCTAATCTAATCTAAGCTGCAAAGATATATATCATTTAAGATTTATATTAAATGCATTCCCACAAGCAGATATGTATAATTTCGCGCTAACACATGCCGCATGTGGACCTACAATATAAAAACCCAATCTCAAATGAACATAAGCCTTGCAACTCTTGCCGTCCTTCCCTGAAACAGGGGGTGACAAAGTGAACCAATTTTTTTTACAGTATGGGTGGTCAGCCGCATAACAACCTCTAGTCAAGGATCATAGGCAAAAAGTTACATTTTTTAAATCACAAATAATTATTCTAATTTAAAAGCTTACGGAAATACAGATATAATATAATAATATATAATAATAATATAATAATAATCTATAATCTAAGTTGCAAGGATATATTCATTTAAAGCTCTCAGATGTAAGCCCACAAACCAACAAGTGTAGTTCGCGCTTACAAATGCTGAATGTGTACTTACAAATAAAATCCAAACCTCAAATGAACATAAGCCAGATCATTAAATTATATTCAAATGAAGAGCCCTAGCCGCCAACATTGCAGATAAACCACGGATTTAAAAAGTTTTTTTTTCAGTGTGTATAGTGGATAATATAATAATAATATAATAATATAATCTAAGTTGCAAGGATATATTCATTTAAAGCTCTCAGATGTAAGCCCACAAACCAACAAGTGTAGTTCGCGCTTACAAATGCTGAATGTGTACTTACAAATAAAATCCAAACCTCAAATGAACATAAGCCCCACAACTTTTGCCGACCTTCCCTGAAACAGGGGTGACATTGGCAAAGTGAACCATTTTTTACAGTATGGGTGGTCAGCCTCATACAAACCTATAAGTCAAGGAATATGAATAAAAAATTACATTTAAATATATAAAAGAACAAAACCTTACAAAGAAATCTATACAAAAAAAGTCAGAAATTTCCTATGCAAAAAATGTAGCAAATTAATACACCAACATTAGAAATCACCATTGCAGATTAGCCGCCACTTCTTCCTGTCATACTTTTCCATAAATACTTCCATGGATACTTTTTAATAAATAAATATTGTTACGTTTTCTGCTGGATTCTCTTTTAAATTAAAATGCCATAATTAATTTTTACAAAATTTATTTTTCACAATTTATTTCACAACTTGACAATCACTGTTTTATTTGTTACTCAGCAAATTGCTTTCTCACGACTCTGCCGTTCGTACCTTTTTGATCTCTTTTATAATGAACCAGAGGGGTCTTTCTCGCATTTTCTAGATCATTCCACCACCAGAATGTTATGTACACACACTAATACTATTACAATTCACTATAACTTCCAGATGGGTCCGACTTTCGTTGTATGTGTGTATAAGCGCACGTATTTCAAGTTCGCGATAATATGTAGGCAGTTATAATTTTGTCGTCGCAGGTAAACGAACCTCAGAACCAAATTGCTCTCTTGCGACTCTGCTGTCCATACCATTTTGATCTCTTTTATAATGAACCAGAGGGGTCTTTCTCGCATTTAGGTACCAGATCATTCCACCACTAGAATGTTCACTTCCAGACAGTTCCGTTGTATGTGTGTATAAGCGCACGTATTTCAAGTTCGCGATAATATGTAGGCAGTTATACATTTGTCGTCGCAGGTAAACGAACCTCAGAAGCCAAAGTGAACAAACTCCGCGTACCCCCTTTATGTGTGTGCGTAGTATAGATGGTTAAAAGGAAGTAGGATAAGCGACGTTTTAGTCAAAAATGAGCTATGAATGCTATTTTTCTTAAAATTTTCCACTCTTTCTAATGCGCTAACTCCCATAGCTCTACGATGCTTTTTGTGTTTATGCCCAAGCAAACAACTGCGTCTTCGAAGTATGGTTTTGGTGTAACCGACAAGATTCCTTTTTTGTCCTAAATTCACATGTGACATAAAAAATCGTTATATTACATCATTAGGAGTACTCTGGATGAAATGAAAGAAGTATGCAAGGACAGGAAGAAGTGGCGGCTAATCTGCAATGTTGATTTCTAATGTTGGTGTATTCATTTGCTACATTTTTTGCATAGGAAATTTTTGACTTTTTTTGTATAGATTTCTTTGTAAGGTTTTGTTCTTTTTTATATTTAAATGTAATTTATTATTCATATTCCTTGACTTATAGGTTGGTATGAGGCTGACCACCCATACTGTAAAAAATGGTTCACTTTGCCAATGTCACCCCTGTTTCAGGGAAGGTCGGCAAAAGTTGTGGGGCTTATGTTCATTTGAGGTTTGGATTTTATTTGTAAGTACACATTCAGCATTTGTAAGCGCGAACTACACGTGTTGGTTTGTGGGCATACATCTGAGAGCTTTAAATGAATATATCCTTGCAACTTAGATTATAGATTATAGGAGTGCCAATAAATGCTTTTGTTTTTTTTTTTTAATTTTAGAGCTGTTTTGATTTTAACGATATGATAAAAAAATAAAAAAGTTATGCCATTTTTCTGCAATCTCAAACATTGAACTGTTCTAAAGTGAATTGAAACTGTGTGTTTTTTTTTAACAAAAATAAATACAATGGACTTTCACAGTGTGAACCACCAAACCCTAACAAATATAATTATACTAATTTAAAAAAAAAATGAAAATAAACTTTGTTTTATTCTACTATATGGCATCAGATAATCTGCTTCTTACGTGAGACTAACATAGTAGAATAAAACAAAGTTTATTTTCATTTTTTTTTTAAATTAAAATGGAGTTCTACAAAGTTTCCGCTGAGACATTTCAAAAATTGTATAATTAATCTGTTCTCCTGAACAATTTAGTTATTGTCGCTTATGCCCTACTTCATTTTAACCGTCGATATGTATGTGTGTATGCGTACACACACGCTTGACCGGAAAATGTTGGTCTGCCAATGTAATACTAATGCGTACTTAATGTAAATGCATGTGCCTACCTACAAATGATATGCACAGAAAACACACACAGATAAAATCTTCAGCTATGTTTGTTTTACCACAAACCGATAAGCGAAAACTCGTTGTAGTTGTTATAATAATAATTATATCGACTGCTCCAAGGAAGAAGGAAGCAACTCCGAATTTTAGGTTTTTGACTTATTTCCATTTATGTACGTAACAATTCATTATCTTCATTCCAAGATGACAGCCGTGTCTCTATCTCTTTTTAATTCGTTAATAAATTAATGTAAAAAATAGTTTAGGCATTGTTCTCCATGGAATAAATATCATTAAATTGGCGTTCCTGCAAAACCATATTTTTTGACTTAGTGCTGTCTTCCTTGGAGCAGTCGATATTAGGATGATTCATTTGGTGAGCGCTGTTTTTGTGTGTATCACACCTCAAGAGCCCTGTGCGAGCTTGGTCGTAGCGCCAATTCTCAAGCAAGACCCAGTTGATGTAAGGCTGGATGGACCTTTACTGACCGGTCTTTTTTACACAGCGAAAAACATATTTGAAAATATAAATGGTATACTTTTTGTGCTCCGCCGGGATTCAAACCCACAACCTTCCATTTAGGAGTCATAAGTGTTAACCACTAGACTACGGACCGGTCGTAGTACTCGTGTTGGTATGCGGCTGACCACCCATCCTGTAGAAAATGTTTCACTTTGCCAATGTCACTCCGCTGTTTCAGGTAAGGTCGGCACGAGTTGCAGGGTGTACGTTTATTTGAGATTTGAGGTTTTATTTTGTAGGTTCACATGCGGCATGTTCAAGCGCTAACTTATACGTGTCTGCTTGTGGAAATGCATATAATGTGAATCTCCAATGTTACATATCTTTGCAACTTAGATTAGATAAGATTAGATAAACGAAAACTCGTTGTAGTTGTACGTCATATTGTGTAGGTAGCTGTTGATTATTGAAAATCCAATCCTGCTTCAATATCTCAATTCCTAAGGAATAAACTTAGCAAATTCAGCCTAAGTATCCTTCGACTTCTTGTTCAACTTCATTAGGAGATATCCTTGATGACAGCGATCCCCACTGCAAGTCTAATTTAATCTAATCTATGTTGCAAAAAGATATGTAACATTGGGGATTCACTATTGAGTGATAACATAGATGAGCAGTAACTAACTTACTGCATCGATACATACTATAGCTCACATTTGTCTCAGTCCTGTCAAACGTTGCAGTGCTAAAATCATAAAATCAAGTCCGTTGTCTTCTCTATGAGTGACCTATAATAGTTTTATTGTATGCAGCGTTATATAACCAAAAACTATTAAAATTATCATGTTTGAATAACGGAATTTCGTTAAATACTTACTAGTTCAATGTCCATTTTATTCGACATAACCGACTCCATGTATTACAGTCCAATTAATTCATTGTAGTGATGAAGAAGGGTTATATAAGACTGTTGTCCTCCGACCAAGGTAAATAACATTTTTAAATTTTTATTATATTGTGTAGAATAGGGTTATTTGTTTTTTTTAAATTTTATTTCATAAAGAGATACACAACACTTTTAAAAATGCATCTGCATTTAATCAAATATAATATCTGGCTTACTTTTTAAATAAAAGCTAAGTGAAGCAAAGTGAATGTATGAAAAAAGTGATGGATATGAATAAATAAACTGTGAGAAGAATGTCAGGGTAGAAATGTATGGAAGAGACTGAAAAAGTTCTGGCCACCCCAAGTGGAATGGGCTACAGCGTTATAGTCACAGTTAAACTTTTGCATGGCTATTGCCTTGTCATTTTTGTACTCTATACTTGCTATGAATGTGAATGTCTATCTAATCTAAATTGAAAAATATAAGTAACATTAGAGATTAACATTATATGCATTTTCACAAAACAGACATGTTTAAGTTCGCTCTTAAGGTTATACGAGAGCTTAAGAAGATTATTAATATCGGGACTAAAGAACCTCTTTAATTGTTTTATGAAACTAAAATCGTAATTTTATGTCAAATAACTTTGACTGATCATGGCCAGATGTCGTTGCTGAAGTATATAACTTAATGTTCTTACTCAAGCATTACGTTTCATAAAAAAATAATGTAAATTATCTTGACACTCTTAGCGAGCGTTTTAGTTTTTATAAACTTGTGTTTAAACGCTATTGTTGAGTATTTACGACCGCATGGCTCATTCCGTAAGTTATGCATCAAAAATTGCAAAAATAAATGATTTGACACAAGTATTATTCTATATTAGAATTATTTAACTTTTTTTGCATCTTTAATCCACACGGAGAAAGTGTGACCAGAGCATGTTTTGTCGTTTTAACAAAGGCGTGGAAAAGTACTGTTTCGTCTATCTCACACATACGTATTTTTTTTATATTTTCAAAGTGTAGGTCCTAGTGATAGCAAACCAGTGTATTAAAACAAGTTTGGCCATAAAAAATATTTTCATTTTATTTATCATTTTTTATCTTCTTTTATATCTTATCAGTCCGTAGTGTAGTGGTAACACTTCGGACTCTGAATGGAAGGTTGTGGATTCGAATCCTAGCGGAGCACACAAAATATACCATTTATCCTTGTATATAACCAGTTAATATACCAAATCCTTGACTAATAGATTGGTTGATTGTCGGTTTTGGTTTCAATTTGTAAATACACATGCAGCATTTGTAAATGCGATCTTACAAGCGTGTATGCTTGTGAGAATGCGCTTTATATGAATCTTAAATGTTAACATACCTTGTCAACTTAGATTATAGATTGTGGTTATCAAGCGCAAAACTTTGCCAATTCACTTTGCCAATGGCACCCCTGTGTCAGGAAAGGTCGCCTAAAGTTGTAGGGCTTTTATTCATTTGAGGTTTTTCATTTGTAAGTTCACATTCAGCATTTGTAAGCGCGAACTACATGTGCTTGTTTGCGGGCATACATTTGAGAGCTTTAAATGAATATATCCTTGCAATTTAGATTATAGATTATTATTATTACAGATCATCAGTCACGTAAGTCTATAATGTTTAATCTAAGTTGCAAAAAATATTGAAAGAATGCGACGTACAAGTGAATGCAAAAGAAGGAAACCTATGAAAACGTTGATGGATACGAATGAATTGAAAGAGGCATTCACGGATAGGGAAAGATGGAAGCAAATCTGCAGAGGCTCTGACAACCCCTAGCAGAATGTTGACAGAGTTACAGTTACAGTATAATAACATGTTGGATTTAGACTCCGTCTACACCCCTATCCGAAATTATCCGAATCTTTTGTATCGGTTTCGGTTCCGAACATGTTTTTATTTTTATTTCGGATACTTGAATGTTTAAATTACGATTACAATTAATATCCACAACATCTCTAGTTATACTCACACATTATTACCGACGTTACGTTAGCATTATAGACAATGTCTCCAAGAGGCACTATTTCTGATTGAAGATTAAGTACATATGTACTTTTTAACTTTAATTTTCGTCTTAATAGCCAAAATTTAATAAATTTTCAAAATTAAAAAAGGTTTCACATAACTTTACAGAGAATGTTGTCAATACTTTATTAATACATCAACAAAATATCGCTCGCCAACACACACACACATATAGTTTTTTTCACCATAATGTTAATGTTCTAGAGGTCGACAACCGTTTCAAAATTCAATATTACCGAAGAGAGAAAACATTTACCATGAAATATTTTTTTGTTTTGTTTATCATTTTGATTATCCAGCACATAATTTCGTACAGTTAAATGATATTATTTCGGATATCCGCTAGTTTTGGAATGTTTCGGTCACGGATATTAGATTTTTAAGAGATTTTGAAAATAAAATACCTACAAATAAGAACATTGATTGTATGGCATTATTTCTAGGCTATCATTAAGTTTTTTAATCAATCACACAAGAATACGTGATTATTATTAAAGCTCCGTATTAACTGAAAAATGCAAAAAAAAATATTGAAACGATGTTACAGACGACATTTTCATTACATTTTTCAATCTGTTTTGGATACGGATAAGAGTTTTTTTTTAGTTTCGAGTATCCGATAGTTTCAGTTATGGATACGGATGTCCATTTATTACTCTAAAATCTAATCTAAATCTAAGCTGCAAAGATATGTATCATTTGAGATTCATATCAAATGCATTCCCACAAGCAGACATGCATAATTTCGCGCTTACACATGCCGCATGTGGACCTAAAATATAAAAACCCCAATCTCAAATGAACATAAGCCCTGTAACTCTTTCCGACCTTCCCTGAAGCAGGGGTGACATTGGCAAAGTGAACTATTTTTTACAGTATGTGTGGTCTGCCTCATACCAACCTATAAGTCAAGGTATCTAAAATCTAATCTAAATCTAAGCTGCAAAGATATGTATCATTTGAGATTCATATTAAAGGCATTCCCACAAGCAGACATGCATAATTTCGCGCTTACATGCCGCATGTGGACCTACAATATAAAAAAAACCCAATCTCAAATGAACATAAGCCCTGCAACTCTTGCCGACCTTCCCTGAAGCAGGGGTGACATTGGCAAAGTGAACCATTTTTTACAGTATGGGTGGTCAGTCGCATACCAACCTAGTATGCATGTAATAAATTACGTTCTAATCTAATCTAAGTTGCAAAGATATGCCACATTGGGGTTTTACATTACATGCATTTTCAGAAGCAGACACGTTTTACACGCAGAACCAATTTCTACAGCATGGGTGGTCAGCCGCATACCAACCTATAAGTCAAGAAATGTACACAACAAATTACATTTCAGAAATAAACGATCTTGATAAAAAAAATCTTAATAATTTACAATTTACAAATAATGTTTGTAACTTCTGGAACACTTTGGACCATTGGAAACCGGCGGGCGAATTTAAGCTCCAAGTATGAAAGTCAACGTTTTAACTGAGCCGTTGCGCATACAAATAATGTATCAGGATGTAAAGCAGCACCTCTCACGAGCGTCTCAATTTCTATATATTATAATAAAACTCTGTGGTTGAGGATAAAACATGATTTTTTTACGTTCATTCTTCCGTCCGCAAAAATACGTACATGCCTCGAGTATAACATTTGACGTTAAACTCAAACACGGAGAAAACAAAAATAAAAAACGATTTTAAACAGCGCCGTGTGGCCGTCTTAATTTTGATGCATTTTTATAAAACGATAACTCCAAGTTACAACGTAAAAAAATATTTGCTTCTGGGGAAATATGAACACCGAAAATTGTCATGATTTTTGTCTCTCGGAAATATAATTGTTTGAATAGTTCAAAAAAACGACACAATGGCGCACTAGGGTGGATCGCGTTTAGTATGAAAATCATTATTTTTCCATTATTAAATATAAATTGGAAGAGGAAAAATAAAATAAGAATTACATTAAACACATAAAAAATATCACTTCAAATCCTAAAAAGAAAATATACCATTAAAATGCAATTTTAGCTACACGATCGTATGCAAAATTTGGGTACTTTTTAAATAATTATAAAAAACCAATGAAAAGTTTAAAAAAATAATTTTCATCTAGAAAAAATAAAACTAATTGAAATGAATGTTTTGAAATAAAAAAAAGTTAGGATTTATTCATAACAACAGTGGGAATCTCCATTTAAGGTATCTCCGTAAATAAAATTATTTTGAATTGGTACTTTATGGAAAAAAATACCTAATTTTATGTGTTAATTTAATCTGGAAAGAAAATACTACCTTATCATTCAATATACGGGCTATTTTGGTCATCAAAGTTGGGCGCGCTGACCTCTCAATCACCCTTAAACATGCCGCATGTACTTACATGTATTCAAGAGACTCCAAAGTCCGAGCACTGTGTTCAGAAAGCGTTACATTTATTATCTTAACTCAAATATAAGTGTCATAAAAATAAATGACTGTACGTACTCATCTACAGGTAAATGCTGCATTAAAAATGTAGATAAGAAGAAATGTACTCAATTCATTTTCTCATTGCTCCTACCATCCCTAGGAAGATGGTGCTGCGTATCTCTACTGACACTAAATTAACATAGTTCAAATATCGCCTTGGTAAATAAACTACAAAACAGACATACAGAAAGAGATACATACCTAATAAACTTTTACGAAAATATTTGTCTGTACTAAAACATCACTTCCATGAGCGTGTTTCACTTAAATGTAACGCAAAAACGCAACTAAACTACACATGTGGTGTAACTTATTGCCTGCGTTATCCCCGAAGGGGTCGCATGTGGCGATTCGGGACCTATTTATTTTTACGGTGGTGGTTACGATGGAATTCGTTTGTTACATTGTATCCAAATATACTCAGTCACGGCTATTTTTACTTTCATTTGAAAAAGGGGGAAGAATATTTTGTTCTTCCAAAGCCAAATAACTTTTTTTCGAGTTTTAATTCTAAACTGTTTTTTTTTTTTTAATTTACTTAACTACTAAAGGCTATATACGAACTTTGTACTTTTTAGCTTGCCGAAGGCCAAAAAAGAAAGTCTTGTTCTGGTGTGAATTTCGGTTTTCGAGATTTTCACGGAAATGAGTGATCCTGGTGCAGGGCATGCCAAAAAACACTATTCTACATATTTTTATCTTCCAAAAACGTCCGTCTGTATGTGTGTTTATCGCTGTCAGAAGTGTTAGACCTAGAGATATCAAATTTTGAACACATACGGGGCTATTCTTAGGCATTTCAGTCGCCCGTTGAGTTCACGCTTTGACAAACTAACGATGCCTCGCCTGGAAGTTTCATGACCACGGTCATTCTTACCTACCGAATTTTGGTAATATTTGTATGAAGACTAATCAGCCGTTCACTTGCAGCCATTTTGGATTGACAGGTCTTCATACCAAGGCATCATTAGTTTGTCAAAGCGTGGGCTCAACGGGCAACTTGAACGTCTAATGGGGCATACACACGCTTGCGGCAAGCGCCTTGCGGCGAGTAGTTTAATGGGGCATCCACACGCTTGCCAACCTAGCACAAGTCAAGCGCACATTGTGTCGTCTAGAACATGCTATCTGGACAAAATTTTGTCTAATGGACTAATTTTGTCCAGCTAGCATGTTCTAGACGACACACTGTGCGCTTAGCTACAAGCCAAGTGTGCAGTGTGTCGTCTAGAACATGCTAGCTGGACAAAATTAGTCCATTAGACAAAATTTTGTCCAGCTAGCATGTTCTAGACGACACACTGTGCGCTTGACTTGTGCTAGGTTGGCAAGCGTGTGGATGCCCCATTAGAGCTAGACGCATGAAACCTTACCTCATCTACTACCAGGCAGAGACATGGTCAGGCTGGTAATAATAATAATAATATTAGGATGATTTATTTGGTGAGCGCTGTTTTTGTGTGTATCACACCTCAAGAGCCCTCTGCGAGCTTGGTCGTCGCTGTAGAAAGCGCCAATTCTCAAGCAAGACCCAGTTGTTGTAAGGTTGGATGGACCTTTCAGTGACCGGTCTTTGGTAAAGGTTTATGAATTTTTCAACCCAGCGAAGAGCACATTCGAAATATAAATGGTATATTTTTGTGCTCCGCCGGGATCCGAATCCCCAACCTTCCATTCACGAGTCCGAAGTGTTGCCACTGGACTACAGACCAGTCCAAGATGCCAACGACACGCGGTGTACCTGAGCGGTCACCCATCCAAGTACTATCCGCGCCCAATGTTGCTTAACTTCGGTGATCTATGGGAACCGGTGCTTTCAACATGGTAACGTCGTTGACCAAAAGTAGTTTGCATCGAGTAGGCATGATTTTTTCACAGATCTGCCTTTTCCTATCCTGGAGCGTTTTGGATGATTTTTGTCACAGATCCAGCGTGTTGATGCCCCATGAGAATAACCCCGATAAATTTTTAGATCCTTCACTGGACCACATATTCGGCGTAAAACTCTTATGAACTCTCTATTGGTCATACTCCGTTTGCCTCTTTCAATCTCTCTCTGTGTAGGTAATATTTTATCCATTTTAGAATTCAAACGGTATAGTTCGTGTGGTGTACGGGTATTGCATCTTGATTACCCGAGGCAGGATGTCAGGAACACCGCCTGTAGAATTTCTTATTATACTCGGACAGTTTTATTTTGAAATTATACCAACTCGCAGCTAAGCACCAACTTCGCAAAACGCTGAGAAATTTTTCAAATTTAATTGAGTTGCTTCCTTGAATAAAAAGCGAATGTGTTTTTTCTCGGCGGGCAAACGGCACACGTCTATTTAACAAGCGACATTTCGCATAACGATCTTATGGAGTTGGATCGTATTTCACAGCAAGAAGTTTGTTTTTGCAACAATCTTCTGGCACAATAAGAAAAATATTTCATCGTACATTGGGAAGCATCATCCTAAAAAGGTGACTGTGTGTGTTACAAATTAATTCAATGATAACTCTTCTCCAGCTCTTCGCTGGGTTGAAAAATCCATAAACCTTTACCAATGATCGGTCACCAAAGGTCCATCCAGCAACTGGGTCTTGCTTGAGAATTGGCGCTTTGTAGCGACGACGATCAAGCTCGTAAAAAGGTCGATAGCTGAAATTGCTAGAATGCTTGCGTTCCATGCCGAGAGCAAGGGTTCGATCTCAAGGTTTATTCAGCCATCACAGTTGATCTGTAATGTTGGCGGCTAGGGTTTATTAAAGTGAAATTGGTTTTATGTTTTAGTTTTTTTGATGTCCATGTATATATTATTATTTATTGATGTATAAAATGTAATTTGTCGTGTATGTTCCTTGACTTATAGGTTGGTATGCGGCTGACCACCCATGCTGTAGAAAATGGTTCACTTTGCCAATGTCACCCCTGTTTCAGGGAAGGTCGGCAAGACTTGCAAGGCTTATGTTCCTTTGAGATTGGGTTTTTTTATATTGTAGATTCACATGCGGCATGTGCAAGCGCGAACTTGTACATGTCTGGTTGTGAGAATGCTTGTAATGTGAATCTCCAATGTAACATATCTTTGCAACTTAGATTAGATTAGAGGTTCCGCCAGTGCATTGTGCATTGGTTTATTTATCCAAGGCTCCCCACATGGTGTGCTGACGTGGGCTGCGCTTCCCTCCCATGCACCTCATCGTCTATTTCTGTATATTCCTCTGCACACGCATGTCCTGAAGCATTTCCGCTGCGCCGCTCGATACAAATAACATCCAGTGTTGGTGATCAGATGAAACTGTACGTATATTTGCAAGGTTCTTGATTCCCCAGAAAATACATTTCGCCAAACAACTTCCTTGACTTATAGGTTGGATTCCTTGACTTATAGGTGGCAATGAGGCTGACCACCCATCTAAAATCTAAATCTAAATCTAAGCTGCAAAGATGTGTATCATTTGAGATTCATATTAAATGCATTCCCACAAGCAGACACGCATAATTTCGCGCTCACACATGCCGCATGTGGACCTACAATATAAAAAAAACCCAATCTCAAATGAACATAAGCCCTGCAACTCTTGCCGACCTTCCCTGTGAAGCAGGGGTGACATTGGCAAAGTTAACCATACTGTAAAAAATGGTTCACTTTGCCAATGTCACCCCTGTGTCAGGGAAGATCGGCAAAAGTTGTAGGGCTTATGTTCATTTGAGGTTTGAATTTTATTTGTTAGTACGCATTCAGCATTTGTAACGCGAACTACGCGTGTTTGTTTGTGGGCATACATTTGAGAGCTTTTAATTAATATATCCTTGCAACTTAGATTATAGATTCAAAGTAAAAACAACTTTGTACACGATTACTTTTAGTATATTTAATTAATTCAACAATCAGTCAAATGTAATTAATTGCTTGTATTCCTTGACTCCTAGGTTGGTATGAGGCTGACCACCCATACTGTAAAAAATAGTTCACTTTGCCAATGTCACCCCTGTTTCAGGGAAGGTCGGCAAGCGTTGCAGGGCTTATGTTCATTTGAGATTGGGTTTTTTTATATTGTAGGTCCACATGCGGCATGTGTGAGCGCGAAATTATGCGTGTCTTCTTGTTAAACTAGTAATTGTTAAACTAATAAGTACTAAATGGTACAGAAACGGAATCAATCTTAAACCAAAGAACCCGAAAACGTATCAACATTTTTAGTGTTGCTTTGTCTTAGGTCCGATTTATATTTCTCAGTGTATTATAGAAGCCAGCGGTTCATATCGACGATTAAAAGGAAGTAGGGCATGCGCGATGTTTTGGTCAAAAATTAGTTATGAATGCTATCCTACTTAAATTTTTCCTCATTTTCTAATGCGCTAACTCCCATATCTCTACGATTTTTTTTTTGTTGCTTATGCCCAAGCTATCAACTGCGTTTTCGAAGTATGGTTTTGGTGTGACCGACAAGATTTTGACCTTTTTTGTCCTAAAGGCCCTTGCGACATAAACAAATCGTAGATCATCGTAAAACTACATCAATATAAATGCCAATAAATGCCATTTTTATTTATTTTAGAGCTGTTTTGATTTGAACAATATGATAAAAAATATAAATGTTATGCCATTTTTCTGCAATCTCAAACTTTAAACTGCTCTCCTGAACAATTTTGTATATGTCGCTTTTATTACCTTTTAACCGTCGATATGAATCCGGTCTGCGAAAACCAACGGCTTTTTCTTGTTAAAGTGATAATCTGGATAAATCACACACTAACTAGGTTGGTCTTGGTCATGTTTTAGATTGAGTGCGTTCCTACTACCCTCCCTTTCGCGCCCCCAGCGCAGTTTAAAACAGACCATGGTCCACTACAGTGCTGAAGGGTAATTTTTTTTTAGAAGGCTCTCCTGAACAATTTATTTTTTGTCGCTTATGCCCTACTTCCTTTTAGCCGTCGATATGAAAATGAGCCGGTAGCAGGCAGTTAGCGCAGAAATATTGGTCGCGATGCAAGGCAGTGCAGGGCAGAGGTTTGTTATGCGTGAGGCTGGGAGTGGGTTGTGGGGGGGGGGCGGTTATTGCAGTGCAGTGGGAGGACACTGAACCTCACAGCTGCACGCTCACTATCTCACTCACTAGCTAGTCTTACTTACTGCCCACTGTTAGGAGACGCAAACGCAACGCAACTATCCTACACATAGAGTGTAACTGCTTGCCTCCGTTATCCCCGAAGGGGTTGCATGCCAACCACTTTAGTTGAAGTGTGGGTTTCCCAGCTTTCGAGAGGGCTGGTTCTCATTTCTTGTGAAGACTGAATAAGCTTTGCCGGTATTTAGGTTTGAAATAAACACCGAAACGGGAAATCATTTCCTAGCATGCAAGCATTCTACCAACTGATCTATCGATTGGACTTTTTACAAGCTTGGTCGTCGCTTCAAAGCGCCAATTCTCAAGCAAGTCCCAGTTCCTGTAAGGCTAGAAGAACCTTTAGTGACTGGTCTTTGGTAAAGGGATATGATTTTTTTCACCAAGCGAATAGCATACCTATTTGAAAATATAAATGGTATATTTTTTGTGCTCCGCCGGCATTCGAACCCACAACCTTCCATTAACGAGTCCGAAGTGCTGCCACTGGACTTCGGACCGATCAGTCATTGTTAAAACTATAGCTTTTTAAAAGTAATAGAGAAACTTCCTCTTCTCCCTGCCTGTATAACACAATACCACTAGGTACTACTTTCCCTATTTTATTCAATTTGTTGTTCAAATTAATTTGGTTGACCACAAAACGTAGAGAGCACAAGCAACCATATAGACCCTACAATTTTGTGACCACCAGATTACAAACAATGTGGACACGGTGTTGTGGTCACACATTTTCAAAATACTCAACCATAGCGTCATCCAAAAATAAATATGGAAACTAGAATAACTTCGCTAGTGAGCGTTTGATTTTCCGTACATTTTTTAGTTGAATGTTAAGTAATGTTTTATAGTAGAAGATATGGCGTCCCACAAACATCGATAGGACAATGAGCGGGCATTGCGGCTGTTTCCCGTGTCCCCTAGAGGAAAAAATTGTCAACGACCGGTCCGTAGTCCAGTGGTAACACTTCGGAATCGCGAATGGAAGGTTGTGAGTTCGAATTCCGACGGAGCACAGAAAATATACCATTAACATTTTCAAATTTGCTTTTCGCTGGGTTGAAAAACACATAAACCTTTACCGAAGACTGGTCACTGAAAGGTCCATCCAACCTTACAGCAACTGGGTCTTGCTTGAGAATTGACGCTTTCTACAGCGACGACCAAGCTCGCAGAGGGCTCTTGAGGTGTGATACACACAAAAAAAAGCGCTCACCAAATAAATCATCGTAATATTATTATTATTTTTAACCACTTTATACCCCGCAGATCTTAGCGTCTGGTGACTCAATTTTCTTCGTCCAAATTTTTTCAAATTTTTCTTTCTTTGTCTATCAACTTATGCATTAATCTCAAAAATAGCTGTAGTCTTGTCATGATTAGCTAATGGGATATAAAAGATCGCTACACAATTATTAATCGTTTTTTATTGACTTGAGCAATTAAAAATTTGCAAGAAATTATCACTGGTTCATTATGCATTAAATACTGCAAAAAGCTAAGTGGTTTCCCAGGATGGCTGTAAAAATGTGATAACGTTTAAAAAATCCACAACTATTAAAACGATACGTATAAATGTTTTCGTTTAAACTCAACCATAGAGTTTACCACAAATGTTTGTAAAAAAGCGCTGCTTGATTTTTTATTGATTTATACGGTGCTATTCTTAGACACTGTAGTCGCCCGTTGAGCCCGCGCTTTGACAAACTAATAATTCACTTGTATGAAGACCTGTCAATCCAAGATGGTCGCAAGTGAACAGGTGATTCGTGTTCATACAAATATTACCAAAATTCGGTAGGTAAGAATGACCATGGTGATGAGACTTCCAGTCCAGGCATCATTGGTTTATCAAAGCGTGGGCTCAACGGACGACTAAAATGTTTAAGAATAGCGCTGTTAGAGTTTTAACGTGAAGCTCTTAACTGACGGTATAGATTATTTTTTAAACATCTACCGTCGATCGTGACACATATTTCTTTTTGAACTTCCATTCGTTAAATCAGCAACTCGTCTTTGTTATCTCTGAATTAGATACTTTAGTGTCTGCTAATTTCTTTGCACTTAAAATACTGACAAAGTGGATAGATCTGTTAACCTTTAATTTTTAAAGTAGTCACATTTTTTTTTAACGAATTTTAACGATGTACCGAAGTGCAACTTCCAGACGTTTCGCCCGTATTTGCGATGGGCTTCTTCAGCGTTGATGTTGATGAAACAAGTCAAAAATGAAAACTGAGAAATGGAGAATTGCTAGGGCGAAGTCAAATTAATATTTTGTGATGCTTTCGACCCGGTTAATGACATAGATATCTGAAGTTTTCCCGACAAGAAAAAAACAAATTGGAGGATAATTCCGAAAACGTTCCGACTCTATTGTAAGAGGAAAACGTATCATTGAGATACCAAAATAAAAATAATATCATATTTTTGTTAACACAGTGAAAGTCTGTTGTATTTTTTATAAATTCATGCTCCTGAAGATGCCTTATTAGGCGAAAACTTTTGAGCAAAAAAATAAAATAAAAGTAAACTTTGTTTTTCATATTGAATTTAGAAATAAATATCGATTGAAACTTTGTATTTCATATTGGTATTTAGGTTATCGTTTAAAAGACGGATCACCTCATGTACTGGGTGCGACCGCTTGCATCGCCAGGAACCAAAATCTCTCAAAAAATGTTAGATTCGCGGTGCACGGTGGTATACTAGTGCCAACCTTGATGTATGGAAGTGAAGCCTGGACGGTGAGTGAAAGGGAAATTAGTAAAGTCCATACAGTAGAAATGGACTATCTAAGAAGTATGATTGGGAAAAAACGAAGTGACAGGGTGAGGAATGATTTTGTAAGAGAAGAATGTGGTGTAAGGGAAAGTGTGAAAGTGAAGATTAAAAGAAGAAAGATTGACGAAGAAAGTATATGTTGCTAGAATAGATGGATGTCGTGGTAGAGAAAAGACCGAGAAAAGTATGGAAGGATCAAATCTCTGAAATAGCGAATGAATGGGATATCCAGAGTCATAATAAAAGGAGGACTTGTATGAAAAGGTTATGACTCTGGATGAAATGAAAGAAGTATGCAAGGACAGGAAGAAGTGGCGGCTAATCTGCAATTTGATTTCTAATGTTGGTGTATTCATTTGCTACATTTTTTGCATAGGAAATTTTTGACTTTTTTTGTATAGATTTCTTTGTAAGGTTTTGTTCTTTTTTAAATTTAAATGTAATTTATTATTCATATTCCTTGACTTATAGGTTGGTATGAGGCTGACCACCCATACTGTAAAAAATGGTTCACTTTGCCAATGTCACCCCTGTTTCAGGGAAGGTCGGCAAAAGTTGTGGGGCTTATGTTCATTTGAGGTTTGGATTTTATTTGTAAGTACACATTCAGCATTTGTAAGCGCGAACTACACTTGTTGGTTTGTGGGCATACATCTGAGAGCTTTAAATGAATATATCCTTGCAACTTCGATTATAGATTATAGGCCTGAAACATAAAATCTCAAATGCCAATGTTACTCCGGTATGATATAAATTTCCCTGGAGCTGAAGCAATATGAAAAGAGATATTAGGGACGCGATAGTGCCTTGAACGTTACATAAATTGACCCACAAAATCCATACGAGTTCTGGGCGGGGAATTCCAAATGAATCGCCCGTAAATTTATGTTTTATGGAAAAAGGGAGGTAAGTCATTGAGTTATAACATAGGAGAGCGGAAACTAACATAGGCTGAATTGATACATACTTGTTCCCACTTGCGTTTCTCTCCTGTCAAACGTTGCGGTGGTGCCCCCAATGTACGGCGGCAACATTCACAAATATGACGCATTAAATATCACAATAGTTTTAATGAAATGAGTGATAAAATTAAAATATGAATATACACCTTGAAAATATGAAATATTGACAACAATTTTGGCGATCACAATATTTATAATGCGTGTTATCTGTCAACTCTTATCTATTTCCGGTCTAATCGGCAGCCATTATTTGCAATGGTACCAACATTCAAGATTTTTTTTATCGTTTTGCTGAGTTTTTTGTACATATGGAAATGCAACTGTTCTCTTTATAACTAATGACCATTTTCATAAGTAAGTTGAGACAGATATAGATGTCTATTTTCGTTAAAATAATTTCTAGTCCACAGATTTTCTAAGTCAATGAGGTAAGTACTTCAAAATTTTACATTACACAACGTATTACCAAAAATGTATGGAAGGGAAAACTTTCACTACAAATGCTGGCTTAGTTTTCATACATTTTTTTTTGGGAAACGGAATGTTTTATGCTTGGAGTATAGATTCGTGTCGGTTAAATGTGTTATTTTAAATAAATTCAATGTGCGTGTGTAATATAGACGAAGCTTTTAGCTGAAAATTTACGTTCGTTTTAATAGGGAAATTCAGGTCTCTATTGTATATTTTATACCAGTCTTTGTTAACCTTTTTCGTCAGGACGCGAAACTGTATAATGGACGTTATAATAATAATAATAATATTAGGATGATTTATTTGGTGAGCGCTGTTTTTGTGTGTATCACACCTCAAGAGCCCTCTGCGAGCTTGGTCGTCGCTGTAGAAAGCGCCAATTCTCAAGCAAGACCCAGTTGTTGTAAGGTTAGATGGACCTTTCAGTGACCGGTCTTTGGTAAAGGTTTATAAATTTTTCAACTCAGCGAAGAGCACATTCGAAATATAAATGGTATATTTTTGTGCTCCGCCGGGATCCGAATCCACAACCTTCCATTTACGAGTCCGAAGTGCTGTCACTGGACTACGGACCGGTCCAAGATGCCAACGACACGCGGTGCACCTGAGCGATAACCCATCCAAGTACTATCCGCGCCCAATGTTGCTTAACTTCGGTGACCTATGGGAACCGGTGCTTTCAACATGGTAACGTCGTTGACAAAACGTTATGTGGCAATAGCTGTTTTTTGCTTTACTTAGTCCGGCTCACAAGTCTTGAAGGCTCGGGTCTTCCCGTATCACATCCTCCATTACTCCATTACTAAATAATAATAATAAATGTTTATTCCTTGGTCATGTGGATATGTGGATAATAAGACAAAATTTGTGTAGCGCCTTTTATGACAGTGTGCCACTACAAAGGCGCTTGTCCTATGATTGGACGAAGAGGTGAGTCTTGAGACTTCTTTTAAATGGTCTCTCCAAATCCAGTTCCCTCAGTGAGGCGGGAATAGCATTCCAAGTCATTGGAGCGGCTGCCTTGAATGCCCTGTCTCCAAAAACAGTGCAGGTCCTTCTTGCAGGGATGTCCAGGTAGCTGCTTCTTGAAGCAGCTGACCTCAGTGTTTGTCCGCGCAAGGTTGTATTTGCTGGAGACACCAACTCCATCAGGTACCCCGGACCATCTTTTACCGCTTCCCTCCATACTCCCCTTGGTCTTCCCAGGGCTGGAAGTCTCATCACCACGGTAATTCTTACCTACCGAATATCGGTAATATTTGTATGAAGACCTGTCAATTTAAGATAGCCGCAAGTTGGTCGAGTTTTTAATTTGAAATATTATTTTCTGGAGCCGTTCTTTATTCATCCTAAAATAAATTTGGCTTTGCTAGCTGTGGGTGCTATCAAATTTGGGCCCCTGTTCTTTTCAAATCGAGAGTAATGTAATGCCACCTAAAAGTCCGTGGACTGCTGGTTGAGTATAACTGGTTTAACCGGTGTTAAAATAAGCAAAACTTTAAAGGTGTTAGCTGAAAGCTTTCTTTCTAAACATAAATTGAATGAATTTAGACAATGATGAATTTGTTCGGTATATTAATTAAACATCATGGTATTTCCAGTGTTATTCATAATCAAATGTAGGCCAAACTATTCCCATTTTATTTTAAAAAATCGCAACTAAGCTGCGCATGTTGTGCAACTTCTTGATACGCCGTATATATTTGTTTCCTTTGCTTTTATAGATAGCTGGTATTTTCAAGTAATTTTGCAATAATTATAACTACACAGTCACAATTTATTTTACGGTTATTGCAAATACATATGTCAAACGACCGTAATTCCAACCTAAACCTAACAACTTTGACCCTGTTCGACAGATGTTATTGTGTCATTATTATTTTTTTTAATTAAATTTTGGTCTCAATGTTGTAAGTCCACATGCAGTATGCGTGAGTGTTAACTTATAAATTTCTGCTTGTGGTAATGCATTTAATATGAATCTCAAACGCGATGTATCTTTGCAACTTAGATTATAGATTATTATAGGTACATTTGCCTGCACCATGGGATGGTCGTTTCTGCAACACAATTTTACTCAAAAAAAATAAGTCTCAAATCCCTCTCTGCATAACATTGAATTTAACTTGAAGCGCGGTGAGAACTCGCATGACGTGTTAGCAAGATATTGTTCGTGTATTCTTCACTTTACGTTCACGCGACGTAAAGTGAAAATCTGACACGCAGTTTGTCTGTCTATACAATCGCTCACTGCTTTTTTTTCATACCAGCATTTTTTCCTCGTTCAATTGATTGTACATTTATCGTTAGATGGTTTTGTTGTTGAATTTCTCATTGCTTTTTTTTTTGGTGAAAGAGTTTTTTTGCGTTATTTAATTGCTTGTGTGTGTGTGTGTGTTTTTATATATTATGCTTTTTTGTACGCCATACTTTGTATGAAGACTAATCAGCTGTTCACTTGCGGCCATCTTGGATTGACAGGTCTTTATACCAATGAGTCATTAGTTTGTCAAAGCGAGGGCTCAACCGACGACAAAAAGTGTGTATAAGTGTTGACAGCCCAGGCTTGTCTAATCTAATCTACTCTAAGTTGCAAAGATACGTTACATTAGAGATTCACATTATATGCATTCTCAAAAGCAGACACGTACAAGTTCGCGCTTGCACATGCCGCATGTGAACCTACAACATAAAAACCAAATCTCAGATGGACACACACCCTGCAACTCTTGCCGTTCGTCCCTGAAACAGGGGTGACATTGGCAAAGTGAACTATTTTTACAGCATGGGTGGCCAGCCGCATACCAACCTATAAGTCAAGGGACCGTGTCTTGTGTTGAATAAAAGAAACGCGATGTGTCGAATTGTTTCTAAAACTAGAAGATTAAGACTAATATTGTACCTATATTTACGTTGTTTGGGTTTTCTTTTATAAGAGGTTGATGCGAGGCTGACCTCCGATGCTGTAAAAAAATGTTTCACCCCTGTCTTTGGGAAAGGCGGCAGAAGTTGCAAGGATAATGATCATTTGATGTTTGGATTATTGTGTAAGTTGAACTTACAAGTTAAAAGTGTAAACTTAGAGTTCGTTCCCACTTGTCGGGTGTCGGATCCGTATATTAATCGGAGGTTCCAGTGTCAGAACATAATGTATGGAGCCATTTACACTTGTCGGAAACCGATTTTGTCCGAAATGTTCTTCTTCTAATCACTGGAACTTCCGATTAATATACGTATCCGACACCCGACAAGTGGGAACGAGCTCTTACACGTGTCTGCTTGTTAAAATTAGTATAAGTCTGTATAAAAATTGAGTTTAAGTTAAATTAAACGCACATTGTGGTTAAACACATGATATTGGTTAGCAAGGAGTTGACCTTATACAATCACAAAAAATGCTTTGATCAATGTCATTGTACTGCTACTGACTCAACTACTAAGCTGCCTTTTAACTAATTCCTACGGTGTTTTTCTCACATTTTTTTGTACCAATGAACCATATACTTTTTCACAGTCCAACGCACCGCACCGACCATGCATTTTTTTCAACCTTCAACAATTCGTCCACACTTTGGACCAGCTATTTTCAATCTGATCTATCTATGTACTAAGGATCGCTTATGACGGGTCTATAAGTCCGGTCGATAGCTCAGTTGGTAGAGTGCTTGCATTCCATGCCGTGAACTCGGGTTCGAATCCCATCGAGGTTGTCAGAAATGATTTCCCTTTTCGGTGTTTACTTAAAACCCCAATATAAAATACCGGCAAGGTATACTCAGCCTTCACAAGATATGAGAACCAACCCCCTCGGGAGCTGGAAAACCCCCACTTCAACCGGCCCCTCGCCACATGCGACCCCTTCGGGGATAACGCGGCAAGAAGTTACACTGCATGTGTAACTTAGTTGCGTTTTACCGTCTGATAACAATTTGGTGCTTATGTCCTAAGCTTGTCGTAGTTTCTTTATCCACGATGGCTGGTAGCGCCGCAGATGCGTCTCCACTTTGTTATGCTTGTGCACACTCACTTCATCTCCTCGACGTCCATCTCTTTTCATCATATTCTAGATTCCATCATTTTGCAATCCCGTTTATTTGATCCACCCTTTGTTTTATCTGTCTTCCTATTCCACCGTTGATGATGATAAACTGATGATTTCTTTAGAAACCGTTTTCCAAGGGCTCTCCTCGCGCAAATGATACCATAAATTTCTTGCCTTCTATCTTGTCTTCTCTCTTGTCTTTTGATAAGGCAGGTGGTTCCAGGCCAGAGGACCAGCAACTGAAAGTGCCATCACCTTCCTTTGACATTCCCTTTGTACCTACTTTCTTTCGGTCAATCGTTTTTTATGATTCTTGAGACCAGCTTGGTCCACGCAAGATAAAGATTTGGGAGTTTCATCAATTTTGAAGACTAACACTGCGCTCAGCTGAGACTGGAGCCAAATCAAGGATTGAAGAACCTATAAGAAGAGTTAACACAATGTTTGGAGAGCGTGCATTTGCAGTTGCTGGCCCTCTGGCCTGGAACCACCTGCCACATCATGTGAGAGAGCTAGAGGACCATGGAAAGTTCCGGAATGCACTGAAGACAAGCAAATTTCTGGCATCGTTTGCACCAGCGCCCTTGGAGTGACTACATCACGAAACGGCGCTATAAAGAAATCATCAACTCATCATCATCATCATCATCAGGGCATTTAAGGCGGCCGCTCCAATGACTTGGAATGCTATTCCCGCCTCACTGAGGAAACTGGATTTGGAGAGACTCTTCAAAAGACGTCTTAAGACTCACCTCTTCGTCCAATCATATGGACAAGCGCCTTTGCAGTGACACACTGTTATGAAAGGCGCTATATAAATTTTGTACTTCATCATCAACATCCCCTACGATATCTCTTGTTTAGTTATTCACAATTGTCGCTATACATTCTAGTCGTAGCCTTTAGGTTGATCCACCGTCTCTGGATGGTGCGGATGATTGGCCACAAGCATTCCATTGTACGTTCTCTGATTGACAATGCATTCACGCATTGCGGGCCAATCAATCGTGTCACTAGGGGGAGACGCTTCCTGTTGCGACCAGCAGTACCCAAGGCAATTGCTTAAAAAGCATTAGGATGCATTGTTTGGCGAGCGCTGTTTTTGCGTGAGCCCTCTGCAAGCCTGGTCGTCGCTATACTGCTAGGCTGCCCCCCTATCTAAACTTACATATCTAATCTAAGTTGAAAATATATATAACATTGGGGATTCACATTACATGCATTCTCACAAGCAGACACGCACAAGTTCGCGCTTGCGCATGCCGCATGTGAACCTACAACATAAAAACCAAATCTCAAATGTACATTCACCCTGCAACTCCTGCCGACCTTCCCTGAAACAGGGATGACATTGGCAAAGAAAACCATTTTCTACAGCATGGGTTGTCAGCCGCATAACTAACTTATAACTATATATTAGACCCAGTTGTTGTAGGGTTGGATGTACCCATGTAATCGGTATTTGATAAATATGGCAATTTTTTTGTAACCCAGTGGACGGCATTTTTGAAAATGAAATGATCACTTCTTCTCCCTCTCACTGTCTCTTTTATTGCTGAAGCTAATAAACAATTCATAAAGAATGACAGTTTTGTTTTCGATTACGTGATGATTACTCACGTAATCGAAAACAAAGCTGTTTTTCTTTTATCATTAATGTCACCCCTGTTTCAGGGAAGGACGGCAAGAGTTGCAAGGCTTATGTTCATTTGAGATTGAGTTTTCATATTTTAGGTCCACATGCGTCATGTGTTAGCGCGAAATTATACATATCCGCTTGTGGGAATGCATTTTTTATATAAATCTTAAATGATATATGTATATATCTTTGCAGCTTAGATTAGATTAGATTAGATAAACGATTACAAAGTTAATGCCTCTACAATCAATATAATTCATAAAGAATTTGCTGGGAATCAAACCCACTGAATTACATACGATAACGAATTCGAGTCCGTAGCGTCAACCACTAGACCAGCGGTCCGCAACCCTGGGGTCGCGACCCCGGGTGGGGTCGCGAAAGATATTTATGGGGTCGCCAAAAAAGTCAACAAGGTCCTGTACTTATCGAATTTTATTAATGTTTATGCATAAAATATAGCCTCTCTTTACATACACAATTACACTAATCTAAATCTAAATCTAAGCTGCAAAGACATGTATCATTTGAGATTCATATTAAATGCATTCCCACAAGCAGACATGCATAATTTCGCGCTTACACATGCCGCATGTGGACCTACAATATAAAAAACCCAATCTCAAATGAACATAAGCCCTGCAACTCTTGCCGACCTTCCCTGAAGCAGGGGTGACATTGGCAAAGTGAACCATTTTTTACAGTGTGGGTGGTCAGCCGCATACCAACCTATCAGTCAAGGAGTCCTTAAAACACAATGTCCTTAAAACGGAGAGAATCGAAAATAATTACGACTGTACGACCTGTCCAGTCCCGCCCGTCACAACCTCACTGCTCCCGTGTGTTGCAACAATATACGAGTATTTCAACAATGTACATTTCTAGTATTCTCCGACAAAACAATTTTCTATGCAGCATGATGTACGTGCTCTTCATTAAAGTCTAATTCTAAACTCACCCATAACGTTCACTAGATGCGCTGTTTTTGTTTTCATCTAGTTTTTGTTGAACGCTATCGTTAAGTAAAAACGTTAAGTGCTCACAGAATAATGTATCATTATAACCTTAGATGCGGCGCGGGGTCTTGGTGTTTTTATTTAATCTCATTATTGATTTCTAACTTTCCCCGTATCGATATCAGCCCAACGTGCGAGTCTTATACACACCAAATTATTCAAATAATTAACAACGATATGAGAAAACTAAGATGTGTATTCAAAATTGATTGTGTACAAGTAAAAAATGTATGTCGGACACGATTTCTCGAAAGGGAAAGAAGTATGCAAGGACAGGAAGAAGTGGCGGCTAATCTGCAGTGTTGATTTCTAATGTAGGTGTATTCATTTGCTACATTTTTTGCATAGGAAATTTTTTACTTTTTTTGTATAGATTTATTTTTAAGGTTTTGTTCTTTTTTTATATTTAAATGAAATTTATTATTCATATTCCATGACTTATAGGTTGGTATGAGACTGTAAAAAATGGTTCACTTTGCCAATGTCACCCCTGTTTCAGGGAAGGTCGGCAAAAGTTGTGGGGCTTATGTTCATTTGAGGTTTGGATTTTATTTGTAAGTACACATTCAGCATTTGTAAGTGCGAACTACACTCGTTGGTTTGTGGGCATACATCTGAGAGCTTTAAATGAATATATCCTTGCAACTTAGATTATAGATTATAGTCCGGTCGATAGCTCAGTTGGTAGAGTGCTTGCATTCCATGCCGTGAGCTCGGGTTCGAATCCCACTGAGGGTGTCAGAAATGATTTTCCGTTTCATAGAATCATCTAGTAGGCCCTGGTAGTGTGCGTTAATATTCTGATGATGCAAATAGAACAACCTGTCCGTCCTAGTATATAAAAGGTCAAAATGATAAGACAGGAGGAGTTTCAATAAAGACCTTTGCGAGATAACACATAGGTACACGAGTGATTCTCAAGTGTGAATTTTTTTTTATACTCCGCCGGGATCTGATCCCACAACCTTCCATTTACGTGTCATAAGTATTGTGGTTACGAGCCACCAGACTACGGACCGGTGTGAAGTGTTCGATGAATGAACAAGTAAAAAAATACAGTCATGCTTTTATCTCCATGTGAAATTGCCTCTCGATGCTTTTTTTCTAAGCTCCAACACCATATGGCTCAGTAGTACATGTATACAATTTATTTTCTCCTCCAAACTTGTGTGTGTTTGTTTCTGTTCAATTTAAATCTTAAATGTTAATATGTCTGCAACTTGGATTAAACCTTATAGTTTCGTTTTGGAGTTTGAATTTGTCTCTTAGGTTCTTGAGGTCTTGAGGTTCTTTGATAATTAATAAGTAAAAAATACAGTCATGCTTTTATCTCCATGTGAAATTGCCTCTCGATGCTTTTTTTCTAAGCTCCAACACCATATGGCTCACTAGTAGTACATGCATATAATTTATTTTCTCCTCCAAACTTGTGTGTGTTTGTTTCTGTTGCCTTGTTGTTTAATGCTCGCATCAATTAAACTAAACATGGTGTGAGTCATGCTTTCCCTTCATCTGCTTCTCGTCTTCAATGTCTTCCATTTACTTATCGGGCTGGTGCAACGACCCGGATAAATAACTAACTAGCTATTAAATAATCTTGAAGTCGATATTGATATGATTTTACTGGTCTCTGTTTAAATTAAACCGCAATTATTTATTTTACACGGTTTGGTTCACAATTTACAACAATTTATAATCCCTGTTTATTGGTCTTCACGGCAAAATGCTTTCAGGGAAGGACGGCAAGAGTTGCAGGGCTTATGTCAATTTGAGATTGGGTTTTTATATTGTAGGTGCACATGCGGCATGTGTGAGCGCGAAATTATGCGTGTCTGCTTGTGGGAATGCACTTAATATGAATCTCAAATGATACATATCTTTGCAGCTTAGATTTAGATTTATTTAGATTAGCGTGAATCACACCTCAAAGGCCCTCTGATAACATATTGTATTTCCTGAAAATATGCGTCTCGAATGATTGACAGCCTTAGTTTTCTTCGTATATGGCTGCAGCTAATTGACAACATCATTTTCTGCTTATCTCAGTGAGCCTCTGCAGATTTGCCTCCCATCTCCCATCACACCCATATCAACATGCCCAATCAGTAGAGCCTCTTCAGGTACTTATTCCAGTCGTTCCTTTCAGCATCTCCCCCCTCAGCGCTTGCAATAATGCATCACGAAGAGGATCACTTACAAAGTTCAATGATAAACGTCTGCGCGCAATATAATAAGTCAGAAGTGACTTTCCCTTTTACGATCATGCCGCGTTCCTCCGCTGGACGGGGACCGGTTCCACCGCGCGTCAGCTCTTCCTAACAAACTACCAGTTCCGAGTTGAATCTGCGCTCTCGAGAATACCAAGCACCCCTGCCAGTGCGTGCCGAGGTCTGGAGAATCTTGCTCAAACTGTTGCTCTGTCGCCATTTCACTAGGAGGGGCTACAGTCTAGTGAAGAAGGACCGGCTCCACTGCGCGTCAGCTCTTCCTAACAAATTACCAGTCCCACTACCAAGCACCCCTGCCAGTGCGTGCCGAGGTCTGGAGAATCTTGCTCAAACTGTTGCTTTGTGGCCATTCCACTAATAGTGGCTGCAATCTTCTAGAAAAGGACCGGTTTCACCGCGTTTCAGCTTTTCCTAACAAACTACCACCCCCGAGTTGAATCTGCGCTCTCGAGAATACCAATCAGTTTTGCCAGTGCGTACTGGTCTATGATAATCGCAGCTTGACCTCTGGGTCAGAGCGCAGGTTGAGGAGATTGCTGATAAACGGTGCACCCTTCGCTCAGCGAGGTGTGATGACATCAACAGGCTGAAAATGCCACCTAGACGAAGCAGAACTGTCTTTCGGGATGGGGCGTTTGGCTCAGCAGGACCGTTGTGCTGGAACCAGCTACCTCTGAAGCCGAGAACGGAAACCCGTGAAGAACGCTTCAATAGGAAGTTGAAGAGTTACATGTTAACCAGGAAGCAAGCGAAGGATGAGCGCTCTTGGGGTGGCTGGACCCAAAAGAGAAAACAAATTATCCAACTATATTTATTTTATTTATTTATTCACAATCATACACCAACAGGCACAACATAAAAATAGCACATTAGGCAAATTAACAAAAGAAGAAATCATGTTGCACCCCATTACCGGTGTAAGCGTAATACAATGTGATAAAAAAAGCACACAAAAATATCAAGATAATTTCACTTACATACTAAGGATAAAAACATTTTTTTTTTAAAATATAATCTGTTATGGATTGCAAGGTCTGTGCTTCTATTTAGTGATGATGATGAGTTGATGATTTTTTATAACGTCGTTTCGTGATGCAGTCACTCCAAGGGCGCTTGTGCAAATGATGCCAGAAATTTGCTTGTCTTCAGTGCATTCTGGAACTTTCCATGGTCCTCTAGCTCTCTCACATGATGTGGCAGGTGGTTCCAGGCCAGAGGACCAGCGACTGCAAATACACGCTCTCCAAACATTGTGTCAACTGTTCTTATCGGTTATTCAATCTTTGATTTGGCTCCAGTTTCAGCCGAGCGCAGTGTTAAGCTCTTTTTGCCGAGGGTGACTGGTTTGATTAAATCAGCTTAAATCAGATACTTGGGTGTTTTTTAAAATAGAGCTTTGTGGACCATCATGCACACTTTAAACTCCGGGATACGAATCCAGGGAAGCTTCTGGAGAAGAGGGACAGGAGAGGTTTAGTGGAGGACAGTGTCGTAACTACGGTTGCCCGTCGTCTCCGCATGTGGTTATGCCACGCCACTGGCAGTGTATAGTGAAGTACGCTGCACTTGGTCACTGCTGGAACCCCCGCGGAACCGGTCCGTCCACCTATATGTGCACGCTAGAACTGCATACGTATGCAACCGAGCTGCAATTCTCTGCCCAACAGCGGGAGGATAAAGAAAATGTGTACACTGAATATCAAAATAAATAACGATTTGTGAAAATCACTACATCTGAAAGGTATTGTTTAGATTTTACTGGGGGCTCTCTTTTAATAAAAGTGCAATAGGGAAGTATCACATATTTTTTTTATTGTATAAAATGGTAGAATACATTTTTTTAAATACATCTGCGTTTTCAAAAAAAAAAAATCTTGCTTAGTTTTTAAACTACAGCTCTTTAAAATTAGCGTATTCTCGATTTCCGGAAAAAAGGTCATTTTGTTTATTTAGGTAGATATGACGCCGATGCATTTTCGGAGTGTAGGTATCGGCGGGCCCAGTGGCGAATCTTGACGTCATTTTGACGTCAAGATTCGCGAAGTCGAACGCGTTGCGTTTTGGCGCGACTAAAATTCTCCGCATTTTATTTTTTAAAATAATCAATGATATTTTTATTTTTACTACACAAAAAATATATGGTTGTGATCCTTAAAATGTACTCTACAGAACCATATTATTTTCAACCGTTTTCCCTACCACTGCAACTACCCTATTATTTATTTTAACAAAATTTATTTTACACGGTTTGGTTCACAATTTACAATAATTGATCATCTCTGCGTATATTGGTCTTCACCGCAAAATCCTTGGAGCGACTTATGAACTGATGCCCTTTGTAGTCCGTACATATAGGTACAAAAGGGATCTAAATCTAAGTTGCAAAGATATGTATCATTTGAGATTCATATTAAATGCATTCCCACAAGCAGACACACATAATTTTCGAATTTTCGCTCACACATGGCGCATGGTGACCTACAATATAAAAAACCCAATCTCAAATGAACATAAACCCTGCAACTCTTGCCGACCTTTCCTGAAACAGGGGTGACATTGGCAAATGCACGTGTTGAGATCATTCTTGCATATTCCAGATCATTCGATCTCTCGCACTTACCAGACCGCAGTTCTATGCACCTTACTTCTACCAACATACTAGAGCCAGATTGTTCCACACACTAGCGTACATGTTCAGGCGCGCGTGGGTACTTCAAATCTTTAGTTCGTAACAATACATTCCCAAGTATATAGGTACGTTTAAAATATATATGTTGTATTTTGCATGTTGTTGTTCTCCAGCAGGACTTGTCTATCCTGCCCACCGCCGTCTCTGGTCGTCACTTCCCCCAAGTAGAAAACATTGCATTTCAACTAAACCGATGCGTTTTATCTTTAAAATGTATGCAGCAATAACAACGCTTGCAGTGACCGTATTAACTTCCAAACGTATTCGATGAAACGCTACGATTAATTTTAAACGTGAATTTGCACACAGTTGGGGTACGGGGCGTGGACGGTGCACCTCCCACGTGGCATGGAGACCATTCCTTACATGGACTCGACAGCTGGACTGGAAATGGAACAAGAAATGCATTCATCACTGCGGCTTGCTATGTGTGTGATTTAAGTCCTCCCAGTCGCTGTTGCAACAAATTAAATTACAATATTGAAACCTACGATTCCGCTGAAAAAATCCTTACCTGTTGCAGAGTTGTTACAGCGACAACCACGCAGGTAAAGGCAGATTTATACAGGGTCAGTAGCTGTCGTCAGTACTGGCGCCGAAAACTGACTCGAAAAAACTGACTCGAAAACTGACTGTTTACACGCTACGCTCCTCCAGTTCTTGTTTGCCGTATAGACCAATTCTGTCAAATATGACTTTTTAATGCAGTTGTCTTAAGAATAAAATTCTACACAATCTGAGCTAAGAAAAAAAGTAAAAGTCGATAATGTGAGAGTTGTTTTAAATATTTTTGTAATCAATTTCCTGTTTTCATTAGACACATTGGTCCAGTACACATGTAAAGACATTGCTCATGTAAAATTAGCTTAATGGTCTATACGGCAAACAAGAACTAAGGCAGCGAGTAGTCGAGGATATTTCTAAGGGTGCACACACGTTCGTTAAGTCAGTGCGGAAAAATGAATTCTCGAAAACAGCAAGAAATCAAAGTTAATAATTTGTTGATAAAATTTACATTTGTGATGACGCAAGAACTAACTGGTAATGTTAGAAGAAGAGAAACAGAACGAATTGGGGTAAAAAAAATGGATAGATGACAGAGCTAAAACTGGAGGTTCTGCTCTGTCGTTAACCCAGTTGAGAATTGAAGATCCTGGGGAATGCAAACTGGCTTTGAGAATGACGCCAAGAAACTTTGACGAGTCGCTCAGTTTTCGCGTCATTTTGTGATGCGTTGCGACGCAGCGTGGTCACCGTACTTCGGCATTTACATTGACGTCAGTTGCGCTGGCGCGAGTGGTGGGGGAAGCGGATTGACGCCGAAAAATATCAAGCGGCAATATTGAAGTCAGTACTGACTTGAATCAATTTACACGATGGCAGTGCCAGATCAGCACTGACTCGGCAGTGGACTGACGACAGCTACTGATCCTATATAAATCTGCCTTAACACTTCTGCCACATGGGACCAGGTCTGGAAGTCTCATCACCACGGTAATGCTTACCTACCGAATATCGGTAATATTTGTATGAAAACCTGTCAATCCATGATTGCCGTAAGTTAGCTGATTAGTCATTATTTCGTATTACTAGTCATATTATCCACAACCTTCCATTCAGAGTCCGAAGTGTTGCCACTGAACTACGGACCGGTCAATATCCATCATGAATGCAAAAGCAGACGGATGAAATAGCGAAGTATTTAAATGAGCAATTAGTGTAATGCGTGGATACGACATTGCAGTGATTCCAAGTGAAATGACGACAGAGCCACAGTTACCGTTGCATTAGACTATCCGACTTGTTTTCAGTGCAACAAGTTGTAATGCATCCGCCAGTATAGTTACTCCGGTCTGTTTATCCAGCTAATGCACATTTTCCTCAAACGATTTTTTCTTCTCGTGCCAAGCAACCGACTATCTGCTATTTACATGAATGCGTGCATTATGTTGTCCGTAATTAATGCATTTTATAATTTTCATTCAACGCTCAACTAAATTGAGATAACATTTTCTTAGACATGGTTAAGTGGATCGAGACACATGGTAACTAACAAAAGAAGTACTTGTCTAGAATCTACGCATTTTACCACAGTATAATTTGATAGATGAGAGCCAGCGCCCCCCGGATCTGGGATACTCCCACTTCAACTGAAAGTATTTGGTGTGAGGCTGGCCCCCTTACCCGTAAAAATAAATTGGTCCCGAATCGCCACATGCGACCCCTTCGGGGATAACGCAGGCAAGAAGTTACACAACATGAAAATTTTATAATTTGAATATTAAGCTAAATGTATTGATTGGATCTTATAATTTGGGGTCTTATTTCTACGTATTGGTCTGAGGCAAGATTCACTCAACAAAAGCAGGAAGTCCCTGTTTCGAGTCGCAGCATCCTAGGTCAAAATAGACGTGATGATCGCCGATCTTTAATAAACGTGGCAACAAAAGAAGAAGTAAAAGAAGGCTCACACCTTTACCCTACCCAATTCAACACGTCAACATGTGTGCGGATATCTGTAACGGCTTCCGTTTTCAATGGTGGGTCATTATATCTATCTTTTGGGTGTTATTGGCTAGTATATGAGAAACATCAGAAAAAGAGTGAGGAATTAGGTTGAATTTGGAAACAAGTGCTTGGAGTTCTGACTTTCCAAACATTTGTTTTCTCTAAGGTTTTTGAAATACTATCGAGCCTTCGTCTCTTAAATGCTGCGCCCTCAAGTTTCGTCTTTTGCAACCATCCTACAACTTGCAACCTGAAGAGACCTTGATGCATCAGTCTTTACCTCATCATCCCCCAAAGCCACGGCTTAACCAACAGACTCTTTGCACCTGGGAAACCATTTCATGGATAATTTATTACCTATGGTCTGAATTAAGCCTGACAGTTTGTCAAATAAGAAAGAATATAGCTCTAATAGCTATAAAAAGTAAAAAGAAGTCATTTTCTGTGTCTCCTGTCATCTCTTAAGTAAAATCTCTCTGTTGTACCGATCTCCGAACAAGAAGGTTGTGTTGAAGAATACATGGCGTGTTAGAAAACAGCGACTTTGATTTCGGCGAGTTGTTGTCCTCCCCGGTGTACCTCCTTTATCCTGATTCCCAATCCCCGTCCAGATTCTTACCACTTTGGTCCTTCGAGCCGGATTATATGACAAAGTAAATTCCGACCAACCCATATTATTATAAAAACCATGAGAAATGGGCGATGAGTGAAGAAGTAAAGACGTAGCAAGGAAGACGAATTGATCGCCTTTTTAAGGCAGTTTTTATAAAATTTTGCATGGAGTTGGTCGCTGTGAATACTGATTTCCGCGTAAGTAATTACTGTTGGTGCAGCTACCGTGTTGGTTAGTCGGCAGTGTGTACTTCCTATAAGGCCTAACCGCATCGGCTGATCACGACTCGGGGCTCTGGTCTTCCCGGTCACGATATCTCCAACCATATTCGCTAAATCACCGAAACAGAAATATGTACCTGCCGGCAGAGCTTATTGCTTGTAGCATATCATGCCATTCATTAACTGTGATTGCATGTACCAGCTAACCTTGTGGAATAGTCATCTAGGCGCGTGCACTGGATAGAGGCAAACACATTTCTGAATGAATATTTTTATGATGAGAGATTTTAATCTAAGTTGCAAGGATATATCAACATTCAAAGCTCATATCAAATGCATTCCCACAAACAAACAAGTGTTACAAATGCTGAATGTGTACCTAAAAATTAAATTCCAAACCTCAAATGAACATAAATCTGAAACTTTTGCCGGGAAATGAACCATGTTTTACAGTGTGGGTGGTCATCATTATTTACTTTATGGTGGTATTATTTACACAATATGCACCTACTGATGTGAAGTTTGTGCATGAGACGTGTCGTACATTTATAAATTGTAGTCATTCTGTAACTATTAACGAATTTTGTATTTGATTTATTTAAATTAATGGTTGCTAAGTAAATTGCTAATCTGTTAAAGTATTTTTTTATTTCCTTTTTAAAAGAGATTTTAGGAGCCAATTTGAGTAATAACAATGACGCAATTTGAGCTGTTCTTTTACTTACCATATTTTATTTACCTTTTAGGATATAGGTATATGCGCCTATATGAGATGCTCACCTCTGGTCTCTCCACCTGCTTCTCTTAGCATTCGGCTCTAACACATCCACGAAAATCTTCCATTTTATCATGGAATATTCGATTTCAGATAAAAGTTGGTAAGCTCATTATACCTATGCTATTTCTACCGGTATTTTATATCATTGGGCACTTTTATCTGATTGAATCTCAGTAGGCCTACACGTGAGTCGTGTAGAATCAAAGTCGGCAAGTTTTTTTTTGAAAAAAATGGATACACACAAATTACCATTCCCTTTGTTTCCATTTATTTATCTAAAATAATCCATTATCTAAGTTTCAAGGATATATTAACATGCAAAGCTCATATCAAATGCATGCGCACAAACAAACACATGTAACTTCGCGCTTACAAATAATTAATGTCAACTTACAAATTAAAATTCAAACCTCAAATGAACATAAACTCTGTAACATTTGCCAACCTTCGCTGACACAAGGGTGATATTTTAAAAGTGAACCATTTTCTGCAGTATGGGTGGTCAGACTCATACCAACCCATATAATGTCAAATAATATAAAAATATATAGAAAACAACAAAACCTTAAAAAGAAATCAATACAAATAAAGTCAATACTTACTTTTACAAAAATTGTAACATTAATGAATAAGCCAACATTACAAATCAACATTGCAGATTAGCAGCCACTGCTTCCTGTCCTTTTATACTTCTTTCATTTCATCCAGAGTCATAACCTTTTTCGTAATTTCGCAATTTCAGAAATTTCATCCATCCATACATACATAATTTTCGGAATGAATCCTACATTGCCGCCTTTGATTTTTAGTGCTGCTATGGTAGCCACTGTAGCGTGGCGAACGCACCGGAAAACTAGTGTTTATTCACTGCTGATTTGATTTGATAGTTAACAATACACGTCTGACCGCACATCGATCTGCTTTCCCACGCGGGAAGGAATACCTGGAAGCGCGGAGCACGGTGCGCCGCCAGCAGTCTAATTCACTTTAAATCAATCATAACAAATATCCTTTGCACAGTTTTTTTTCTGCTTAGTTACTCTATAAATGTATCATATTGTTACGGTTTTTCTAGGGTCTGTTTTAATTAAACTGCAATTATTTAATGATAAAAGAAAAACAGCTTTGTTTTCGATTACGTGAGTTTCGATCACTCACGTAATCGAAAACAAAGCTGTTTTTCTTTTATCATTAATGATGAACGATTACAAAGTTAATGCCTCTACAATCAATAAAATTGCAATTATTTATTTTAACTGAATTTATTTTTCACAATTTACAACAATTGATAATCTCTGCTCATCGGTAGCGACTAATTTATTCCGCTCAATTGCAGTCCCTTTACATAGATACAAAATATATTTTTCTCGCATATTCCAGATAATTCATCGTTTTCTCGCTCACACCAGAACGCCGTTCTATGCACTACCACCATCATGCACTACTCCCAGATTGTTCTACCCCCACTATCGTACGTGTATAGGTTCGCATAGGTACTTTGATTTCATATTTCGTTTTCAATTCACCTTTTTTTTAGTTTTTACAATCCTCGTGTTGCGAAGAAAATTATAATAAAAATCTTCCGTCGCAATGATTTCAATATTATGATTTCAGCATGATTTTGTAAGGTCCTTCACTTAAGTGAATAAAGGTCCATGAACTCTCGCTATTGCGCCGTTGTCCTTTTATTCATTTAGAGTCGCGGACTGCGGCCGGCTGGAATGTCACACACTCTCTGATTCGGGCTCGCTCATACATGCAACAACCTTACGTGGTCGTCCGTCATCGTTGCAGATGACAAATGACACTGCTGGTTCTTTATACCCAGAACAATGGGAATCCTGTACGGTAGAAACGAAAACAAAACGGCTACTTCTGTTGACCCTCTCTCTAGTGGGAAGTAGTCTAAATCTAAGCTGCAAGGATATGTATCATTGGCATCATACCAACCTATAAGTAGGGACTGGAAAATTTCGCGATCGCGATAAAACGAATTTATTCGCGAATTTTGATGTTTTTACGCGAATAACGCGAAATTTGAGGTTTTACGCAAATATCGCGAATTTTCGTACTTTTGGTAGAAATTGTGCGAAAAAGTTGTCATGTATCGCTTTTGCAACGCAACAATTTTGTTGGAAAGAAAAAAATCCTGCGAAAACCCTTTGAAAGGTGCAAAGCACAGAAAAATTGGTCGGTGTTATAACCGAGAGGGCCAAGTGGGCTGATCTTTCAACGTTTAAACACGCTAGAACGCTAGACGCGGGGTTCGATCCCCGCCTAGGTTATTTGACCATAAATTTGACCCTGGTTCAACAGATGTAAGTGGGTAATTATAAATGAATAATTCATTAAAATAAACAATAATGAACTATTAATTAATGATATTAATACCTGTATCTGGCCAGGCAGAGTAGGTTGGTGAATTGCATTCCTATTCACAAATCTATTTTATTAAAAAAAATAATGATAAGCAGAACTGTCTTGGATCATCCAAGCAGACTTGAATCGTGACATCAATGAAGGAAAATACTTCAAGGAGTGAAGCTGTTGCTGGATTAGCCAAGAGCACAACTTGAAGCTTTCATAAAAGCCAACATCCCTGGAAAAATTAGATAATCCTCATCTAGAGACTAAATGCACAAAAATTAAATATTTTAAAAGGAGATTTGGAGGGTATTCGGAGTGTCATTGAAATATTAATACTTTTTTCAATCAATGGTGTTTTTTGTAAAAAAGGATTATTTAAAAAAAAATATACCTACATTTTTTTTAAGAAACTAAAATTAAAAAACATTGTTTTGTACCTACCACTTGAGTATTTTTTATTGCAAAAACGTTTTCGGTGGGTACTTCCACCATCTTCGGTTGCAGATACTCGTATTGATTCAGATTTTGTTTATTCATTGTTTTTGAAGGTACATATTGTTGTTTATATAACAAATTGTAAATATTAGTAACATATTTTGTTTTGCAATTATATAAACCTTTATTTTGATCAAATCAACCCTAAAAATTATACCGAATCTCCCCGTTTATCATGAAAAATAACGCGAATTTCCCTGTTTTTGATCAAAAATAACGCGAATTTCACAAAAAAATAACGCGAATTTCCTAAAAAATAACACCACTATTTTCCAGTCCCTACCTATAAGTCAAGGAATAAGTAGTGCTGTTTTAAATAGACAATTTACGCTTATTATTCCTTGACTTATAGATTGGTATGAGGCTGACCACCCAAACTGTAAAAAATGTTTCACTTTGCCAATGTCACCCCTGTTTCAGGGAAGGTCGGCAAAAGCTGTGGAGCTTATGTTGATTTGAGGTTTGGATTTTATTTGTAAGTACACAATCAGCATTTGTAAGCGCGAACTACACGTGTTTGTTTGTGGGCAAACATCTGAGAGCTTTAAATGAATGTATCCTTGCAACTTAGATTATATATTATTATGTCAAGAATAAGCCGAAGATCAGCTTGTAAGATTTTTTAAGAAGCATGCGTACGTTCAGGCTGGTAATAACATTCTAACAAATATAATACATTATTGCGTATTGTATTTCCCTTGATTGAAACGATGGAAACAGTCGTCGCTACAGCTGTCCTCTCACCCACGCCCCTTCTACTCTGCAACTCCTCGCTCCTCCGATCCTGAAGCAGAACAATGGAGCAGACCCCAGCTCACTTCTGGGAAGCGCATTTTCCTGTTGTCCACCCACGCCCTGGTGGGCTGTAATAAGGCGGCTAATAAACCATCCCGAGACTTTGTTGCTGCTTCCTTGTTGTCTGTTCGTCTACCTTCGGACGGTCATCAGCCCCGAAAGGGGCGCGCGCGAATAAAAGGCAAGACCGGTCGATGGCTCGAATCCGAAGATGTCGGATGTTTACATATAACGCGAGATAATAATATTATTAATATTTGACCGGTCCGTAGCTCAGTGGTAACACTGCGGTTTCTGAATGGGAAGGTTGCCGGTTCGAATCCCGGCGGAGCACAAAAAATACACCATTTATATTTTCAAATTTGCTGGGTTGAAAAATTCTTAAACCTTTACCAATGACCGGTCACCAAAAGTCCATACAACTTTACAGCAACTGGGTATTTCTTGAGTATTGGCGCTTTGTAGCGACGACCAAGCTCGTACACCTCTGCGGCACTACAACAAGTGTCGTAGACCCCTAGAGTCTCTAGAATCTAGGGAGTCTTTCGCACAGGATTTCTTAAAAAAAAAAACAATCAACGAGATAAGTTATTGGTTGCATTGATCGATTTCTTCACTTCACCTTCCCATCGATCCTCAAAACTAAAACAATACAAAATTCTCATTTAAAAATCTCTAGTCCTAGCCGCCAACATTACAGATCAACCGCCATTTCTTTCTGTCTGTACGTTGAATTGATCGATTTCTGTACTTTGCCTTCCCTTCTTCTCTCGATACGTCATCTGCCCTGCTAAATGTTATCCTGATATTCCTTTATAATAGGATGTTTAATGTGATTCTTACAGAAATCAAATTACAGCTTTGTTGTCTGCAATATTTTGATGTCACTTACCACACCAACCAATTATTATTCTTTCCTCGATAATTGCGTCATTGAGTCCCTCAGAATTTGAATGCAAATTCAAGCGAGAAAACCGCATCGTGTGTCAGTCCAGAATATCTTTGATCCATGATCTAAGTTGCAAATATATATTGGCATTTAAGGCTCATATTTAATGCATGCCCACAAGCAGACATATATAAGTTGGCGCTTACACATGTTGCACATGTTGCAAATCTCGAATGAACATAAACTTTGCAACTCCTGTCGTCTCTCCATGAAACCGGGGTGGCATTGGCAAAAGAGTACCAAGTTTTTACAGCATTCACGTTTAGCCTCATACCAACCTCATACCAATAGTCAGAGATCACTAGTTGACATGCATTTGACATGAGCTTTGAATTTTAATATAGCTTTGCAACTTAGATTATAGATTATAGACGGCAGGATCCGCCAAAGTGTTGAGACAAACATATTTTATTTGTATTACAAAATCCAAAAATAAATTATTCAAAAGTTGGACACTGAATGATAGAGTACGTAATGATTGGGTGATGAACGAGTGTGGTATAAAAGAGAATATGAGAATGAAAGTACAAAAAACTACGATGAGATGGTTCGGACATCTCGAAAGAATGGATGATGAACGACTAACGAAGAAAGTGTACAAAGGAAATGTCAGAGGAAAGCGCGGAGGGGGAAGGCCGAGGAAAGAATGGTTAGACCAAATAGGTGAGATTGCGAAAGAATGGAACCTGCAGAGTGAGAATAAGAGAAAAGTATGTATGAAAAAGGTGATGAATATTGAGGAAATGAAACTGGTTTGTAAGGACAGAAAAAAGTGGAGGCGCATCTGCGGAGGTACCGGCCACCCCTAGTGGAACGGCGGCAGGATACAGTACAGTGGATGTATTCTGCGTTAAAGTTTGATGGATTAAGCATGTCAAAATGTGACGAAATATATGGAATTCCTCGTGTCATGTCGGTGGGTTCATCGACTCGTTTAAGGCTCAGCAGTTTCTCCTTATGCTTCGGTGGCGCAACAAGTCCTTGCCCGTTCATACTTGCGGTACGATGAGGTGAATCATCATCCTTTTAAGATAGACGACTTGTCTGCCAGGATCTGGCCAAACGCCACCTCAGTCTTTATCGTCCTTCCAATCGATAAGCATCTCTTTGTCCTCGCGATCCGTAAATAAATATGTTTTCTTGTTAACAAACATTGTTTCGGTGGAGTGATTCTGATATACCTTGGGAATACATACTTGAAGTACGATGAGGTGAATCATCTTGATGAGAGACGACTTGCCTGCCAGAAACTTTCCTAACACCACTCAGTTTTTATTGTCCTTTCAATCGATAAGCATCTCTTGTCCTCGCGATCTGTAAATAAATATGTTTTCGTGTTAACAAACATTGTTTCGGTGGAGTGATTCTGATATATCTTGGGAATACATACTTGAAGTACGATGAGGTGAATCATCTTGATGAGAGACGACTTGCCTGCCAGAAACTTTCCTAACACCACTCAGTTTTTATTGTCCTTTCAATCGATAAGCATCTCTTGTCCTCGCGATCGTTTTTGATAAATCAGTTTTCTTTCGTTAAAAAAACATTGTTTTGGTGGAGTGATTCTGATATACCTTGGGAATAAGAGTCTATCATTTATGGTACATAATGGCTGTGAATATTCTATACAATGTTAATGTATACGTATAATCTTAATATTTCATTTAATCCTTTTATGAACTCGAACGATATTTTTTATCCAAAAATTAAGATTTTCCGCAGTAACTTTGTGGGAGTTTATTTTTATACTGCAACTGCAACTCTGTCGCCATGTCCGCTATGGATGACCAGAGTCTCTGCAGAGCTGCCTCCATTTCTCCCTATCCTTACATACCTCTTTCAATTCATTCATATTCATCACCTTTTTCATGTATTTTCTTTATCGCTCACTTTGTACATTCCATTCTTTCAGAATCTCCTCAATCTGATCTTAACGCAATGGAATTATGAGTCATGCTTAGTCGCCCTTACGTAGTAGCCAAAGATGTACAAACTTTCAAGTAAGAAGCCCAGTAAATGAGTACTGTTAGTTTCACGTCATGTAAGTAGTAATTTCATTACGGGCAGCCCAAGCAATCCCACTGACACGGTTATTTAGGTAAAGTGATTACGGCTGCCGAATTCTAAAGCCGGACTTACTGCAATACTTTCAATGTAAGCCCGAAAGCCTATTTGTGAGGCTTACTTGCTTCGTACACGTTTATGCATTTAACATTCTTACGTATAAATCAGGTGAAGACTTTTCTGTTTTAAATCTGTGAATTGCATTATAATAATAATAATATAAGGATGATTTATTTTGTGAGAGCTGTTTTTGTGTGTATCACACTCCAAGAGTCCTGTGTGAGCTTGGTTGTCGCTGTAGAAAGCGACCCAGTTGCTGTAAAGCCGGATGGACCTTGAGTGATAAGTCTTTGGTGAAGGTCTATGAATTTTTCACTCAGCGAAGAGAATATTTGAAAAAATTAATGGTACATTTTTTGTGCTCCGTCGGATTCGAGTTCACAGCCTTCTATTTCCGAGTCAGAAGTGTTAACCACTAGACTGGGGACCGGTCAATCATTATTGTTGCAATGTTCAATTGCGATCTGTAAGACTGCACCACGACTATTCAACATGCTAGGATACGTTCATATCTTGTCGGGAGTAAAAGTGTAGATCTAGATTTTTAAAAGTGTAGATCTAGATTTGGTGTATGGTTTGCGTTGCCCTAGTGCACTAGTATTTACTTCCATTGATAACTTATTTAGTGCCTTTCTTTGCAACTTAGATTAGACTCCGATGATACATTCGCTGGGTGTGGCCCAAACCATGCAGTCTGCTGATTTTAAATCAACTGAACCAAATTAACTTATATTGATGGACTTTTTTGATCATTAAAACTGCTCTTTTTCCTAACGCATTACCGACTTGTTTACCGTTTCACGTATTCCCATGCTATATCATCGTCACCCACCATTTGATACCAGGAAGACAGCGTTTCGTATTACCCTCCAAGTGTCTACTCGGCATCATCAGTCATCCGATCTGAACGTTTGCGGTTGCTCATGACTATTGCAGAAGGAGCACACTTCACCACAAGAGTCTACTTACACAATCAGTGAAGATGCACTCCCTGCGAACTGCCTATCTATCTGGCAAGAGATGTACGGTGGGACGACTGAAGGATATCTCGAGGAAAATTCTAGATCTGGAAGAGAGGCTCAACTACTTGTTGATGTACGTATTTGTTGCATTAAGCTTAGGAAATCCCAGGTTTTTTCTCGCCATTAAAATATTCAAAGGCCGGCCATTTTCAAGTGCAGTTATATTACTCAAGATACTCCCAATTCGAGTTGACTTATACCGAAAACTCTCGAAGTGGCAAGCCCCACCCGAAAATCTGAAAACGATTACAATGCCATTCAAAAGCTGTAAAACAGGCTTGTCCAACATACGGCCCGCGGGCCACGATGTGGCCCGCGTAAGCCTGTCATCCGACCCGCGACATCTAGTTGTTGCGCAATATGTTCTTTATCTAAAGGCAGCGGTTTTTTTCATATTGGGGGGCGCGACTTCCCGTCGATAGAAGTTCCAAAATTGCGTGCCTTATTGGTATCACAACCAATCTACAGTTGACCAATGACAAAGCCTTTTGTATCGCTTTGATTCACGAAACCCTCTCTTCTCCATGTCAATGCGAAGCAAACTAAATGGATACGTTTTTAAAACGCATCCTGATTGCGAGCGGAGGTATGCGCAGTGTATTTCACTTTATCGCATAACGGTGCTATTGAAAGGAACGTTCCAGTCGGTGCTCGATAATATTATTATTCCCTTTGCCGAGGAACGAAAGCAATAAAAAGTGGCATACCTCCGAGAGAGTTGCGCTGTGTGTGCAGCTGCGAGCCCTTTCTTCGCTCGTCGTAAACATTAGCGAACACGTGCGTCGCATAATTCTCGTCACTTGTCTTGCGGCGTGGCTTGTTCGTTGCACGATTCGCATACCTTCACCGTGTCCGAGGAGAATATTTATCACCCCTTTTATAAGTTGAACTCATCGTCTTCTAGTGGCAGCCATCTTTCAGGCACGCAATTTCCAAAAGTTCATTTTGTGTGGTCAAATGAAATGGGCAACCAAACAAATAATAATCCAATGGTGGGTAAAATTCGTCCGCAAAAACTCTGTCGTCCGAGCCGCACTTTGCCGACCACTATTATAGTCGATAGGTAGATGATGGATGATTTTTTGAATCTATAATCTAAGTTGCAAGGATATATTCATTTAAAGCTCTCAAATGCATGCCCACAAACAAACACGTGTAGTTCGCGCTTACAAATGCTGAATTTGTACTTACAAATAAAATCCCAACCTCAAATAAACATAAGCCCTACAACTTTTGCCGGCCTTCCCTGACACAGGGGTGACATTGATAAAGTCAATGATTTAATGATTTAACTTATTGCGCAATATCTATTGATGTCGTCACGGGGGCCGGGTGAAAGGCTTGCGCGAGCCGTATGTTGGACGGGCCTTTTTTAGACTGTAGCTTATTGGTTGAAATTGAGAATCACTGTTTTCAAATCATTGACTTTTGTCTCCATAGGTACATCGACGAGTTCCTTTTGTCTTTTCTTAAGTTCATAAGTATGCCTGTAATCGCTGCAAATCTTCAGTGCGTTGTGTTGCGCCTCAAATGAGCCATAATTGGCTTATTGTCTTGTGAAGTCTCTGACCCCTCATACAGCATATCCGTAACCCGAGCATAAAATGTTTGGAGACTGATACGCTCACCAGGGACGCTGTTTCTGTTGTAATATAATTTTTGATATTAATGAGTTGAAGTTGTACACTGAGTACACACCTATAATAATCAATGCAACAATACGCTTTCCCTACTAATCTCTAACAACCTTCGTCGCAGATGTTTCGTCGTCGGATTCCACGACATATCGGTGAAAGACAACTCGTCCAACGACAGTTCGTCCATTGACAAATCGGTCACACGACACTTCGTCCCCACGACTTTTCGGCCAACGACAAATCGGTCAACGTCAACCCGTCCAAAGACAGCTCGGCCATAGACAAATCGGTCACTCGACACTTCGTCCACACGACTTTTCGTCAACGACATTTCGGTCTTAAGCGATAAGCTTTATAATCCGTGTTGCCTAGATAAATATAAACATTTCATATACGGTCATTGACCGAAATGTCGTTGACCGAAATGTCGTGTGGACGAAATGTCGTGTGGACGAAGTGTCATGTGACCGATTTGTGTATGGCCGAGTTGTCTTTGGACAGGTTGTCGTTGACCGATTTGTCTTTGGCCGAAATGTTGTTGGCCGAAAAGTCGTGTGGACGAAGTGTCGTGGGACCGATTTGTCAATGGACGAATTGTCGTTGGACGAATTGTCTTTTACCGATATGTCGTGGAATCCCATTTCTCAACCAGCTCGTGGTAAATTAATAGTAATACGATCTGTTGGAATTGCTCTCAGTTATCATGTTTCTTCAACACTTTCCATTTTCACCGCTCATTAGGTTTTCATCGACTTTGTTTAATTTGACTTATCCATCTGAGACTGACGAAGAAAGTATATGTTGCGAGAATAGATGGATGTCGTGGTAGAGGAAGACCGAGAGATGTTTGGATGGATCAAATTTCTGAAATAGCGAATGAATGGGATACCCAGTCATATAAAAGGAGAGCTTGTATAAAGAAGGTTATGACTCTGGATGAAAGGACAGAAAGCAATGGCGGTTAATGTGTAATGTTGGCGTTTTTTTTTTTAATTTGAATTTTGTATTATGTTTTAGTTTTTATGACCATACATATATTTTTTTTATTTTTATTTTAAAAATTTAATTTGTTGTGTATGTTTCTTGACTTATACGTTAGTACCTATGCGGCTGACCACCCATGCTGTAGAAAATGGTTCACTTTGCCAATGTCACCCCTGTTTCAGGGAAGGTCGGCAAGAGTTGCAGGGCCCTCTTGCAGCAACATTGGAACAGGCGTTATCTTTATCTAATGATTGACATTGACCAGTATGCGATCATTAATTTGATGTACTGTGTCGCCTATATTGCTGTTTAGTTTCCGACTTGGCGACATGACTAGTCACTTTTCATTTTCGCCGCACTGACCCCAATCCCGTCGCCGGTGTTGAACTTGAAATGTCACGCGCGAAATAATTATAATAATATAATATAGAGTGTAATTTGATTATCTCGCATACGTGTTTATATGGAGTGCACTGCCATCTGTTGTGATTGATTGGAAGCGATAAACATTACATGCCACGGTCACTGTCACGGAAAAGGCCCATTATTATTGAATGTATAAGTCCACATGCGGCATGTTTAAGCGCGAACTTGTACGTGTCTGCTTGTGAAAATGCATATAATGTGAATCCTTAATGTAACATATCTTTGCAACTTAGATTAGATTAGATGCATATTTTGCCGTATTCCTTGACCACCTATACCTACTGTAAAAAATGGTTCACTATGCCAATGTGTGCCCTGTTTCAGGGAAGGGTGTCAAGAATTGCATGGTGAATATTTATTTGAGATTTTGTTAGTTTAAACAAAAACTTACACATGTCTGCTAGTGGGCACACATTCAATACTAATCTTCAATGATAATATATTTGTTATTTAGATTATCATTATTATATTTTCGATTCCTTTTATTCTCATTCCGCAAATTCCAGTCGTTTGCAATCTCGCTTGTTGGATAAATTCATTTTTCCCTCGGTCTTTTCCTTCCACTTTAGTATGGCTTCACTTATGTAATGTATTTAATGGAATAATGAAATTTGTGAGCGATTACATTGATTATACACCAAGACTTCTTGGAATTCCCTGGAAGGATCACATAACAAATGAAGAGGTTCTCCAATGATTCGGAGGAGGAAGGCATCCACTCAAAGTTATCGGTGATTAGATCCATCAGCTATCTCCTAGACTGTGCGCATTCCTAGTCTTACGTGATTCATGCCGTAGATAAGTATTTTGCACAATGGATAAAAACCCGTACCGCCAATTTCCTAGCGACTTCCTCTATTAGCAACAAATACCTCAAGTGCTCCGTCTAACCTCTCCCATTACGGCGCTTTCTTTCAGATTCCAATAAAATTGTTTGCAGTTATTTGTCGGCAATACACGAGAATCCTTATGATGATGATGATGATGGATGATTTTTTTCCTGTGGCGCCATTTAATGGTCCAGGACCATCTCAAGGGCGCCATGGCTTCTGGAAAAAAGCAGTGTCTTCAGTCCCTTTCTGAAGGTGATTGTACGTAGTCTGGTTCGCGTAAACACCGACGGGCTCACAGAAGGTTTGAGAATATGTATTTGCGCAAGCCTATCGTCATACCCGTTCCGTTTGTACACTTCCATCCGGGGAAGCGTATCACAGAACGCTCATGCAATGAAATATATATTTTTTCTGGCAGAAGGCTTTTCCGATGGTCTTGACCCGACCCAGCAGTGATTCTAGATATACGTGTCCGTCCACTAAAGAAAACAAGGCAAATCCGAAGTTACTGATTCGATGCAACTGCATCGGGATGCGCTCCTTGCTATTTCGCGCTAATCACAAGAAAAAAGTTCGCTCTTTGACTATCCATACATAGGTGAATAAATTGAATGAATAAATACTGTCACGAACTTGAATTATGTACTTGCGCGTATACACGCATACATCGTATGACGGACTATGAAATCAAAGTGACTACGCACACCTATACACGTAAGAAGGGACCATCTGGAAGTAATGGTGATTGTGTTTGTACATAACGTTCTGGTGGGAGAATAATCTAGAGAGTACAAGAAAGTCCCCTCTGGTACCGTATATAAGAGACAAAAATGGTACGGTGAATAGAGGCGCAGAGAGCACACTAATAAACAGTAATTGTCAAGTTGTGAAAAAAATTCTGTAAAAAGTTATTATGGCATTTATGTTAAAAACAGAATCCAGCAAAGTCTTGTCTATTATTATTAATACAAAATTGATATAGCGCCTTTTATGACAGTGTGTCATTGCAAAGGCGCATGTCCATATTATGATTGGACAAAGAGGTGAGTCTTGAGGCGTCTTTTAAAAAGTCTCTCCAAATCCAGATCCCTCAGTGAGGCGAGAATAGCATTCCAATTCATTGGAGCGGCCGCCCAGTCTTAGACAGACCACTTTTATTCTCAACTTCTGTCCGACAGTTTCAGTGGCCTGCTAGAATGTTCCACGGCATCTCGTCTCTGAGCCAGCGGCAGCCTCTCGCTGACATTTTACAAGTTATTGTTTTTGCCGTGAGGAATTAGCGACATCCAATAACCGCTGTTGCTTTTTATAGCGCTTCCCACGGCCGAGGTAAATGTCGATCCTGTCTCAGCTCTAATTTATATCTAGGAAAAACATCCACAAACGCCATTCTAGAGATAGTTCTTTTGTATTATTAAAATAGTAGATCCGCGTCGAGGTTGTCCATCTTTGTTTTTATAATTTTGAGCATAGACAGATTAAAATTCAATGACAAAAAATGGGGGTTGACGATGTGTTATGATGTTAGTTGGGGTTCTCTTTTAATTAAACTGCAATTATTTATTATAATATAATTTATTTAACACGATTTGGTTCACAATTTACAATGTACTGATTTCTAGCTCTTGCTTTCGACTTCACGGCTCAATGTTTAATCGGCACCTGGCCTCTCACACGATTGCGGTCCAAATATATAGCGTCTAAACGGACGCCTCGCATATTCCGGACCCTTCTATAGTGAACCACACACTTTTGTAATGTTCCATATTATTCTAGTTACACACTCCAACAACTATGTGCCTGGGCACATGCATACGAAACGAATAATGTCAAAAGGGGAGAATGCTACGGGTCGAAGAACTCACAAGTCAATTTTTGTAAGTTTGTCCTACAAGATGAATGACCTTTCAGATAGACATATCTTTCATTTTGGTTTTGTGTGGACCTGTCCGAAGGGATGCTAGCTTCTTCAGAGGACAATTAGACCCTCGTCTTTTGTACCTTTTGTAAGACAGGCAGTATGTGGATGGCATACCATGAGTCAGGAGGACATGTTTACATAATTAGTCATACTTAGAATTACATAATTAGGATACGGTCCGGTCGATAGCTCAGGTGGTAGAGTGCTTGCATTTCATGCCGAAAGCTCGGGTTCGAATCCCACCGAGGGTGTCAGAAATGATTTCCCGTTTCGGTGTTTATTTCAAACCCCAAAATAAAAATACCGAGAAGGTTTACTCAGCCTTCACAAGAAATGAGTACCAGCACTCTCGGGAGCTGGGAAACCTCCACTTCAACTGAAGTGGTTGGCGTAAGACCGGCCCCCTTACCTGTAAAAATAAATAGGTTCAACTCGCCACATGCGACCCCTTCGGGGATAACGCGGCAAGAAGTTACACTATATGTGTAGCTTAGTTGCGTTTTTTTTTTTTTGCGTAGTACCTATGTTGCCTACTTCAGAAAAAAATCATGTTTTGTTTCGTTCTTTCAACCAATTCTGAAAAAGCTTCTTCAGTAAACTCAAAATATTTTCAATTCTCGTGTCGTTTCTTTTCATATTAACGACTGTTGCATTACAAACATAAAGTTGCAGGGTGTATGTTCATTTGCGGTTTGAGTTGATATTCATCAGTATAAATGCAGCATGTGTAAGCGTCTGCTTTTAAATGTATCTTAAACGTTTATCTATCTTTGCGTCCTTTATTAGAAATGGAGACATGGAACTAAAATATCTTACTGAAGATATTTTTGATCGTTTGCCTGTTCACTGAAAATCGTGACTCCCTTGCTAGGTTATTCTCGAACTTAGGGTCATCCTCTTCTAATCTAATCTAAGCTGCAAAGATATGTAACATTGGGGATTCATATTATATGCATTTTCACAAGCAGACACGTATGAGTTTGTGTTTAAACATGCCGCATGTGGGCTTACAATATAAAAACCCAAATCTCAAATGAACATACACCCAGCAACTCTTGCCGACCTTCCCTGGAAAAAGGGTGGCATTGGCAAAGTGAACCTTATCAACCATTGTCAGCCACATACCAACGTATAAGTCAAGGAACATACACAACAAATGACATTTGTTGAACATACACAACAAATGAACGTACACAACACAGCTTTGCCAATGGATAGAATTGATGGAAGTCTTCCATTTTATTCGTCTAGTGTCGTTTTTTGCTGAGATCGGCACGTCGCTCGTGTTTGACGTAGTTTATCATACACTTTTACTGCAGACTTTTTAATTAACGCGTTAATTAATTTACAATACTTACTGCGGCACAATAAACCAGGAAGTCGGCATACGTCATCATTTCCTGACTGCCCATCACCATCATCATCAGCATGACCATCAGCTGTGAAATTCCACTTTCTCTACCTCATTACCACAACATTACATATCACCCATAATTTTCATTCACGCATTTCTTGTTTCTGTACTCTTTCAAATTCAGTCTTAAACTAACTTTAAACTATTTAATTTGAGTGTTTTTTCTTCCTGTCAATAGTTCAGTTGGCATACGCAACTGAACTGCAAATATAGATCAACTTCTACCGTGTTGTTGAAGGCTAAGTGAATATTGCGTGTATTTTGTTTTTGGTTTGAATTAAACACCGACACTCGGTAGGAATCGAAACCTACATGGACCTCTCGACGAATGTATGCATTTTAGGAACCGAGCCATCGGAGCGTCCGTTTTCTCCTGTTTCGAGGAAATCTAATCTAAGTTGCAAAGATATGTAACTTTGGAGATTCACATTATATGCATTTTCACAAGCAAGCACGTATAAGTTCGCGCTTGTACATGCCGCATGTGAACCTACACATAAAAACACAAATCTCAAATGAACCCTGCAACTCTTGCCGACCTGTATATGTTCCTTGACTTATAGGTTGGTATGCGGTAGACCATACATGCCGTAGAAAATGGTTCACTTTGCGCGAATATGACCCCTGTTTCAGGGAAGGAAATATGGTAAGAATTTCAAAACTTACATATACATATTTGAGTCTGGTTAATATTGTAAGTAATAAGAATATGCAATTTTCAGAAGTTTGCTTGTGTATGGAAACTGAAATGTTAATATATCTTTGCTACTGAGATAATAATCGATGCGCTGGCTGGTTGGAAAGTAGGTAGCTTCACGTGAACCAATCAAGTTTTTCATGCACCATCCATATGCGCTTCATGTCCATCATGTCCCTTATATGAGAATATAGAGAAATCAATTCATAATTATGTACCCAGAAGAGCAGGCAAGACGTCATCGATGATGTTTGTTCGTTTATAATTTATATTTGCGATTGCTCCGACCTTGGTAATCACTTTATAAGTAGTATGTATTATAGAAAATGGCATTGAAAGACTTATTAGCAATATGAAAGTTATGATTATAATTAATTGTATATATCTTTCCTGTTTTGGATCGGTCATTATACAGTGTGTGCATTACAGAGGTATACTGGCATACTGCTTGCGATGCAAAAATGTAAAAAAAAACTTCCTTGGTTTGTTAACATAATTATTTTCTAAAAATAAGTGTAGTGATGTAAATTATGGAATTAATTTGTGATAAAATTTTTGTGATTTTTCAAGAATAAATTAGTGAAATAATAGTCAATTGTTGATCTCATTCAATTTGTTAAATGATCTCCAAAGAGTAAGCAAACAGTGTTTAATGTGTGAACGAGATAAAGCGCCACCAAATCAAAATGGTGACCTCGCGGATCCCAACTTACTCGCTGAACACAGAGTTCAACAGGGAATTCCGGAGCTTCAGGGTGTCGAGACCTTCATCGGGGTCTGCAGCAGTGTCGACATCTTCAGTCAACTGTCACATCGTCCCGGTTCATGAGTTCTCGCGCGTGAGCTTACAAGAACGCAGAGCAGCGCTCAGGGCAGCTTTTGCCAAGGATACAGCTCTTCCACATCCACCTCCAGGATCCTGGGCGGCGTCCGATGGGAGAGCAGTGCTAGCCAGGTGTGACACTCTTCAAGAGAGAAGAGCAGCACTGAAGGCAGCGTTCGAGAAGAACCAGGCGGAGAATCAGCAGAAGACGTTGCGGAAGGAGAGCTTGAAGAGTAGTCATAACCATAGTGATGATAGCAAAGTGTACCAAAATAAGAAGGAAGACAAGAAAATGTACCAAAATAAAACTGAAGAGAACCGTATCTATCAAAACAAAACTGAAGAAAATAGGATGTATAGAAATAAGAAGGAAGACAATGTGCATTACATAAGCCTAGCAAAGATAGACTACAAACCGTTCAATAACAATGTTAGTTACAACAACAATAAGGAGCGAGTCTTTGCCAAGTTGGAGAACAGAGTAGAACAGCGTGGGGACGTGAGGAACGACTCGTACGGCCTCAAGTTCTTGGATTATAAAAAATTGGTGAGCAGAACGGATGCGAAGATAATGAATAATAACAACGACAGCGAGAGCGAAACCAAATCAGAAAGAGTCTACCGCATCCCCGAGAGAAGCAGAATCATGGGAGCAGCGGAATCTCTCAATGACATAACTAGAAATGAAGTCAAAGCGGCGAGATATCAAAGCAAAATAGTCACTGCAGCTGAATCAATGAACGATGTCAGGACCAAGAATAACAAGTCTCTGGCAGAGAAAGCAGCTGATGAATGGAGGAGGCACATGAAGACAAACGGACGCGTTTTGGAGACTGTGGAACCCTTGTCGGAGCGCGGGCGCGGAGGGAAAGGCGGCTGGTCGACTCCTGACAGCGGCGTGGCTTTGGGAGACTCGCCTCCCGAGGATTGCGGATCTGATGTGCCGTCCATCTACTTGTCGCTGTCGCAGTGGACCCCCAAGTCCACGGTCTTCCAGAACAGGCTCAGAGACCACGAGTGGAGCATCTCGTATGTCAATGTCCAGCACAAGTGTTTGTTTTTGTTTTCATAGATCTTTATGCGGGCATCGCGTCACAGGGTAAGTCGTTTTGTATTTATATTTTTACTCCGTACAAGGATGATCGTCTTACGAGGTGAGTAAATTTATATATCTAATTTGAGAAAAGGTGAAAGGGACTGATGTCGGATGGGCAGTTGACAATGAAAGTAAAATATAGTAATTACCAGTACATTTACTTTTTTTTTACCAAGTGGGCAAGTATTCAAAATTCCAATGATCTCTTTTTACATGTAACGTGTCTACAAATTTTCTAATTTTCTTAATACTCCCTGCATTAATAGGTATCGACGGTTAAAATGCAGCGACATAAACTAAATTGTTCAGGAAAGCAGTTTAAAGTTTGCGATTGCAGAAAATGGCATAACTTTTTTATTGTTTATCATATCGTTAAAATTAAAACAGCTCTAAAAAAATAAAAAACAAATGCATTTATTGGCATTCCTATTAATGTGGTTTTACGATGTTGTACGATTTTTTTATGTCACAAACGCCTTTAGGACAAAAAAATACCAAAATCTTGTCGGTTACACCAAAACCATACTTCCAAAACGCAGTTTTTTGCAGCACTAGGGAGGAAGTAAGGATAGCATTCGTCATTCATTTTTGACCAAAATTTCGCTTATGCCCTATTGCCTTTTAACCGTCAATATGTAAAAAAAAACATTCTCCATGTGTTAAAAAACGGTAATAAAATACTGATAAATACGAACATGAGAAGTCCTAAGGGGCCGTCCATAAATTACGTCATCGATTTTTGCCGATTTTCGACCCCCCCCCCCCCTTACAATCATCCTATAGTCATTATCGAATGACCCCCCCCTCTTGCTGTAATAATGAATGAGCTTAATAATTGATAATGTTATATATCTTACATAATATTATGTATATTTTATAGAAATTGGTATTTACAAGAACGACGTCACTTTTGGTACTCGTTCGTCATTTGCCATCATCCGCAGACCAGACTCCCCCCCCCCCCCCTTTTATTCGAATGACGTAATATTATATGGACGGCCCCTAAGTACTTGCATTTTTCATTACGATTATTGAAATTTCCTAACGCAGTTTATAATAAATGTATTTATGGCGTGCCTACTTTACTGCACTTATAAAATAAATAATAATTTTATTATCCTAAATGAATTTCCACAGCTATGCATGAATACTCGATAAATCACGTTGTGTATTTGAATGGAATATTCGATATTGCGGCCAGATATTAAATTCAATAACCAGGAAATTTGCGAAAAAGTATTTTAATTTATAGAAAATACCAATTAATTATGTAATTTGTTGTGTATATTCCTTGATTAATAGGTTGGTATGCGGCTGACCACCCATGCTGTACAAAATGGTTCACTTTGCCAATGTCACCCCTGTTTCAGGGAAGGTCGTAGTACTGTAGTTGAAATCGTAAAAACATATTACAAGAAATACAACATGTTATATTAATATGTAGTGAATAGTTTCAAGATTTCCCACTGCAAAAAAGTCAATGACGTTATGATCTCTCGCAGATGCCTTACCGCCAAAATATTGTGTGACTAAGAGGTTCTATGTATTTTGTCCATAAAATTGCTTTCGATGATTCACAGTCATCGATAATGGTGACCATGATGGCAAAACTGTACAAAAAACGTTTGTAAAAACAAACAAATATGTATACACAATATATATATATCACGGTATCATTATTAACATTATAAATTATTGCCCATTTGACCAAAATTTTCTACGAATCAATTATCTTTTATTTATTCATATTTCCACGCCGATAGCCGCATAACTGAAGATTATACAGCTTATGCCCAAAAATTGTCGATCAGCAGTTCTTTGACTTGTGTTTAAGTATAAAGTTTTCCTTTCTTAAAGTAAGAGTTTCCAAGAAGGGAAAAGAAGACCGTTTTTGGAGATCGAGCCTTCAAGGTGGCTGCTCCAACGATATGGAACGGCCTCCCAGATGACCTGCGCGAAATGGATCTGGAGAGTACTTTTAGAAAGGGGTTGAAGACCCACCTGTTCGCGCGCTCATATGAGCAAGCGCCTTTGGGATGACCAAGAGTCATGAAAAGGCGCTATAAAAATATTGTATTATTATTACCACCGGCACTGTAAAAATTGATTCACTTTGCCAATGTGGACCCTGTGTGAAGAAAAAGCGAATTTTCTTTTAGTAAACACGAAGCAAGTGTAATACAAACTTACAAATGTCTGCTTGAGCATTTATTTATTAAATCTTATTATATCTTTACAACTTCGATTATAGATAGATTTAAAAGTGTAAAACAGGCTGTCTCAATAAGAAACAACAGAGATATTACAAATTTTGCAATCCACCGATTATAACTTTATTGAGTCAACACTGCAGTTTCACCTGCAAAGTAATAACCGCAAAATTAGCTTTCCATTCTTATGACATTTCGCTTTGCATTGTTTTAAATGTTGATTTTGCAACATTAGCAAATTGCAACAGTAAGAATAATTGATGCACATCAATTAATGAAAAATCATCTTCTGTATATGTCTGTTTTTACCAAAGCAGGTGGTAGTTTCCGAGTGTAGATCTCAAACGGGGCTATTCTTAGACATTTTAATCGTCGGTTGAGCCCACGCTTTGACAAACTAATGATGCATTTGTATGAAGACCTGTCAATCCAAGATGGCCGCAAGTAAACAGCTGATTTATCTTCATACAAATACTCGTATTACCGAATCCGGTAGGTAAGAATGACCGTGAACTAAAAAACCGTGAAGTAAAACTTCCAGCCCAGGCATCATTAGTTTGTCAAAGCGTGGGCTCAACCGACGACTAAAATGCCTAAGAATAGCCCCGTAGGACTTCGTCAACCCTGCAGGGGGGATCTGACATCATTGAGTAGTAACATAGAGGAGCAGAAACTAACTACCTGCATTGACACATACTATCTACCACTTTTGTCTCAGTCCCATCAAACGTTGCAGTTGTGTAGTGATACAAAGCATGTTTTTACGTGTCAAATTTTATGTTTTCTTGCTCTCTCCATTTTGTGTTTCGACACCCAATTACAACACATGCCATAATGTCTTAAAATAATGCATTTTTCCTTTAAATTCGTCAATTTTATCGATCACAAGATTTTGTACCGCGTGCGTCTATGTTCGGACTGCTCCGGGCACAGTGCGCACGCAGCAATGCTGCCACCGTCCTAGAAACATTTTCACATTTTACATGAAGGTCTGCACTGTTTTAAAATTGAACTTCTTGACGAAATAAGCGGCAATATATTTTTCGCTGCTGTCCTTTTCCCTCTCTTCATGTTTTCTGCATAACACATTGATGTATCTATTTTATTGAATTATCTGAATTATTAAAGAGGATGATAAAATACGAAATTAAAACTGAAAATAATTTTAAAAAGTACATTTCACTTTTGTGTAATTGCCTTTAAAGTGTACCCAAATCATTAAAATATATTGAATTCAAGCGCAACCTCTGTGATCCATGTTTTTGCATCTCTTTGGAGTGTTTTCTGTCGCAAACGCAACGCAACTAAGCTACACATATAGTGTAACTTCTTGCCGCGTTATCCCCGAGGGGGTCGCATGTGGCGAGTTGAACCTATTTATTTTTACAGGTAAGGGGGCCGGCCTTACGCCAACCACTTCAGATGAAGTGGGGGTTTCCCAGCTCCCGAGAGGGCTGGTACTCATTTCTTGTGAAGGCTGAGTAAACCTTGCCGGTATTGTTATTTTGGGGCTCGAAATAAACACCGAAACGGGAAATCATTTCTGACACCCTCGCCTCGGCGGGATTCGAACCCGAGCTCACGGCATGGAATGCAAGCACTCTACCAACTAAGCTATTGACCGGACTATCGAACATGATTTTCTTGTAAAATTACGAAATACGACAACATTATGAATATTTCATTCTGTGAATATTTTGACGCCTACAAATTATATTAATTTTGTTCATTGTCTTCCATATGATTTGTAATCGATAGGTTTGTCATTATCGTGTAAATTAACTGCCATTATGGGATTTTTCCCTTTCATCTCACGACACCAACTGGTAATTCTATACTTCGCGAACAATCGCTCGTCCTCGGGTTTTATGTTTTAGCAATAAAGACTTTCAAACGAATTAATTCTGCAGCCGTCATCGTTGCGCAGTGTGCTAAAATTTGTCATGAATTAATTATTTGCCAATCTTGATTCATCAGTTTTAAATGGAAAACTGCACTAAATCCTTGGAAAATCTTAAGCCTAGCTTGATGAGTAAATTATTATTGTACGCAACGCAACTGAGCTGCACATGTGATGCAACTTCTTGCCGCATTATCCCCGAAGGGTTTCGCATGTGGCGAGTGGAACCTATTTGTTTTTACTGGTAAGGGGGCCGGCCTTATGCCAACCACTTCAGTTTAAGTGGATGTTTCCCAGGTTCCCAGGGGGCTGGTACTAATTTATTGTGAAGGCTGAGTAAACCTTGCCGGTATTTTAATTTTGAGTTTGAAATAAACACCGAAACGGGAAATCATTTCTGACACCCTCGATGGGATTCGAACCCGAGCTCTCGGCATGGAATGCAAGCGCTCTACCAACTGAGCTATCGACCGACTGTCGATTGTAGGCGTGGCATAATAATTGTCTATTATTACATTAAATTAACTTGTCCGGTCGATAGCTCAGTTGGTCGTACTCTTCATTTGTATCCAGAATTCCACTTTATGTTGTCTCTATCTTGATTTCCCTATTGATTTCTTCATACCCACTTTATTTGATGATTCCTTGTTACCTCTGCCAACGGTAAACTCTTCCATAATGGACCTTCTGCTGCTGCTGCAGGGGCATAGCTAGACCTTTTGGTTTAATCACATCCGCCAGTGATACCTCCGCGGTCTGTGGTGTACTGCAGCTGCTAGATCCACTTTATTTCATATTGTGGTTTCACACTCATGGCACAACGCAATTTCTCTTCTAGATCTTTCCACACAGCACGCAGAGGGTTTCAAATATCCTCCGACAACCAACCACATAACTTTGAAGTATATTCAATGTGATTTCACCTCAAGAAGCGTATGCTTTCCTGAGATTTGCTTTTTGAACGATTGACTACTTAAAAATGACAACATCTTCGATCTTTCTGCAGTTAGAGATCGCAACTAAGCTACGTGTATAGTGGAACTTCTTGCTGCGTTTTTGCCCGAAGTGGTTCCCCGAAGTGGTCACAAAAGAATGTGATGAGATGGTTTGGGCATGTGGAAAGAATGAATGATGATAGACTGACAAAGTAAATATACAAAGAAAGTGTGAAAGGAAAATGAGGGAAGGGACGACCGAGAAAAGTATGGAGTGATCAGATTGAGGAGATTGTGAAAGAATGGGATATACAAAGTGAGTGTTCTTTGACTTATAGGTTGGTATGAGGCTGACCACCCATACTGTAAAAAATGGTTCACTTTGCCAATGTCACCCCTGTTTCAGGGAAGGTCGGCAAAAGTTGTGGGGCTTATGTTCATTTGAGGTTTGGATTTTATTTGTAACTACACATTCAGCATTTGTAAGCGCGAACTACACTTGTTGGTTTGTGGGCATACATCTGAGAGTTTTAAATAAATATATCCTTGCAACTTACATAGATTATAGATTAAAGAGATTATTGTAGTGTAAAAGAAGAAAATGCATGAAAAAGGTGATGGATATGAAGGAATTGAAAGAGGTATGTTAGGATAGGAAAAAATGGAGGCAACTCTGCAGAGGCTCTGACCACCCCTAGCAGAATGGCGACAGAGTTACAGTACAGGTCGCATGCGTCGAGTGGAACCTATCGAATCGTAGATCAGTTGTCGAGGCTTTTCCAAAGACAAATCTGATAAGTCTCGTTCTTCTTCTGGCTGAATCATATGACTGGCTTGCTGCAATATTTGTCAACCTTTTTCCCCATTGTTTTTTTCCCGTTGTCAAACTGCCCCGTTATCACCTATTCCTCAAAGTGCCTCATCGTTAATAACCTTTCTCAGGTGGTTCAGACCTTCGCCATGAAATTTTTCATCAAATTTGGGGAGTCTCCCGCACAGAATATTAAAGAATACTAGTATTTTGAGGTTCACTGTCCAACACATATCTAGGTTTTCGTTACAATCCTTTAGTGGCATATTACGTGTAGCGGTGCATATTAGTGGTTGCCGCTAAAATCACTTGTGGAAGCCTTACAAGGAGCGGCTTACGTGAAACTGTCACACCCCACCTGTTTCTCATTCCCAGTGGGCATGTGATACTTCAGTTCCAACTCAAGCACTACGTGATTGGATTTAACGAGTTCCAGAAATGTATTTTAGGTCTTCTCAATCCACGAAAAAGTTGTTCCTTTGTTACATTATTTTTCTCTACGAATACCTAATTTAACGGTTCTCTATCTTCTTCAATGGCGCCACAGCCCATCTCGAGCATTTGTCTCTTTTAATTATCTCTCCAACTACATAAACATATCCTCCGATGCCGCTGCTCTCTCCAATTCGCAATATACAGATGTTGAGCTATGTCCCTCACCCTATCATCCCAAGGGCACTTCCTTTGATTTAACGTTTGTAAGACATGGAAACCAAAAAGGGATTCATGAAAGCTTTTGTTTGGAGCATTTTGTTATATGACTGCGAAACCTGGACCATCTAGATATATGAAAAAGACCGCCTAGAGGCATTCGAGATGTGGAATTGGAGAAAAATGTCCAAGACATGGGTCGAAAAGAAGTCCAACAAAGAGGTGTTGCGGGATGTAAAATAGAGAAGTGAGCCTGTAAGTCACATTTTGAAGAGGAAAGCCAAGCTAATAGGGCACTCGATTAGGCATAGCAACTTGCTTAACAACATCTTCGAAGGCAAAATCTTGGGAAGACAAAGAAGAGGTCAACTTCATACTTTAAGGATGTGAAGCGGCTCGTGGATGTCTCCTCCTATTCGCATTTCAAAAGGATGACAACATATCGCTCTCCCAGATCTTGTTTATCGTGTACGCCAATCTTGTCAAATATGACTTTTTCATGCAGTTGTCTTAAGAATCAAATTCTACACAATCTGAGCTAAGAAAAACCGTATAACTCGATAATGTGAGAGTTCTTTTAAATATTTTAAAATTAAATTTCTTGTTTTCATCAGACACATTGGTCCAGTAAACATGCAAACATTGCTCATGTAAAATTTTCTCAATGGCGTATACGATAAACAAGAACTAAGGCAGCGATATAGAGACTGACACAACAAGGCGCTGCCTTTAGAAGAAGATGATTATGAAGATTTAAAAAATAATGATGTTAGGTTAGGTTAGGTTAGGTCTCCTTCATCACGTATGCTAAAATAACCTTACACATGTCTTGCAGCAACAATTTTCTCACACAGGCATGAAATCGGCACTTGTATACCTACATAGAGAGTGCAGTAAGTTCACTAAACCTGATATCCATGCAACCAATAGATATTATAGCGCAGAATGAGTCACCAGCTAGCTCACTTGGTGTATCAGAGCCGCGACCATATGGTGAGACTGTGGAACTCCTCGCAGGGATCCGGTGATGCCTTGGCGTAGGTCTCCGCCACTCGCTATTTCACCATATATGGCGTCCAAATTATAACAGCTGATCAATTTCAATTATCATTGACCCATTTGGTGCGTGTCACTTCTAAAATGTTTTATTTTTATAGATTCAAAGTAATATTTTGTTAAATTGTGCCTGCTTATAAAAGGATGCCGGTATGTGTTGGAAAGCTGGATTTTTTTCTAAATTTCAGTATTGTTATATTTTGTATTGTTTGTGTATTAACACGGAAAATCTATAATCCAAGTTGCAAAGATATATTAACATTTAAAGCTCATATCAAATGCATGCCCACAAACAAACACGTGTAGTTCGCGCTTAAAAATGCTGAATGTGTACTCTACAAATAAAATCCAAACCTCAAATGAACATAAACCCTATATCTTTTACTGACACAGGGGTGACATTAATATTTTTTAGAATCAAATTTGAATGAAAGCACTGTTTCTTTTAATCGATTATTAATTTATTTTTAAATTAATATTTACGATCGTTTTCGATGTTCATTCGAACGTTATCGATTTACATCATCGGCAGGCACAATAAAATTTAAATGCCTTCTTCATTTTTGTTTACTTCATTTCTTATTTGCAAAAGTCGTCGTTTTTCAGTGTTGGTTTTCTAGCCAGGGCATAGAGTGATGTAGGATTTTCTTGAGAAGCGGTTTTCTGTGCAAGGTTTTAAATTATCCAGTGCATTATGCCTGGCATGTGAGAGCAGATAGATAGATGTGGATCAGGATCTCATACCCCTGCCAACAGTTCTGGCAGTTAACACGTCTCGCACGCATTCTATCTAGACAGAGAACATTTCTGTTCTTGATAGTCCATCCGTTGGAGATCACACCATGCTGTATAGGGCTAGCCAAAGTATCAAATGATCAAATAATACCTTAAAATTAGAATCAATCACTGTAAAGGATGGCATAAATTTTCTTCTCTAATATTGAAAAGGAAGCCAACTGAAAGATAAATAAAAAAGGAGGTCTTAAACTCAAGTGTTATTTGTAAGTTTACAAGACGATTGTCTTGCTTTCTCATCGGTGATTGCACGATGAAAACATATATCTTGTCACCACGTCAAAGGCTAGATCAATTAAGACCGGCCTGTAGTTTAGTGGTTAACACTTCTGACCCATTAATAGAAGGTTGTGTGTTTGAATCCCGGCGGAGCACAAAAAAATACCATTTAACTTTTCAAATTGTTTAGGTGAAACATTGTGGAATTCCATTTTAAATATATACCGTTTATATTTTCAAATAAGCTCTTCGCTGGTCTCATTCATATACCTTTAGATCTTCAATTTCAATTCATATACCTTTAGATCTTCAATTTCAATTCATATACCTTTGATCTTCAATTTCAATTCATATACCTTTGATCTTCAATTTCAATTCATATACCTTTAGATCTTCAATTTCAATTCATATACCTCCGGTATATATAGTCCGGTCGATAGCTCAGTTGGTAGAGTGCTTGCATTCTACCCCGTGAGCTCGGGTTCGAATCCCACCGAGGAGGGTGTCAGAAATGATTTCCAATTTCGGTGTGTATTTCAAACCCCATAATATAAATACCGGCGAGGTTTACTCAGCCTTTACAAGAAATGAGTACCAGCCCTCTCGGGAGCTGGGAAATTCCCACTTCAACTGAAGTGGTTGGCGTAAGGCCGGCCCCCTTACCTGTAAAAATAAATAGGTTCAACTCGCCACATGCGACCCCTTCGGGGATAACGCGGCAAGAAGTTACACTATATGTGTAGCTTAGTTGCGTTTGCGTTTATACCTTTAGATGTTTGGCCATCCCTGGCGTATAAGACATCGGAATGGTTTCGCCAACCGCCGATGATGATCCCTCAGCCATGTGGTAGGTGCATTACACGAGTATGTCACGGCCTCTAGCCTGCACCGAGAGATCAATGATCCAATGTTCCACGCACATCGCAGCGCTGATCTACGGTATCCATCATTACCTCCTCTGTATTTACTGATTCACACACACACATTTTGTACTCTGATGACCTTCTTCCCGAATAGAAGTATTTGGCTTTCAGGGCGGTCGATCCGGGACTTGCTTTCAGGGATCTGTTTCCGAGCTTCCGGACGTTTCGGCCATATCAGCGATAAGCGTCATGACGGTGGGAAGAGTTATTTTCTCGGATTTTCTTTGATTTCTTAAGAGTTCCTTTTCACTCACTTCCCTACTTACCACGAGGCACAGCGGCCTTATCTAATCTAATCTAAGTTGCAAGGATATGTAACATTGAGGATTCACATTATATGCATTCTCACAAGTAGACACAGTTCGCGCTTACACAGGCTGCATGTGGACCCACAATATAAAAATCCAAATGTCAAATGAACATAAGCACTGCAACTGTGGCCGTCCCTCCCTGAAACAGGGGTGACTTTGGCTTATACAGCATGGGTAGTGACCCACATACCAACCTATAAGTCAACGAACATACACAACAAATTACATTTTAGAAATAAACAAACAATATTTATAACAATTAAAACTATGGATTTGTCGGGGTTATAGCCGCGGGGGCCAAGAGGGCTGATCTTTCTAGCGTGTTTCGAATGGAACAACGTTGGTTCGATCCCCGCTTGGGTCACTTGACTTTAACTTTGACCCTGGTTCAACAGATGTTATTGGGTAATTATTATTTAATAATTCATTAATAATAAACAATAATGAATTATTAAATGATGGTATTAATACCTGTTTCTGGCCAGGCAGAATAGGTTGGTGAATTGCATTCCTCTTCACAAATCTATTTAAAAAAAAAAAAAACTTACACAAAATTCTAATTTTAAATTTATAGAAAACCCCTACTTTAGGTATATCTACTTCCTATGATGACCTACTCACATACATAGCTAATTTTTAATTGAGAATCGTTTGCTGATTTGTTATTTACTCGTTTTTTTGCCTATACATTTCATAAGACATACCTCCATTGAACATGTGTCTTTGTCTGGACAGAATATTTCATTTTAACTTACAAAAAAGGCGATACCGGAAACTTATCTCTAAAACTCATTTAAAAAAAAATAACCAACGAAAAGAGTACATGTCCTCCTTCATTACAGCAAAAGAAACGCTTCGTCAAAATATTTGTATCCTTTTAAACGCAAGGACATCGTCATGTCATGCTAGAAAATATCGTGCATTGTACACAACAACAAAATATATAAAAACATTTAAACGTATGAAAGTATTAGCTCTCCTTATATCGACGGTTAAAAGGAAGTGGGAAATAAGCGACAAAATTTTAATTGTTCAGGAGAGCAGGTTAAAGTTTGAGATTGCAGAAAAATGGCATAACTTTTTATTTATTTTTTATATCGTTAAAATCAAAACAGCTCTAAAATTAAAAAAAAAATAAGGCATTTATTGGCATTCCTATTAATGTGGTTTTTACGATTTTTTATGTCAAGCGCCTTTAGGACAAAAAAGGCCAAAATCTTGTCGGTTACATCAAAACCATACTTCGAAAACGCAGTTTTTTGCTTGGACATAAACCACAACAAAAAATCATCGTAGAGCTGTGGGAGTTAGCGCATTAGAAAGAGCGGAAAATTTGAAGTAGGATAGCATCCATAACTCATTTTTGACGAAAACGTCTACACAAGAACATCGTCATGTCATGCTTGAAAATATCGTGCATTGTACACAAAAAAAAAAACATATAAAAACATTTAAACGTATGAAAGTATTAGCTCTCCTTGTATGTGGGCATTGCTGGGAAGTTAATACAAAGCACAGCTGTATGAGCTTGTATAGAAGACCTTGAATTTGCATAGATGCATTCAATTCTGTTGGATCGTCGTGTTGTGCAATTTTGTTGTGTCATTTTAGGCGGCAGATTCTAAATCTTGGATCTCGTTCTAAACTTCTTATCGCTTTATCCAAAACAAGTAGCATGGGCTTGTGAATTGAATTATAGGTTGGTATGCGGCTGACCGCGCGTGCTGTAGAAAAGGTTCACTCTGCCATGATGTCACCTCTGTTTCAGGGAAGGTCGGCAGCAATTGCAGGGTGTATGTCTATTTGCGATTTGGTTTTTAAGTTGTAGGTCCACATGTGGCATGTGCAAGCGCGAAATTGCACGTGTCTGCTTGTGAGAATGCAAGTAATGTGAATCTCCAATGTTACATATATCTTTACAACTTCGATTCGATTAGATACTAATCCTTGCATCTCGCTACATCCTAAACTTCTTACCGCCTCATCCAAAACAAGTAGGAGGTATTGGCTTGTTCTTTGACTTATAGGTTGGTATGGTGCTGACCCCCCTATTCTGTAAAAAATGTTTTACTTTGCCAATGTCGCCCCTGTGTCAGTCAGGAAAGGACGGAAAGATATAATTTTCTAGGCTCCCGCAAAAACAGAAGTCACACTGAGAGCACCGCCGTTCTCTTTTCGATTGAAAGACTATTTGTGTTGGGGTAGGTTGAAACATGTATAGCATCGCGGAGCTCTCAAGACGCACCTTTTCAAAAAGTCTTATCCGTGATCGGAGAGGGCCCTTGAGGTGTGACACACACAAAAACGGCGCTATCTTATCATGTGCAATTAAAAAATAAATAAGCCTGATATATATATATATATCTACATATTAATGCCACTAAAATATTTTCTCCGTCCACTTCTATTTTATCGAGGTATACGTCATTCCTGAGTTTAAACGTACCTAAAAACGGCTTAACAGTTCACAATGCTGGAAAACAAAGTTAATTTTAGCTCTCCGCCTATTTGCTATCTGGATAATATAGTTGTGCGCCCATGTCGCACGGCCTTGTACTGCACGGCGGCAGTGGCGTGACTATCATACAAGCTAAAAAGCTAAACATGCGTACCATCAGAAATGCAAATAATGAATATTTTTGAGTAGATTACAGACATTTAAAGTCATTCGTCTTTTTAAATTTCTCCCCATCAAAAGTCGTGCTGCTGCCATCTGTGTGTGGCAGTAGGTTATTATTATTAGGCATTGATGAAGTAAACTCTGTTATGCAACCGTTATTGAGAAATGTATCCCTGTCTTTGTTTAATGTATGAAAATAGCTTGATCTCTGTAAGCTTGTATGAATATAGTCGGTTAAGCTCTTTTGTCATTATAAATGAACACAATATTATTACAGATTGTGCTTGGGAGTACACATGATAATAATATCACCATATGCTTAGCTTTTCGTCCATTCAATTTTACGATTCCAGACTGGAGCCATTTACAGTTGTATGAATGACCGATTGTATTTTCAATAAACTGTCGCGTCAGGTGCGTTTTATTCGAATATCAGAATAATTGACTTATTCCTTGTTTGCGATCGAACCCACTTTTTTGCAAAACCAAGATAATATTAATTTTGTTATTTTATAAAGATTGTTAATTTTGTTTTTTTATTAAAAATTAATAATCATTGCTGTTTTATTTTTGTCTTTTTTTTGTCCACCTTTTTTGATAGTATATAAAATTAATTTCGGTGAAAATATTGTTGTGCCTTGTGAGGATCTTAAGTGTGTGAAGGTTTCATTGTTTCAATCCAAAATCTAAGTCTGAGGAAATTAAGAAGCACTGGGGAAAAGAAACATCGGGGTAAGATGTATTATTTGTAATTTAGTGCAACCTTAATTATCCAGCATGCGTACGGCAGAAACTGTAGGCACGCCACTGCACGGCGGACGTGACGGCTTTATGCGGCAAATTAGAGAAAATCCATAAGCACACCGCGGGCCGCGAGTGCAGTGTCAACTGGAGGGATTAATACTGGATCACGTTCCTGCAGACGGACGAGAATAGGAGATGATGGCCAGTCTGCGAGGCGGGAAGCTGGGACAATGTCTGCTTGACAAGTAAACTCATACACAGTGCTATTCTTCTAAGACATTTTGGTCGTCCGTTGAGCCCACGCTTTGACAAACTAATGATGCCTGGGCTGGAAGTCTCATCACCACGGGCATTTTTACCTATCGAATTTTGGTAATACTTGTATGAAGACAAATCAGCTGTTCACATGCGGCCATCTTTAATTGACACGTTTTTATTTTTATTTTTTTAATAAAATAGCTTTGTGAAGAGAAATGCAATTCACCATGCTATTCTGCCTGGCCAGAAACAGGTATTAATATCATCAATCAATAATTCATTATTGTTTATTTTAATTAATAAATACCCAATAATATCTGTTGAACCAGGGTCAAAGTTCTGGTCAAATGACCCCAGGCGGGGATCGAACCAACGTTGTTCTATTCCAAACACGCTTGAAAGATCAGCAAACTTCGCCACCTCGGCCATAACACCGACAATTATGTACCAGCCTTCTTCTACAGAGTTTCAAATCATTTTACAGCACTTGCAATATAATCTAGGTACATCGTTTTGGAATTGATTGAATGTGACCACAAGTGTTCGCCTTCATTGAGATTTCGTCATTCTGTTTATTTACTAACAGTGCGACATATTGACGAGAAATGCCTGCGAACGAGTGCGAAGAGGACATCTGTATTGATCCTTTATTTGCGTCACGAGCAAATATTTAGTCTGATTGTTTTGTTCTACTAGCGGTGCGGCACGCGCTATCTATCGCCTCTGGAATGTCGTGTCTTCACCGTTACTGGACACTGGACTGGAATGGGGCTTCCACACGCTTGCCAACCCATCACAAGTCAAGCGCACAGTGTGTCGTCTAGAACATGCTAGCTGGACAAAATTAGTCCATTAGACAAAATTTTGTCCAGCTAGCATGTTCTAGACGACACACTGTGCGCTTGACTTGTGATGGGTTGGCAAGCGTGTGGAAGCCCCATAACACGCTCCACGATTATATTGTCCATGTGAGACAATGACCAAATAAAAACATACCTGTACATTTTGGCCGGTCTATACCCCTGAGCAAAATCTTATTACACGGCTGTTGTATGATCTAATCTAATCTAAGTTGCAAAGATATGTTACATTGGAGATTCACATTACATGCATTCTCAAAACCAGACATGTACAAGTTCGCGCTTGCACATGCCTCATGTGAGCCTACAACATAAAAACCAATCTCAAATGGACATACACCCTGCAACTCTTGCCGTCCTTCCCTGTAACAGGAGTGACATTGGCAATGTGAACCATTTTTACAGCATGGGTGGTCAGCCGCATACCAACCTATAAGTCAAGGAACAGTAATGATTTGAGGTTGGTATGCAATACAAAAAAAATAAAGAACTGGTCCTTAGTCTAGTGGTTAGCACTTTGGACTCTTGAATGGAAGGTTGTGGGTTTGAATACCGGCGGAGCACAAAAAATATACCATCTATGTTTTCAAATATACTCTTCGCTGGGTTGAAAAATTCATACACCTTTACCAAAAACCGGTCACTTAAGGTCCATCCAGCTTTACAGCAACTGGGTCTTGTTTGAGAATTGGCGCTTTGTAGCGACGACGACCAAGCTCGTAAAAAGGTCGATAAGCTCAAATTGTGGTATGCTTCTATTGCATGCCGAGAGCAAGGGTTCGATCTCAAGGTTTACTCAGCCTTCAAAAGAAATGAGAACCAACTCCCCCCCCCCCCCCCCGGGTGTTGGGAAATCCCCACTTCAACTGAAAGTGGTTGGTGTGAGACCGGCCCCCTTACCCGTAAAAATAAATAGGTCCCAAATCGCCACATGCGACCCCTTCGAGGATAACGCAGGTAAGAAGTTACACTATATGTGCAGCTTAGTTGCGCTTCTTTAGAATATCTCATTTGAAATTGACCGAAGTGCTAATGATGGCTCCAATTGAACTTAAATTTTTAATTTTAATTTCAAGCTTAAATGATTTTTTTTTTCAAATATTGCCTAACTATTAGGCGCATGTGCCTGTATGGGATGCACGCCCCTGCATACCTGACCGGGCTGTACCCAAATCATATTAGGTACAGGCAAACACACGGCTGTTGCTGTACTTAATGAATTACAAAACACAGATCTCAGATTCTATTTTTACGGTGTTATTCTCAAACAGCAAAGCTATGGCTCATCCGCAGCCTACAGTCAATTTTCCATACAAAACATCGATGATCGAAAGATCAGCTATGGATGTGATGTTTTGTGATTTAATTTCATTTCAGATCACTTGTATTTCAATACAAATCTGTACCTTAGAGCATAAACAACGGAAGTCCACTTTTTTGCGTTTTTGAGTTAATGATGCAGAAATTATTATAATTAACTGTTCTATAAGTGGTAAAAATATTGGAGTCCTCGAACTCATAGTTACTGAGATATCTATAATCTAAGTTGCAAGGATATATAAATATTTAAAGCTCATATCAAATGCATACCCACAAACAAACACGTGTAGTTCGCGCTTACAAATGCTGATTGTGTACTTACAAATAAAATCCAAACCTCAAATGAACATAAGCCCTGCAACTCTTGCCGACATTCCCTGAAACAGGGGTGACATTGGCAATCAAGTGTAATAAATATGGGATGCACATAAAAGTGCGAGCATAAACCACGTAAGTTCCACATACGTTGTTCACATTACTTCACATTAAATAAATATCGATAAAAGAAGATAAACAATTTTTATAGATCAAAAATATCTCGTCTAGTTTAGAAGTTATGATGGTTTAAAAAAGTGCACATTTTCACTAAAACTCGTCTCCTGCACATTTTACTAAATGTGACTACCGTTGTTTATGCTGTAAGGTACAGAATTAAGACACCTTTAAATCCATGGTGAAAGAGTTCCTCCCAGCTTGTTGATGGCTGAGAGGGTGCACTGTAATTAGGACAACCTGTTGTGCAATCTCTTTTACGAAAAAAAATCTAGATTGCCGCCTTCGATTCTGTTTATGTGTCCGAGTGAGAGAGATCTTGAACCGGTCAATCATAATATCATTTTCTTGGCTAGGAATCAGTTTTCCCCTTGAATCGTTCAACTCGTATTTTAATTCACGGTTTTTCCACTAGATGGCACTTTGCATAGCACAACTAACATAATTAATTATCAATCAATAATAACTTTTATTTTTAAATGTTTCTAATCTAATCTATGTTGCAAAGAAATGCACATTGGAGATTCACATTACATGCATTGGGGCTGTCCATATATAACGTCATTAGCGTTAAGGAGGGGGGGGGGGGGGGGGGGGGAGTCTGGTCTGCGGATGATGGCAAATGATGTACGAGTACCAAAAGTGACGTCGTTCTTGTAAATACCAATTTCTACAAAATATACTAACGGTTCACTTTGCCAATGTCACCCCTGTTTCAGGGAATGTCGGCAGAAGTTGCAGGGCTTATGTTCATTTGAGTTTGGATTTTATTTGTAAGTACCCAATCAGCATTTGTAAGCGCGAACTAGACGTGTTTGTTTGTGGGCATACATCTGAGAGCTTTAAATGAATATATCCTTGCAACTTAGATTATAGATTATAGTTATGTAAGTAATATAACATTATTAATTATTAATCTCATCCATTATTACAGCAAGAGGGGGGAAGGGGCATTAGATAATGACTATAAGATGATTGTAAGGGGGGGGAGTAACAAATCGGCCAAAATCGATGACATAATTTATGGACGGCCCCATTCTCACAACCAGACATGTAGGTACCAGTTCGCGCTTGCACATGCCTCATGTAAGCCGACAACATAAAAACCAAATCTCAAATGGACATACACCCTGCAACTCTTGCCGTCCTTCCCTGTAACAGGGGTGACATTGGCAAAGTGAACCATTTTTACAACATTATTCATTGTGATAAAAATGTCTTTCTATCATCAATCGACAACATGTGTGACGTGAGGCAGTGGGTTAATTTTATATTCAATTTAATATTTTGAAGGAAATGGATGAGGCGGGAAAATTGGGGGAGTGCGAGGACGAGGACTGGGTGTAGGAAAATGGCTGTTGAAACCAAACGACTAACATTGAAATAAAAAATGTATCAACGCAACGCAACTACGCTACACATATAGTTTAACTTCTTGCTGCGTTATCTCCGAAGGGGTCGCATGTGGCGAGTTGAACCTATTTATTTTTACAGGTAAGGGGGCCGGCCTTACGCCAACCACTTCAGTTGAAGTGGGGTTTCCCAGCTCCCAAGGAGGCTGGTACTCATTTCTTGTGAAGGCTGAGTAAACCTTGCCGGTATTTTATTATGGGGTTTGAAATAAATACCAAAATAGGAAATCATCTCTGACACCCTCCTCGGTGGGATTCGAACCCGAGCTCACGGGGTAGAATGCAAGCACTCTACCAACTGAGCTATCAACCGGACATTTGTATGACACATATCAAAATGTATGGTTTTCATTTTTACTGTTTAATTGTTAAGTGTTTGTTTGTTTTATATTCTTAAATGTAATTAATTGTTTGTATTCCTTGACTTATACGTTGGTATAAGGCTGACCATCCATACTGTAAAAAAAGGTTCACTTTGCCAATGTCACCTCTGTTTCAGGGAAGGTCGGCAAGAGTTGCAGGGCTTATGTTCATTTGAGATTGGGTTTTTTTTTATATTGTAGGTCCACATGCGGCTTGTGTGAGCGCGAAATTATGCGTGTCTACTTGTGGGAATGCATTTAATATGAATCTCAAATTTTACATATTTTTGCAACTTAGATTTAGAATGTTCTCCACCCTCAAAATACTTATTTTTTACGCTGGATTGGCGCCAAAACAATAAAAAAAATCGCGCAGCCGGCCCGCTGGCAGAATATTGTAGATGGTTATTTTTGATTCCCGGAATGAAGTTCGCTGATTTTGAATCATCTTTATCCGTCTGTGTTCGACATGATATACCTGCATTTTAATCATTTCTTGGTAAATAAAATAAATGGTAAGCTAGCCATCTATTCACATTGTTAAAGCAGTTCCTCGAACAATATTTATCGTTAAAATAACCACAAAAATAAGTTGTGTTTAAAAAAAAATTTTTGTCTATGAATTTTGCTTTTGTTTTGGAAAAAAAGTTGTTTTGAAAATTGTTTTGAAAATTATTTTATAAAAATATATTTGTAACCATTCTGCTCTTGAAGATGCCTCATTAGGCGAAAATATTCGAGCATAAACAAATAAAATAAAGTGAATTAAAACAATGTTTTACCATTTATATTTTTAAATATTTACAAAAATAAGTATTTTTCATGCCATTGTCCTGGCATACACAGTGTTATTTATAATTTTAAAACTGTCTCGTGGTCGGAACCGATTGATCTATAAATTATAATCTATAATCTAAGTTGCTGTAACTGTAACTCTGTCGCCATTCCGCTAGGGGTGGCCAGAGCCTCTGCAGAGTTGCCTCCATTTTTTCCTATCCTTACATACCTCTTTCAATTCATTCATATCCATCACCTTTTTCATGCATTTTCTTCTTTTACGCTCACTTTGTATATCCCATTCTTTCACAATCTCCTCAATCTGATCACTCCATACTTTTCTCGGTCGTCCCTTCCCTCTTTTTCCGACGAAGATATATTAACATTTAAAGCTCATATCAAATGCATGCCCACAATCAAACACGTGAAATTCGCGCTTACAAATGCTTAATGTGTACCTACTTACAAATAAAATCCAATCAACATAAACCCTGCAACTTTTGCCGACCTTCCCTGACACAGTGGTGACATTGGCATAGTGAACCAATTGATTGATCTCCCGTATAAAATCTTTAATATCAGTGACAATTTATTAACCTATAAAATTTATCTGCATATCAAGCATTGTGAATGCAATTCTTGCCGCGTTTTCCTGAAATAGGGGAAGGTGAAGTATTTTTTACTCAATGGATGTCAAACCCACACCGACTTATTCTATAATCTATAATCTAAGTTGCAAGGATATATTCATTCAAAGCTCTCAGATGTATGCCCACAAACAAACACGTGTAGTTCGCGCTTACAAATGCTGATTGTGTACTTACAAATAAAATTCAAACCTCAAATGAACATAAGCCCCACAACTTTTGCCGACCTTCCCTGAAACAGGGGTGACACTGGCAAAGTGAACCATTTTTTACAGTATGGGTGGTCAGCCTCATACCAACCTATAAGTCAAGGAATATGAATAATAAATTACATTTAAATATAAAAAATAATAAAACCTTAAAAAGAAATCTATACAAAAAAAGTCAAAAATTTATTATGCAAAAAATGTAGCAAACTAATAAACCAGCATTACAAATCAGCATTGCAGATTAGCCTTATTACTTATTGTTAATGATTTCCATTGTTTGGGTTTATTTCATTTGTTGTGTATGCTCCTTGACTTATAGGTTGGCATGCGGCTGACCACTCATGCTGTAGAAAATGGACCACTTTGCCAATGTCACCCCTGTTTCAGGGAAGGTCGGCAATGTCATTTCAGATTGGGTTTTTATATTCTAGGTCCACATGCGGCATGTTTAAGCGCGAACTTCACATAATGTAAATCCTTGTTGTTACATACTTTGCAACTTAGATTATATTAGATTGGTATGAGGCTGACCACCCATAAACAGGTACAATTGGTTGAGTTTGGGGGATGCCAGAGTGGACCAAACAGTGGACTCTGAACGGCCTCTTAAAAGCATAATTACTACATTTTATAGTTTTTTTTTCAGATCTCATACCAATCTTTTAGGTATAAATTATTAATACGCAACGCAACTAAGCTACACATATAGTGTATCTTCTTGCCGCGTTATCCCCGAAGGGGTCGCATGTGGCGAGTTGAACCTATTTATTTTTACAGGTAAGGGGGCCGGCCTTACGCCAACCACTTCAGTGAAGTGGGGGGTTTCCCAGCTCCCGAGGGGGCTGGTACTCATTTCTTGTGAAGGCTGAGTAAACCTTGCCGGTATTTTATTTTGGGGCTTGAAATAAACACCGAAACGGGAAATCATTTCTGACACCCTCGGTGGGATTCGAACCCGAGCTTTCGGCGTGGAATGCAAGCACTCTACCACCTGAGCTATCGACCGGACGTTATTATTAATAAAACATACTTTTTATTTTGAGTATAAAAAAATCACAATCCGTCAATTAAGTATCCCATGACATCACGATATTATATGTTTTAACTATTCATCGTGATTATTATTGCTGTTTTTCCTAGAAGTAAACTTACCTACTGCAGACATGTACCTAGCCTACCCATAATAACAATATGACGCAGGCTAGAGCCCTGTTCCGCACGCACCACGCGGAAGTTAGCGTACTTAGCACGTACAACTATCACTTAAAATTCCACACATTTAGGGTAATTTGTCATGTATGTTCCTTGACTCATAGGTTGCTATGCGGCTGACCACCCATACCGTAAAAAATGGTTCACTTTGCCAATGTCACCCCTGTTTCAGGGAAGGACGGCAAGAGTTGCAAGGCTTATGTTCATTTGAGATTGGGTTTTATATTGTAGGTCCACATGCGGCATGTGTTAGCGCGAAATTATACATATCTGCTTGTGGGAATGCATTTAATATAAATCTTAAATGATATATATCTGTGCAGCTTAGATTAGATTAGATTAGGGAGAATGTTAGCGAAGTCGCTAGTAGTCTTATTGATTGTATTCATTTTTCCTGAGGTTTCATTTATATTGTTTTATAGTGTTTCTTTTATATTATCGTATATTTTTTATTTGTAGTATTCATTTATAGTGAATACTACAAATAATACAGAATACATAGTGTTTTAACTATAATTCTTTCTAAGTTATTGTTATGTAAATAACAAATACTATAAATGTTAGGTAGGTAGGTAGGTGTAGTTATAGCCGATATAAGTTGGAGTAATTATTATAGGTGCCTAGGAAAGAGAAATTCAACTATGTACCTACTGGAAGCTTTATGATCTAGAATCTAGAAGAACACAGCAAAACTGGCTTCTAGCAACTTCTGTATAACTAATAATATCTCGAGTTTGACATTTTTTCTTGAAATCTTCCGCGTTACCTAGACTCGGCACTGTACAACTCGCGTCACTATAATATACATACATTAGCGTCAGCTGTTGTTAGCGTTGCCCTGACCGTCACTTGACGTTTGGCGCGCTCCGCAGCGGGGACTCGAACCCGCGCCCGCTCACAAGACAGGGGGCTGAGACAAATCAACCCCCGGGGTACATAAATACACGTGTAAGAATAACATCAATTATATCAACTAAAATATTTGTTTTGGTTTTACAGAACGTGTTAATCATTTTTGAAGTATTAAGGAATAGGCACCTAAATTGTGAGCAAAGTCTGTGTTTTTTACTTTCTTGCTATAGCCGAAGGCTATAAAGAAAGTTATGATTTGGTGTAAAAAAAAAAATTCGAGGTTTTCACGGAAATGAGTTGTCCTGGTGCAGGACATGCCAAAAAACACTATCTTTCAAAAACGTCCGTCTGTATGTATGTATGTATGTATGTATGTATGTATGTATGTATGTATGTATGTATGTGTGTGTGTCACTTTCCAAAGTATAAGACCTAGAGATACCAAATTTTGGCTACATCAACTTTTTTGGACATGTATTAAGTATGAATAACATGGCATTACACCAACTTGAAAATTCAAGATGGCTGCCATACAAAAAAAACATAAAATTGCACTTTTCTCAAAAACGGCTCCAAGAATTTTTTTTAAATTTTCAGAGTTGCCATTTATTAGTTTTTAACTTAATAAATTAGTTATGGCAATACTCTTACTAATCTGTGTCTATGGGCTGCCATATGAAAAAAACAAACGATTGTGATTTTCTCGACAGTTAAGGGGTCAACAAAAATATAATGTTCTACAATATTACGGACAACATAAATTTCTACAAATTTACAAAAAAAATTTTTTGAAAAAATAAATATAAAGCACCGTTTACACGACCTGAAATTTTAAATCGAAAATATTACAAAAACCTATTAAAATGCAAGATATTTGAATTTGTTTTAGATTTGATAGAAAGAACAAGCTTATCACTTTAATTCGTAATCATTTTTTTTTTACTTTTTTGAAAATTCAAGATGGCTTCCGAAGAGCTGAAAATTTAAAATGCGATTTTCTCAAAAACGGCTCCGACGATTTTTCTGAAATTTTTTGTGAATCCATTTATATAATAGTGCTATCTAATAATTATAATCATTTCTTCATCATAATCTCGATTTAGGGAGTTGCCATATAAAAGAAAAAAATAATGGAAAAATTCTCGGCAGTTAGAGGGTTAATAAAAAAATAATGTAGTACAAATGTAAAATAATAATAATAACCTATATATTGCCATCATTATTTTTTCCAAAAAGTGAATCAAAAGTATAGCCGCCATACAGAGTGAAAATTTTCCATACAAAATGTATTAGCAATTTTCTTGGTAGTCAAAGGGTTAAAAATAGATAAATGGCTGCGATTCTTAAAATTTTATAAATACCAATAATAATCAGTCGTTACTTTTTCAAAATATAACTAAAAAGTTTACCCACCATACAAAGTACTAGTTTGCATACAAAAGGGTTCAATGACCATCTATAATAATCTAGAATATAAGTTGCAATGAAATATAAACATTCAAAACTAATATGAAATGCATGCCCACAAACAGGTATGTGTAAGTTCGCGCTAACGAATGCTGAATTTGTACTTACAAATTAAACATAAAACTTGCAACTCTTGCCGACCTTCCTTGAAACAGGGGTGACATTGACAAAGTGAATTATTTTTTACACTTTGGGAGGACTGAGAAATGCGAGAAAATTGAGATAAAGACTGAATGAAAAAAGAGTGGAGGTCTATAATAATCTATAATCTATAATCTAAGTTGCAAGGATATATTCATTTAAAGCTCTCAGATGTATGCCCACAAACCAACAAGTGTAGTTCGCGCTTACAAATGCTGAAAGTGTACTTACAAATAAAATCCAAACCTCAAATGAACATAAGCCCCACAACTTTTGCCGACCTTCCCTGAAACAGGGGTGACATTGGCAAAGTGAACCATTTTTTACAGTATGGGTGGTCAGCCTCATACCAACCTATAAGTCAAGGAATGGAGGTCGTGAAAGAATTTGATTATCTGGGAAGCAAATTTGAGTCGAATGCGAAATTGACGAAATAATTGGAAAAGCGCGCTAGTAGAGGAAGAAGTGTAATGGAAACGATTGGAAGAATTGCAAGAAATAGGAAACTTACGAAGAATATGAGATCGGCGGTCCACAATGGCATATTGGTTGGTGGAAGTGAGGCTTAATGAATGTGAGCTGAGTAAAGTATGTAAGTACGGTTGAAATGGCTTACCTGAGAGCAATGGCTGGAAAGACACTGAGTGATAGAGTACGTAATGCTTGAGTGATGAACGAGTGTGGTATAAAAGAGAATATGAGAATGAAAGTACAAAAAAGTACGATGAGATGGTTCAGACATCTTGAAAGAAAGGATGATGAACAACTAACGAAGAAAGTGTACAAAGGAAATGTCAGAGGAAAGCGCAGAAGGGGAAGGCTGAGGAAAGAATGGTTAGACCAAATAGGTGAGATTGCGAAATAATGGATTCTGCAGAGTGAGAATAAGAGAAGAGTATGTATGAAAAAGGTGATGACAGCAAAAAGTGGAGGCGCATCTGCGGAGGTACCGGCCACCCCTAATGAAACGGTGGCAGGATACAGTACAGTACAGTACTGAGGTCAGCTTCATACCAACCTATGAGTCGAGGATCTTTCTTGTGTAATTGGTACTTTTTCAAATAAATCAACAAAATATTTATATTCATTTAAGTATTTATATGCCTATATCCATATTGTACGAGTATGCAGGTACACACCGCGGTGGAATAAAATTGATTTATTATTGATATATTTTCTTTTTCAACGACGTTAGCCATGTTGAAAGCACCGGTTCCCATAGATCACCGAAGTTAAGCAACATTGGGCGTGGTCAGTGCTTGGATGGGTAACCGCTCAGGTACACCGCGTGTCGTTGGCATCTTGGACCGGTCCGTAGTCCGTAGTGGCAACAATTCGGACTCGTAAATGGAAGGTTGTGGATTCGGATCCCGGCAGAGCACAAAAATATACCATTTATATTTCGAATGTGCTCTTCGCTGGGTTGAAAAATTCATAAACCTTTGCCAAAGACCGGTCACCAAAGGTCCATCCAGCCTTACAGCAACTGGGTCTTGCTTGAGTATTGGCGCTTTGTAGCGACGACCAAGCTCGTACACCTCTGCGGCACTACAACAAGTGTCATAGACCCCTAGAGTCTTTAGAATCTAGGGAGTCTCCCGCACAGGATTTCTTAAAAAAAAAAAAAAAATACATTTTTATTGAAACGGCATAAGCTGGTAGATGATTCTAGCTTTACATACGTCATACAGTGGGTAAATTTTTGCAAGAAAGTCGAGTACAGATTCTGTGCAATTTATTTTTTTGTGAAAAAAGTGTTGATGTGGTGTAGAACATGTGTCTAAAAAATGAGTCGAAAATTGAAAATTAATAAAGTGAATTGAAATTAGTCTAAATCTAAATCTAGCTGCAAAGATATATACATATTATATCATTTAAGATTCAAATTAAACGCATTCCAACAAGCAGACATGTATAAATTCGCGCTAACACATGCCGCATGTGGACCTACAATATAAAAATACAATTTCAAATGAACATAAGCCCTGCAACTCTTTCCGACCTTCCCTGAAACAGGGGGGACATTGGAAAAGTGAACCATTTTTTACAGTATGGGTGTTCAGCCTCATACCAACCTATAAGTCAAGGAAATAGTGTGTGTTGTGAAAAATTATAATTATATTTTACAATAATAATAACTACACAGTTGACATTGATTAATCGGTTATTAGACTAACCGTGATAAAATTGTTGATCATAAACTTGTTCAAACTTTTAGTTGTTTTATGGAAACATCAAATACAGTAACATCTTTTCTGGATGTCTGTCTTATAGTGCTACACGGACTATACTGAATTTACTTGAATTGAATATAAACATATATATTTGCAACTTAGATCATAGATAAGTGACAATTAAAGAATTTTTTTTTTCCGTAGAACCACGTCGATTTTGTTTTTGTTATTGATCTGTGATAACGCGTTCTTTCAACATTGTGATTTATTCTTCTTAGATAGTCCGTTTCAACTGTATGGACTTGACTTATTTCACTTTCATTCACCGTCCAGTAGCGCTATTCTACTAAAATCCTTACGACCTTACGGCGACGAGCTGGCGATTCGAGTCCAAAAATAAGATGTACTGTATTTTTCTTTTTATATCTATGGAGCTCTTTCGCAAGCGCTATCGCTGCCGATTTGTTTAGAACACGAATCGCCAGCAAAAAAATCCTTGCCGTTAGCCATTCTGTGGATTGGTTTGTCCACCTTCAGACTAAAAGGTCTATTAACCAGTTGGCCCTGTTTGGTTATGAGGACTTTATAGTGGAAATGAAGAATTTGTGGGTACGAGTGTGAGATATGGAAGAGAAATTGTGTCACTCAAACTCAATAGCAATATGGCTATTTCTTAACGTAAGCACTACCGGGATTGTATTTGATTGTAAGTGTATCCACCGCTTATCTTATCTCTTCGTTTTGTTGATGTAATTCAGTTAGCCGGATAACTCATCGTATTTACTTTTTCACTTTCTTGTCGCAACATCTATTTACCTAATTTATCTCAAAATCATTGTATAACTTGTGACTTATAGGTTGGTACGAGGCTGACCACGCATACTCTAAAAAATGGTCCATCCAGCCTTACTGCAAGTGGGTCTTGCTTGAGTATTGGCGCTTTGTAGCGACGGCCAAGCTCGTACACCTCTGCGGCACTACAACAAGTGTCATAGACCCCTAGAGTCTCAACAATCTAGGGAGTCTCCCGCACATGATTTCTTAAAATAAATAAAAACTTGGCCAATGCCACCCCTGTTTCAGGAAAGGTCGGCAAGAGCTGCAAGGCTTATGTTCATTTGAGATTGGGTTTTGTATTGTAGGTTCACATGCGAACTTTATGTGCCTGTTTGTGGGAATACATTTAATATAATTCTTAAATGTTTTTTTTTTTTTGTGCACAACAGGTCACCCTTATTACAGTGCTCCCTCACAGCTATCAACAGGATGGGAGGAACTCTATTGCTAGATTTTTAAATCTTAATAAATTACACTCACAAATGTCTATATTAGACTTATTTAAGAAATATGTCTTTACAACTTAGATTATAGATAGCGTGACGCTTGAAATATGGTACAAATTCTAGCTTTATAAATAGAATATTCAAAAGTAGATTTTAGCGTTTTCCATTTGATGAAAAGTATTGAATATATAAAAATAGTTTTTCCGTTTTGTTGGGCTTTATGTTTCCCCGAAAATTTCATTAAATATATTGATAGTTGCGGTAGTAGACGCTCTACTACCCATTACGTAATCTCCATACAATACCGCCAGTTACCGCATTATCCTAATGTGAGTGGCCCACTAGCTGAAACGGGCAGTTCCCAATTTTTCACTGGTATCCAGAGTCATAATAAAAGGAGAGCTTGTACGAAGAAGGTTATGAGTCTGGATGAAATGAAAGAAGTATGTAAGGACAGAAAGAAATGGCGGTTGATCTGTTTTGTTGGCGGCCAGGACTAGGGGTTTTAAATTAGAATTTTGTAGTATGAGCCCTGTTCCGCACGCACCATGCGGAAGTTAGCGTACTTGCACGTAAAAGAATCATCTAAAATTCTATACATTTAGGGGGAATGTTAGCGAAGTCGCTGATTGTATTAATTTATCTTGAGGAATTTATAATTCTTACTAAATTATTGAGCGGCTTTTTAGATGTTTTTTTTTCTTGCAAGATTTTTGTTTCATTGGAAAATCCCGGCGTCTATCTAATCTAATCTAAGTTGCAAAGGTATGTAACATTTGGGATTCACATTATATGCATTTTCACAAGCAAACACGTATAAGTTTGCGCTAGTACATGCCGCGTGTGAACCTACAACATACAAACCCAAATCTCAAACGAACATACATCCTGCTACTCTTGCCGACCTTCCCTGGAACACGGGTGACATTGGCAAAATGACCCATAATCTACAGCATGGGTGGTCAGCCGCATACCAACCTATAAGTCTAGGAACATACACAACAAATAACATTTTGAAAATCAACAAATAATAATATGTATGGACATCAAAACTAAAAAAGAATACAAAATTTTAATTTAAAAACCCTAGTCCTACCTGCGATCATTACAGATCAACCGCCATTTCTTTCTGTCCTTACATACTTCTTTCATTTCATCCAGAGTCATAACCTTCTTTAAACAAGCTCTCCTTTTATTATAACTGGATATTTGACTTGTTAAATTTGAAAAACAAAGTACCTCGAATTTTATGTTTGCATTTATCATTTTTCCTTACTGGGTTACTCAAATAACAAAACTCTGAACCACTGTTAGGTGGAGGAGTATTCAGTTTTCGCCCAACCATCGCCGACCACGCAGGATACAAAACTGCGCGAAAAGTTCGCTCGCCCGTGCTCGCGTGTCGTCAAGCGAACACAAGCGACCTTGACAGCTGCGTCACAAAAAATTGCAAACTTTGAACAACGGTACCTCCTTACGTAATATTGTTTATAAAAGATAATATAATACTTTGAAGCATATGATATCTGTAAAGAGGCGTGTATTGAGCTAGATGTATTATTCATTTTCTGTTTCAATCCCAGATTAGTTTGCAAAATTGAGTAATAACATGGAGCAGCACAAACTAACTTACTGCATTGATGCATACTATAGACCACATTTGTATCAGTCCTGTCAAACGTTGCAGTTGTGTAGTCATACGAAACAAAGCATTAATCTAAGTTGCAAAGACATGTATCATTTGAGATTCATATTAAATGCATTCCCACAAGCAGACACGCATAATTTCGCGCTCACACATGCCTCATGTGAACCTACAATATAAAAACCCGAATCTCAAATGAACATACACCCTGCAACTCCTGCCGACCTTCCCTGAAACAGGGGTGACTTTGGCAAAGTGAACCATTTTCTAAAGCATGGGTGGTCAGCCGCATACTAACCTATAAGTCAAGGAACATACACAACAAATTACATTTTCAAACCATTTCTTAATGTGCTCTCCAAATCCATTTCGCACAGGTCATCTGGAAGGCCGTTCCATATCGTTGGAGCAGCCACCTTGATGGCTCGATCTCCAAAAACGGTCTTCTTTGCCCTTCTTGGAAACTCTATCCGACTGCGACATGATGCTGCTGATCGCAGTGTTGCTGTTCTGCAGCTTGTGGTGGCTGGAGCTATCCGGTGCGGTCCCGCGCAGGCTCTGGAACGATTCCACGACATATTTTAATAATAATTTGTTTTTGAACCTCAATAAGTGTAATTCAATTACATTTACAAAAAATAAAGTGAAAATTGACCACAATTACAAAATAAATGGCTACAGTTTATTGAGGGTTCATAGGATTAGGGATTTGGGTATCACATTTGATTCTAAACTTAACTTCGACGAACATGTAAATAAAATCACTGAGGAAAGTAATAAATTACTGGGTTTCATCTTGAGGACTACTAAACCTTTCAAATTTGGTGAATCTTCTTTGTTTTTGTACATGTCACTTATTCGTTCTAAGCTTGAATACTGTTCGACCGTGTGGAATCCACATTTTAAGAAATATATTGGTCAGATTGAAAGAACTCAAACACGTTTTATTAAATTGATGAAGAAAAGACTCCCCAATAGTACTTTATTTGAAACACTACCTAAACTTGAATCAAGAAGAACTTTGATAGATGTTTGTAATCTCAGAAAGGTGTGTGTATCTGAGTTTGACGCGCCCAATATTTTAAATAAAATCAATTTTAGATTACCTAATCTCACTAGGTCTTGTTTTCCATTTTATCTCCATAAAACCAATACCTTTGCAGGTTCGAGAAATCCAACCTATAGAATGTGTGATGTTTATAATAAGAGCTTTTCGCAGTGTGAACTATTTGAGACCACTAAATATAAATTCAAAAAACAAAAACGTTTACTTATTTTTGGATCTGATATTGTTTCTGGGGTGGGTTGAGTATCGGGCTATTTTTCTATTTTCTATTTTTTATTTTTCATTTTCACTTTCTATTTTTATTTTATTTTTTTTTGTTCTTTTTTTTTTAATTCTTTGGGGGCAAGTGACAAATTTATGTGTGTATTAGATTTATTTTAAAGAAATATTGTAATGGTGTGAATGCTGTGTATGCTTCTAGTGTTGTATAGCTGTGATTGCCTGCGTGATGTTTGTGTGAAGATGTATGCTTGTGTCTATTGATGTAGTGTGCATAGTTTGGATGATTGGTTATTTGTGTTACTGTTGCTTATTATTTTTTTTTTTTATTGTTTATATGTACCAATTGTCTGTATTGCACCTCTTAATAAATAAATAAATAAATAAATATCGGTAAAAGACAACTCGTCCAACGACAGTTCGTCCATTGACAAATCGGTCACACGACACTTCGTCCACACGACCTTTCGGCCAACGACATTTCGGCCAAAGACAAATCGGTCAGCGATAACCCGTCCAAAGACAACTCGGCCATATACAAATCTGTCACACAACACTTCGTCCACACGACTTTTTGGCCAACGACTTTCGGTCAAAGACAAATCGGTCGACGACAACCCGTCCAAAGACAATAATGCACTTCTTTATTGTGTGTGCATTTGTTACCTAATTTAAATTTTTGACTAATTTGTGCGGTGTCTATTTTTATTTTAAAAATCGCATTTATTGTTGAGCATGATGTTATATAAAAATAAAAATAAAACATTATTCTTCGATTAAAATCAAGAATATGAAGTGTTTCTCACAATAACAATTCCACATGACCTTCCATACAATAATATTTCCTACGTACATACTGTTCATTTTAATAAACCACGTCATACATTAGTATGTAAGCTGTTGTTAGCACGATCGTGAAGACTGAAGCCTAATTGATTTGTTTCAAAAATAATTTATTTCTTTGCTCCCCATCAACTTGTGACATAACAAAACACTTAACGGGCTTCATACATTAATTGACGATTGATCAAAAAACAAAATAAGCAAAAATAAAACCAACATATGTATGTATGTGGAAATGCAAATGCTCAAGAAAGTCATTTCACTATTTTCACCGTTAAATAACTGCGAACAACACTCCTCCAGCCCGTGCGTCCTGCAGCCATGCTTTCCCGTTTTCTACAGGACTACGGTCCTTAGCAACCAACAAAAAAATATTTGGTAGCAAACGGGTTGTGTGACGTCACATTTTTTTGTCTATGGAATTTGTGCTGAGTCTATTGCATATAAGACTGAACACCAAGGTTTGTAGCGACGACGACCAAGCTCGAATGGTTGAATGCTTGCATTCCATGCCGATAGCAAAGGGTTCGATCTCAAGCCTTCACAATAAATGAGAACCAGCCTTCCAGTTGGGAAACCCCCACTTCAACTGAAAGTTGTTGGTGTGAGGCCGGCCCCCTTACCCGTAAAAATAAATGGGTCCCGAATTGACACATGCGACCCCTTTGGGGATAACGCAGGCAAGAAAATACACTATATGTGTAGCTTAATTGGCGTTTTTACCCATACTGTAAAGAATCGTTCACATTTGCCAATTTTAACATGTTTTAAGGAAAAACTCAACCTTTGTTGTCTCTGAAGCGTCTATAAATCGGAATGGAATGTGTTAGCAACCTTTATTATAAATACATATAATTATAGCGCATGTGGTGTTTTGAATCAATGATCAGTTTAATACTCGTAAGTTAGTATTCATGTTTATAGTTCCATTATTGGAATGATTGTATTTTAAATACCAATTATATTTAGCACGTGCTGGGTAAACTAACCTTTAAAGAACTTGGTAATTTATGATCCTGTACAAAGAAAATATTGTGCATGCTTTCATTTCATTCCATATAACCGTAAACAGAAGTAAAGAATATTTCTTATCTAATATCAAATCAATAATAGGAGAGTATTATTGTATTTAGAATACGAAAAAATTAAATATGATCCCATAAAAAGTTTTTTATTTTTATTTTTGTAAGCGAAAAACATTTTGAACACATAAAATTAGCGCTGATTATTATTTTGCATCACAGAAATAATGTTAACTTCGCGAAATTGATAAATCATAATATTATGAAATTGTATTTAACATCGATGTGTCATCGTCGTTTTAGGTACGTTGGTTAGTAAAAAATCTTATTTTGATTTTTATTTAGTAAACGAAAAACATTTGGTATTTTATTTAAATAAATAAAATAATTAATAATAATAATGAATGTTTAGATTTTAAGATGTTTACAAATAAATACTGAACACATACAATAATTAACGCTGATTATTTTGTATCACAGAAATAATGTTAAATCCGCGAAATTGATAAAAGACATTGTATTTCACATTAATGTGTCATCGTCGTTTCACGTACGTTAGTCACTGAAAAAAGTCTAAACAAATAATTATGTATGTGTACTGACGTTGTATAATAATAATTTGAAGCAAAAACTTTGAATATATTGATAAAATGAAAATGACTTGCATTAGTATGTAACGAACAAGCGGCAGTAGCGTTTTAGCCGCACTGCCGCGAACAATCCCTTTCATTGCTCGTAAAAAATAGTATTAAATCTGTGTAAGATAAAAAAAACACGAAGG
>OX637363.1:10167707-10249256 GCA_951799405.1 Agapetus fuscipes
GTTCAAAAAAGCTCTGATTAAAAATGGTAAATTACTTTTTGGATCATTTTGAATCGGTGCAAATCAATATGAAAATTTCTGTTTTCGGCGGTGCTACGTCACACGTCTATGTGACTAGGGTCCTCAACAACCTCGTAGATCGTTAATCATGCCGGTCAATTTCCTACCACATCACTTTGTTTCTCAGTCATTTTCAACCAATCGTCGGGAATATGTAGTTTTTCATACGTCGCCATCGTGATCCACACTGGATCCATTTGTTTTTTCTCTATTTTTCTGATATTTGTGGATAAAACCTGCCTTTAATGTCTTGTTTCTTAGTAAGGGATCTCCCAAAGATCCAAGTGTAACAATGCTATTGGTTATTGTTGTTATATTATATGAAGAGTGTTGCATTATATGAAAGATGTGTGTTGTGGAGTAGCCGGTATGTTTCATCGCGACAATTAGCGCCACTTGCGCTTTAGCTGGAATTGCAGCGGTACCTCACAGCCTCGGCGAGTGGTGTCGTGTGTAAACCAGTTCCAGCCAAATGTGTGTACCTACGTCCATTGTAGTGGCAGGAGAGCCAAGATCCTGCTGGTGGGAGCGAACAAGGATACTAGCGGAGGAATAGTCGGGAGAGGGACGCCTGATGAGGTGGGCCTGTTCAACTTGTGTTTTGTTAAAAAAAAAACTAAAGAAAATGTTCTTTTGAAGATATTTGTTTCATTGGCATGTATTCGAGTGTGGGAAGTTGAGAGTGTTCAAGTTGATTTTTGCTTTAAAAGAAAGAACTTTAATGCGATTTGATTTGCCATGTGTTTTTATCTGGTTAATATGAGCAACTAAGTCGTCCAAGTAAGAATCGCTGAATGATCCAAGAAACAGCACGGCGTACTCCTTGACCGATTAGTTATTCAGATGTTGTGCTAGATTGGTAGGACTGCATTCGGCTATCAGCCGCCGTGTGGTGAAGTCCCTTTTGGCGGCGCTCTCTCAGTCAGCGCGCCGTTGGCCGTCGGTTCTATTTCCGGAGGTGAGGCGAATACTTGCGTGCGGGGAGGCGGGCGGGGAGGCGACGCGGAGCAAGTCCATTTGTCGAGAGAGACGCCAAGCGGCGGCTGGTGTCGGAGTCCTGGTGAACGCTGGGGAGGTGATGCCATGTCAGGCCAGCAGCGCGCGCGGCCCCGCCGGCCCCCCAGGAACCTGCTCTTCACCTGCCAGCCGCCAGACATCGCCTTCGAGCACGTGCTGGTGCCGCAGATAGAGGCGCTCTCCATCCAGCCGGACAACAACAACAAACAGTATGAGCGCAACAGGATGCTGGGCACGCAGACAAGTGAAGGTGCGGGAGAGCGCGATGATAGACTCAGCAATGCCAGCGGGGTGCTACGACCTGACGCCGAACCGTTCAAACCTGCGATAGTGAACTACGAACCCATGTGCCTTTACGACAACCTAGCGTTCGATTACTTAGCTCCTGAAATCGTCCCGGTAGACGCCTTAGTCCCCGTGGGAGTGGGGGAAGAAAAACCTCCCATCATGCCTGTGTACGTCAACCCCTTAAAAGTGCCCTCAGCCCCCAAGAGAGTGCGGAAGAAACACGACGATTCTACCAACTACGCGGGTGACCTTGAGGACTGTAATCAGCAAGAGGCCGGAAGTAATTTGTGTAGGAACCAACATTCGGAACCAGACTTTGCGAACTATTACAGTGCAACAGTTGCCACCCAACAAAAGACGCTATCCTGGCAAAACCTGCCTCTCATATTAAACAACCCGTTTTACGATTGTTCCATGGCGTACGATCAAAACGGGGAACCGGGCGGTCAACAGATTGTTTTCCCTGAAAACTATTGTGCAGTTGATGACGCTTATGTGCCTCCTTATTCTTATGTGCCTAGTGAAAATGTAGAAGTGATCGCGGGTGATACAACGATTCCATTGCAATACTTTTACGATAACAGTTCGATTTCTGGCGATCCCTGGGCGCCCGTAGCCCAACCCGTGTCGGACGCGCAAGCGCCCAAGGACTCCCCTTTCGAGAATCCCTTCACAGACTTGGAAAGCATTCCGTACGTCCCCTTAGAAAGTTCAGAAGGCTATCAGGATTTCGCAGCAAATGTGGAAGACGTGCCTTACGTGAACAGGGACGATAACAGATCTCCGTTTAACTTGGAATACTACGACACAGCTCCCGAAACCACGACAACTGGTTCCAACAGCTTGTCACCTTATTTAGAAGACAAATCTCCTGTGAACCTGCAAGACGACGGGGGCTACATCACCCCGCAAGACTCGTACGATGTATCGAGCTCTACGTCTCCTACCAAAGAGATCCAAGTGTTGATAGACCTCACTAAAGGCAGCTCTGCCAGTGATGGGAGCATCGACGGTTCTTCAACCAGACCAGAAGTCAGCCTGGAGCCTCCGTCCAGTTTTTCAATCGACTACGACGCGAGTTCTGTGAATGTTCCAACGTTTAGTGTCAACCAGGATTCAGCGCGCGGATCTCTAGAACCATGTCGGTCTCCCGAGTGCCTCACAAGTGATATCAACCAGCAGAATTGGTCTAGAGGGGACGAGACCGATGTTGAAGTGGAAGATGTAGCCCATCTGGCTACTGTTGCTTCTTGTCCCTGCATCGTGGTGGATGTAGACGGTGATCAGGCTTCCATTGAGGAACCGCCTGAACCCCAGGGGCCGCCTCCTTTCTTGCTGCAGCCAGAAGTTCCAGAAGAATCTCAAGCAGCTGCGGCAGAACCCGAGGAGGAAGAGGTCTGACTTGTGCATTTATTTATCCAATCTTTTCCCAATTTACAGACTTAGAGAATCTTAAACCATTTTAGACAGCTAATGGAGTCAGAATTTCAAGGTCCGTAGTGACTTGATTCTATAAATGCAAAATGCTTTCTGGTTGTAGTCATAATTTATTTTTTATTCCGACTCCATTACACCAAAGTACCATGTGAGATTTCACCATCTAGGTCTCTAATTGACGTCCGTTTTTTACTTTCAGTAAAAATATAAATCAAAATGGTTTGAGATTTATGATCAAACCCTCGATTAATAACGTTATTGAAATTTTTAATTAGTTAGGCAATAAAGTCAACTTATATAATTATAATCATTTGTGAAGAAAATGTAACACTTTTTTTATTACGCTCTAATTGAACTTCGAGCAAATAAGATTTTTGTTTATTGACATTGACATGTTGAATATATTTTTTTCCAATTAAGATTAAAGTAGAATGATAAATCGGCATTTTTTTCTGAAAATATTTACATTTTTCCTTGCATTATATCGTTTGATTTAAAACAATTTGGTGTTGGATGATGGTGAATAATTCAGTGTTATGTCGGTCAGAAATAGCTCTTCTAGTTAGAAGCTTGCTGCAATAATATTCTCGCTGCAGAATTAGTAGATATAAATAAAATATTGAAGATTCATACGTCATCGCAATAAACATCCGATGAAAATAGTTTTTAAAATCTCCACTTGACCAAGACTCCAACTTTTGTATCACGTCTTCGAAATATTTTCCTAAAATTCACAACCCAAGTATAACCATATTCGTTTCAATCTCAACCATTAGATTCCTTGACTTATAGGTTGGTATGAGGTTGACCACCCATACTGTAAAAAATGGTTCACTTTGCCAATGTCACCCCTGTTTCAGGGAATGTCGGCAAGAGTTGCAGGGCTTATGTTCATTTGAGGTTTGGATTTTATTTGTAAGTACACAATCAGCATTTGTAAGCGCGAACTACACGTGTTTGTTTGTGGGCATACATCTGAGAGCTTTGAATGAATATATCCTCGCAACTTAGATTATAGATAGACAGATAGATCATAACCCATGTATGGCATTATTCGTTCAATCTCAACCATAGTTGCTAAAAAAAATAATTACTAAAAATTGAAAAATTAAATAATATTTCTGAAATAGCGAATGAATGGGATATTCCGAGTCATAATAAAAGGAGAATGAAGAGTGTGAAGAAGTTTACGACTCTGGATGAAATGAAAGAAGCATCTATTATCTATCTATAATCTAAGTTGCAAGGATATATTCATTCAAAGCTCTCAGATGTATGCCCACAAACAAACACGTGTAGTTCGCGCTTACAAATGCTGACTGTGTACTCACAAATAAAATCCAAACCTCAAATGAACATAAGCCCTGCAACTCTTGCCGACATTCCCTGAAACAGGGGTGACATTGGCAAAGTGAACCATTTTTTACAGTATGGGTGGTCAGCCTCATACCAACCTATAAGTCAAGGAATACGAGTAATAAATAACATTTAAGTATAAGAAAACAACAAAACCTTAAAAATAAATCTATACAAAAAAAGTCAAAAATGTCTTATGCAAAAAATGTAGCAAGCTAATAAACCAACATTACAAATCAGCATTGCAGATTAGCCGCCACTTCTTCCTGTCCTTGCATACTTCTTTCATTTCATCCAGAGTCATAACCTTTTTCATACAAGCTCTTCTTTTATTATGACTCTGGATATCCCATTCACTCGCTATTTCGAAAATTTGGTCCATCCATTCCTTTTTTCGGTCTTCCTCTTCCACGACATCTATCAATTCTTGCAGCATACACTTTCTTCGTCAGCATGTAAAGACATAAAGAAATGGCGGTTGATCTGTAATGTTGGCGGCTAGGACTAGGGTTTTTTTAAATTAGGATTATATATTATGTTTTAGATTTGATGTCCATACATAATATTCATTGATTTTAAAAATTTTTTTTTTTGAGTATGTTCCTTGATACTTATTGGTTGGTATGCGGCTTACTACCCATGCTGTTCAGACAAAGTGCTGGCAGAACAAACCACCCTAGCGGAATGGCGTCTGAATACAAGCATCATGTTGTTACGAACTTGGAGAACCTACGTGCGACTGTACATGCATACATAGAACAGTCTGACACAAGTATGATGATGATAGTGCTACGAACTACAAAATAAAAGTACCGACGCGCACCTATACATGTACGATAGTGTGGGTAGAACCATCTGGGAGTAGTCCATGATAGTGATTATGCGTATAATGACGTTCTGGTGTGAGCGAGAGATCGAAGAATGATCCGGAATATGCAAGAAAGATCTATGTTGCACCTATATAAGAGGACTGCAATATGGCAGCAGACAGAGAGTGTAGATAAAAAATTGAGCCGTGAAGTTCGAAAGCCAGAACTGGAAATCAATTGTGAACCAAATTGTGCAAAATGAATTCTTTTAAGCAGTTGAATTAAAAGTGAACCCAGTAAAAACATAACAATGTTATTACACGTGCTTGTATTTGCATGCAAGGTGATATCAAACGGGGCTATTCTTAGACATTTTAGCCGTCGGTTGAGCCCACGCTTTGACAAACTAATGTTGCCTGGGCTGAAAGTTTCATCACCACGGTCATTTTTACCCGTACTGAATTTGGTAATATTTGTATGAAGACAAATTAGCTGTTCACTTGCGGCCATCTTGGATTGACAGGTCTTTATACCAATGCATCATTAGTTTGTCAAAGCGTGGGCTCAGCCGACGACTAAAGTGTCTAAGAATAGCCCCGAAAGTGCTTTTAATATTTATGTTACTTTGAACATTACAAAGGTATTCATTCACATGTAGTCTTGATTTATTCGTCACAAGGACGCGTCCCGTTCACACCGATGCTATGGGTGCATCTAGTGATCGTCTACTTGGAAGTCTTCCACTTGTGTCGCAAGGGCTCTGGCAAACTCCCCGTCATGTCATCTGCAGTACACGCATCCATACAATAACACTGGCCCTTGTTCCATACAAAATGGCAAAACCATCATCAGTCTCGTATCTCGATTCATTTGAGCTGTAATCTTTAATCCGTGTCGAAGATGTTTATAATACACAATCAGACACGTGTAAGACAATCAATATAATCTAAGTTGCCAAGATACATCAATATTTAAGTTTCTAATCTATCGCATGCCCACAGCAGACAAGTGTAAGTTTACACTTACACATCGGTCGATAGCTCAGTTAATAGAGTGCTTGCATTCTACCCCGTGAGCTCGGGTTCGAGTCCCACCGAGGAGGGTGTCAGAAATGATTTCCTATTTCGGTGTTTATTTCAAACCCCATAATGAAAATACCGGCAAGGTTTACTCAGCCTTAACAAGAAATGAGTACCAGCCCCCTCGGGAGCTGGGAAACCCCCACTTCAACTGAAGTGGTTGGCGTAAGGCCGGCCCCCTTACCTGTAAAAACAATAGGTTCCACTCGCCACATGCGACCCCTTCGGGGATAACGCGGCAAGAAGTTACACTATATGTGTGGCTTTATTCAATCGATCTTATGGGAGAATTCCTTAGATAGAATAGACCCAAATAAACTGTTCTTTTATCAAATGTGTCGTATGACTAAGAACTTACAAATTTCCATTACTGGTATATTTTCATCCTTTGGCATTGTTTCCCGATGTCTCACGATGTTTTTTTTTTCCGACATGCGAAAAGCTCGTCTGATCCGTCTCTCTCTCTCTCCCTCTGCCTTTTGCGCAACACCGAAAGTATTGCCGCCGAAGCGACGCGCGCCAAATATATACCTCAGTCCACGTGCTTCTTACACAACATCATCACCATCATCATTGTTTAACACCGGACCGGTCCGTAGTCCAGTGGCAACAACAAAAAATTGTGCTACAAAAACTAAGTTGGTATTGTTATGTAAATAGTAGATTAATTATAGGTGTACATCGTAGGTAGTAATAATTATTATAGCGTTATGTCAAAAGTAGATTAATATAGGTGTACACCGTAAGTAGCAATAATTATAGGCCTAGGAAATCTTGAAATGAAATAATCCCTTTGTACTCTTGGAGCTGGTAGAACGTTCGAGAGTTTGCTGGCAAATTAGTCACTAGAAACTTCTGTCTCTGAAGTATATAAGGAGCAAAATTGAGTGCACCAAGACAGATAGATAGTCGCCTTTGATTGAAGAGTGTCTGAGGTGCTGAACTGTGAAAATAAATTTGAGTTGCTAAAAGTGTTAAAAATAAATATAAATTCAAAAACACTGTTTATTTTCACATGAATATATTTAAAAAGATTACAATCTTTAGAGTAAGTTACTAACGTTTTCGACCTAGAAGGTCATCATCAGGTATAAATCATACCTGATGATGACCTTCTAGGTCGAAAACGTTAGTAACTTACTCTAAAGATTGTAATCTTTTTAAATATATTCATGTGAAAATAAACAGTGTTTTTGAATTCCTCAAAAAATTTTAAATTATAACAGTATGAATTTTCACAGTGTTAATACACAAACAATACAAAATATATAAATATAAATTGTAAAAGAGATTAAGTGAAAATAAATATCCAGAAAAAAGACCAGGTATGTTTTAATTTAGAGACTTTCCGAACCCAAAAACACTACAGTATCTTACTTTCGTTTCGACGTCTTCTGAAGCTTCAAATAGTCTAGTGCTCAACACTTCGGACTCGTAAATGGAAGGTTGTGGGTTCAAATCCCGGCGGAGCACAAAAAATATCCCATTTATATTTCTAAAGGTGCTCTTCGCTGGGTTGAAAAATTCATAAACCTTAACCAAAGGTCGATCAACAAAGGTCCATCCAGCAACTAGGTCTTTCTTGACTATTGGCGTTTTGCAGCGACGACCAAGCTTGCAGAGGGCTCTTGAGGTGTGATAAACACAAAAACATCGCTCACCAAATAAATCATCCTACTATTATTATTATTATTTCGGCACAGATGCAATGTATATGGAAGATCTAAATGCATCCACTTCTGTAAATAGCGCGGACCGTGCATAAAACGTCTTTTATTTTCACGTTGGATATTTTTAGACGGTACATTTTCCCGCAGAACTAACTGTTTGCATTTTCCATCTTTCCCAACACCAGGGGCGTGCATCCCATACAGGCACATGCGCCGAACAGGTAGGCAATATATGGCAAAAAAAACATTTAAGCGCGGTATCTAATCTAAGATAAGTTGCAAATATTTGTAACATTAGGGACATGCATTCTCACAAGCAGACACATACAAGTTCGCGCTTGAGCATGCCGCATGTGAACCTATGTAGGTACAATATGAAAACCAAATCTCAAATGGTCATACACCCTGCAACTCTTACCGATCTTCCCTGTAACAAGGGTGAAATGAAGATTCAGATTCAGAATTTCAGAAATTCAGATTAAAAATACAAAATTTAAGTTCGATTGGAGCCATAGTTAGCATTTCAGTCAATTTCAAAAGAGTTTTTTTTTAAGGAATGGAAGAAAATATTTATTCTGAAATGTTTTTGCCTATACTCTATGCACGCGCCTGCCCAACAATCATTTCTGGAGCAACTTCACCTGTAACGTCAGTGCAGCGGTGTCGAAGACGGGCAAATGCCATGGGCGAAATTTCATTGTAAAGATATTTTAACATTAAGGATTCATAATGTAATTTGTTGTGTATGTTCCTTGACTTATAAGTTGGTATGCGGCGGACCACCCATTAAGATGTTATCACATCATAATCAAGAGGACCACTAACATCCAAAATTACAAATGGGGACCTATTTATGTTTACGGATAAGGGGGCCGGCCTTACACCAAGCTCAGTTGAAGTGGGAGTTTCCCAGCTCCCGGGGGGCGGCTTCTCATTTCTTGTGAAGACTGAGTACACCATGGGATCGAACTCAAGCTCTCGGCATGGAATGCTAGCATTCCACCAACTGAGCTATCGACCGGACTTTTTACGGGCTTGGTCGTCGCTTCAAAGTGCCAATTCTCAAGTAAGACCCAGTTGTTGTGAGGCTGGATGGACCTTTTGATGACCGGTCTTTGGTAAAGGTTTATGAAATTTCAACCGAGCGTAGAGCATGTTTGAAAATATAAATGGAATTTTTTTGTGCTCTGCCGGGATTCGAACCCATAACTTTCCTTTTACGAGTCATAAGTGTTAAATGGCGGTTAATCTGTGATGTTGGCGGTAGGTTTTTTTTAATTCATATTAGTTTTTTGTTAGTTTTTGATGTCCATACACGTTATAATTTGTTGATTTTAAAAATGTAATTTGCTGTGTATGTTCCTTGCCTTATAGGTTGGTATGCGGCTGACCACCCATGCTGTAGAAAATGGTTCACTTTGCCAATGCCACCCCTGTTTCAGGGAAGGTCGGCAGGAGTTTCAGGGTGTGTGTCCATTTGAGATTCGGGTTTTTTGGTTTGTGGGCATACATCTGAGAGCTTTAAATGAATATATCCTTGCAACTTAGATTATTATTATTATAGATTTCCTCTCTGTATCTCAAAGCAACGCAACACATACTATAGCACTGCGCAGCTAACGGCCCTGCAACCAGATAAGGACAACTGCCACATCACCAACACCTCTGCGGCACTACAGCAAGTGTCATAGACCCCTAGAGTCTCTTGAATCTAGGGAATCTCCCGCACAGGCTTCCTTAAAAAAAACTCACTACAGCACTGCGCAGCTAACGGCCCTGCTACCGAATAAGGACAACTGCCACACCACCAACACCTCTGTGGCACTATAACAAGTGTCATAGAACCCTAGAGTCTCTTGAGTCTAGGGAGTCACCCGCACAGGCTTCCTTAAAAAATCTTATTTTTTAATTTAATAAAAAAACAAACATATATTGAGTTTGACCGGTTTTGGCCTCTTGGCCATCTTCAGATTAACTTCGGATAAAGAAAAGGCTCCGCCGGGATTTGATCCCACAACCTTCCATTTTACGAGTCAGAAGTTCCCTGTTTCAGGGAATGTCGGCAACAGTTGCAGGGCTTATGTTCAATTGAGGTTTGGATTTTATTTGTAAGTACACAATCAGCATTTGTGAGCGCGAACTACACGTGTTTGTTTGTGGGCATACATCTGAGAGCTTTGAATGAATATATCCTTGCAACTTAGATTATAGATTAGATTAGTGTTAACCAGTAGACTACGGACCGGTCTCTAAATAGCAGGAATGCTCGTCATTAACCTTGCACTGTTTTTAAACGCGCGGGAAGACTCATCTGCAGAGCAGCAGGCAGCGCGTTCAAAGAAACCATTCCAGCTTCACCTTCGGGAAATCCTGTAAATTTACGCGCTCTCTTCAAACAGAATCCCAACATTTATTATGTTATTTCTGATATTCCTGTCAACATAATCTGTGATGTTTAATTTTACTCCCGAATTCTTGTTAATTTCAATGTTGTGGTTTTCCTCTGTCGATAGGATATTTTCCTGTATTATTTCGCCTTTTTGTTATTGTTATGATTTTAGTTGTTTTTTTTTTAAATCAAACTAAATTTAAATCAATGCAATTTATTTTTCATGATTTATTTTACACAATTTACTGATTTTTAGTTCTTGGTTTATCGATTTCGCAGCTCAATGTTTCAATCGACCACACGATTGCGGTCCAAATATATAGCGTCTTAACGGACACCTCTCGTATATTCTGGTCCTATAGTGAAACTCTACACACCTCTGTATTTTTACATATTGTTCACTTTGCCAATGTCACCCCTGTTTCAGGGAATGTCGGCAAGAGTTACAGGGCTTATGTTCATTTGAGGTTTGGATTTTATTTGTAAGTACACAATCAGCATTTGTAAGCACGAACTACACGTGTTTGTTTGTGGGCATACATCTGACAGCTTTGAATGAATCCTTGCAACTTAGATTATAGATTAAAGATTATAAATTACACAAGCATTTAAGTTCGATTGGAGCCATAGTTATCATTTCAGTCAATTTCAAATGAGTATGTCTTTAAAGGAATGGGAGAAAACATTTATTCTGAAATGTATTTGTCTATACCCTATGCACGCGCCTGCCCAACAGAATCATTTCTGGGGCAACTTCACCTGTAACACACCCCGTAACTCCTGCCGACCTTCCCTAAAACAGGGGTGACATTGGCAAAGTGAACCATTTATTACAGCATGGGTGGTCAGTCGCATTACCAACCTATAATATATATATATATATATACGGCACTGCACCCCCATGTCTCGCTGAGCTATGCTCTGTCGATGGGACTTCAAAAAGACCACTACGCTCTGCCCTCACTGCTGTCAACAAGGTTATAGTGCCCAATAGAGCAAACACATCAAATTTTGCAGACAGAAGCTTTGCGGTGGCCGGGCCGGCGCGGTGGCCTGGAACAATTTGCCCATCGGTGTTCGCGCGAACCAGCCTACCACCACCTTCAGAAAGGAACTGAAGACACTACTTTTCTCCAGAAGCCATGGCGCCCTTGAGATTGTCCTGGACCATTAAATGGCGCCACAGGAAAGAAATCATCCATCATCATCATCATCATCATACATAAGTCAAGGAACATACACAAGAAATCCCTCTCTTTGATTTGTAGTTGGCACCTTCTGCTATCTCTTCGTGAATGGCGCCGTTTCGTGAGAGCTGCCAAGGTCACAACAATAACACTCCGAAGCGCGAGAAAAGACGCGTCTTGTGATCTTTTAACGTAGTGGGCGTGGTGTGCGGATCAAATACAAAGAGATCACATGTTTGTTTATTTTTCACGGAAAAGTCATTCTTTAACTTATGTCAAGCTCTCTAAAATAATATTATTAGTCAGACACTGCTGTAATGTGTTATCTAAGTTGCACAGACCCTCATAATCTCGGCTGACCTAGATGATTCTCAAATAGATGTGAATAATTTTAAAGATGTAATTAGAGTTCTTCCCGGCAGGAAGGTACAAAAGAATGTGATGAGATGGTTTGGGCATGTGGAATGAGTGAATGATGATAGACTGAAAAATTATGTATACAAAGGTAGTGTGAAAGGAAAAAGAGGTAAGGGACGACCGAGAAAAGTATGGAGTGATCAGATTGAGGAGATTGTGAAAGAATGAGATGTACAAAGCGAGCATAAAAAAAGACAATGCATGAAAAAGGTGATGGATATGAATGAATTGAAAGAGGTATGTAAGGATAGGAAGAAATAGAGGCAGCTCTGCAGAGGCTCTCGCCACCCCTAGCGGAATGGCGACAGAGTTACAGTTACAGTGACAGGAAAATCCAGAGTCGTAATAAAAGGAGAGCTTGTATGCAGAAGGTTATGACTCTAGATGAAATGAAAGAAGTGTGTAAGGACAGAAAGAAATGGCGGTTGATCTGTAATGTTGGCGGCTAGGGGTCTTTAAATCAGAATTTCTTTTTCTGTTCATACATATTATTATTTATTGATTTTAAAAATTGTTGTGTATGTTCCTTGACTTATAGGTTGGTATGCGGCTGACCACCCATGCTGTAGAAAATGGTTCACTTTGCCAATGTCACCCATGTTTCAGAGAATGTCGACAAAAATTGCAGGGTGTATGTTCATTTGAGATTTGGGTTTTTATATTGAGAGTCCACATGCGGCATGTTTCAGCGCGAACTCAGCCGTGTCTGCGTCTGTAAATGCATATAATGTGAATCCGCAGTGTTACATATCTTTGCAACTTAGATTCGATTAGACCTTGTGGCTCTGATCACCAACTGAGGGGCTCTTAAAACTTTATTATTATTAATAATATTTTGGATGGTCCCTGCATTAACACTGTGAAAATTCATCTTAAAACAGGGTTTTAATAACTAAAGATTTATTATTATTAGTTGCGCATTTTTTTCATTCTTTTACTTTCACGTCTAGGGAAAGATTATTTTTCTAATATACTCGTAATATACCTATTTTTATGAAAGCTGTGGGTGTTAGGTGTGATGACTTCTGGCATAACAGATATTTGTGTCTACACACATTACATCTGCTTAGATTAAATTTTTTATTCGGCTAGCTTTACCGGGTTTTATTGTTATACAAAAAAAAAAATTCGCTAAAATTTCCCGTTTTACAAAAATAACGGTCGTCATTATAAATCTGGGTGTATTAAGCATATAACGTGTTTATCTAATCTAATCTAAGTTGCAAAGATATGTCACATTGGACATTCACATTACATGCATTCTCACAACCAGACACGTACAAGTTCGGGCTCGCACATGCCGCATGTGAACCTACAACATAAAAACGAAATCTCAAATGGACATACACCCTCCAACTCTTGCCGTCCTTCCTTGAGACAGGGGTGACATTGGCAAAGCGAACCATTTTTACAGCATGGGTGGTCAACCAACATAGGTTGGTATGCGGCTGACCACCCATGCTGTAGAAAATGGTTCACTTTGCCATGTCACCCCTGTTTTCAGGGAAGGTCGGCAAGAGTTGCAGGGTGTATGTCCATGCGAGATTCGGGTTTTTATATTGTAGGACCACATGCGGCATGTTTTAGCGTGAACTTGGGCGTATCTGCTTGGGTGCTGTCCATATATTACGTCATTCGCATTAAGGGGGGGGGGGGGAGTCTGGTCTGCGGATGATGGCAAATGATGTACGAGTACCAAAAGTGACGTCGTTCTTGTAAATACCAATTTCTACAAAATATACAAAATATTATGTAAGTAATATAACATTATTAATTATTAAGCTCATCCATTATTACAGCAAGAGGGGGGGGGGTCGAAAATAGGGCAAAATCGATGACGTAATTTAAACACGGCCCCTTGTGAAAATGCATGTAATGTGAATCCTCAATGTCACATATCTTTGGAACTTAGATTAGACTTATCTTTGCGACTTAGATTAGATTAGATTGGACCTAATGTGACCTTACTGAGAAAAGTCAAGCGCAATCTATTCCTGGTTACACTCACGGTTACAGACAAATAAACGAGCTGCCAACACACAAATATTCCTACCATCATAAACATTCATATTTTCCCGCGCGAATCTGCTGTACCACGCGCTCTAGTGGAGGGATTCCGAGATCCATTATGTGGAGCGTCGGTAAAACAACATGTAGGTAAATAATTATTATAATGCATATTGCTATGTTGCAAAGATGCATTTAAATTTATGATTCATATCAGCTGCATGCCCACAAGCAGACGTACACATTCCACAGGTTTACTTACAGACAGTGGCGTGCCTACAGTTTCTGCCATACGCATGCTGGATAATTAAGGTTGCACTAAATTACAAATAATAAATCTTACCCCGATGTTTCTTTTCCCCAGTGCTTCTTAATTTCTTCAGACTTAGATTTTGGATTGAAACAATAAAACCTTCACACACTTAAGATCCTCACAAGGCACAACAATATTTTCACCGGAATTAATTTTATATACTATCAAGAAAGGTGGATTCGATCGCAAACAAGGAATAAGTCAATTATTCTGATATTCGAATAAAACGCACCTGACGCGACAGTTTATTGAAAATACAATCGGTCATTCATACAACTGTAAATGGCTCCAGTCTGGAATCGTAAAATTGAATGGACGAAAAGCTAAGCATATGGTGATATTATTATCATGTGTACTCCCAAGCACAATTTGTAATAATATTGTGTTCATTTATAATGACAAAAGAGCTTAACCGACTATTTTCATACAAGCTTACAGAGATCAAGCTTTTTTCATACGTTAAACAAAGAGAGGGATACATTTCTCAATAACTGTTGCGTAACAGAGTTTACTTCATCAATGCCTAATAATAATAACCTACTGCCACACACAGATGGCAGCAGCACGACTTTTGATGGGGGGAAATTTAAAAAGACGAATGACTTTAAATGTCTGTAATCTACTCAAAAATATTCATTATTTGCATTTCTGAGGGTACGCATGCTTAGCTTTTTAGCTTGTATGATAGTCACGCCACTGCTTACAGAATTTAATTAAAAACAAATCTCAAATAAACACATTCTTGGGAGTCTTACCTCCCTTTTTTGAAACAGGGTAACATGAACCATAAATGGAAAAGTGAACCATTTTTTACAGGATTGCTGGTCAGTCTTATACCAACCTGTAATACAAGGAAAATTCGTAATGTTATCAAATTATTTTTTCAACCCAGCGTAAGAAGGTCGGGCAGGAGTTGCAGGGTGTATGACCATTTGAGATTTTGGTTTTTATGTTGTAGGTTCACATGCGGCATGCGCAAGCGCGAACTTGTGCGTGTCTGCTTGTGAGAATGCATGCAATGTGAATCCCCAATATTAAATATCTTTGCAACTTAGATAAGATAAGATCCTGAAATGATTTTTGTGCTCCGCCCGGAGCCGAACTTACGTAATTTTTTTGTTGTTGATAAAATTATTATTTATCTGAAACATATATTTTAACCTCAAACGTCAGATTTCGCGCGCATTCTCCCCGCACTGCTCACATCCGGTGTTTGGCGCCAAAAGCTTCACGATCAGCTGGTGTTAGTTCCGCCCACCGCCGCTAGATGCCACTGCTTTCCCGCCCAAAACATCAACATTTTAATAAATGTAATATTCACTGAAATACTGCAGACCGGATGTCATGCAATCCAACCGATAGATAAATCTTTGTCAGGTGATTATCTCTTTTTTTTTATGATTTGAGTTTTGATACAAATGGAAAATCCACATATTCCGTCCTTGTTTATTTTTAATGAAGTATTGAAAGGCTGAAAAGAAATGAATGATTGATTAATAGTGATAATAATATTAGGATGTTTTATTTGCTTGTGTATCACACCTCAAGAGCCCTCTGCGAGCTTGGACGTCGCTGTAGAAAGCGCTAATTCTCAAGCAAGAGTTTACTGTGAGTTTGAATGTGTGCATGTGCCCAGGCACGTAATTGTTGGCATGCGTAACTAGAATAGTATTGTACAATACAGAAGTGCGTGGTTCACTGTAGAAGGGTTCGGAGTATGCGAGAGGCGTCCGTTTAGACGCTGTATATTTGGACCGCAATCGTGTGAGAGACGAGTGTCGATTGAAACACTGAGTCGTGAAGTCGATAAACCAAGAGCTAGAAATCAGAACATCGTAAGCCGACATTGTGTAAAATAAATTGCAGGTTAATCAAAAGAACCCAACTTAAATCATAACAATATTAACTAGATGATTCTTTAGTTCATTAAGGTCATTTTCAACGATTATCATCAATAGCATATTTTCCACATTCCCGTCTTTCAAATAACATTCAGATACATACACCATCCATGCATATGTCTGGCAACTGCTGTATCAACATGATTATTGGGCTCCCTGCCAAACCCTCAAGTCTCCTCCTGCTCCCGTCTCCTCCATGGTCCATACCTCACAGCTGGTATTCTGCAAGAGCGACCACAAAACTCAGCAGATCTTCTTCTTCTTGTCTTGTTAATGAAGTCTCCTTAATTCTTAGGTCTCGCTTTCTCCATTTTGTGTTTTGACACCCAATTACAACAGATGCCATATATTTTTTTAAATAGATTTGTGGAAAGGAATGCAATCCACCAACCTATTTTGCCTGGCCAGTTGTCTTTATGCGAAAGCAGAAGCTTGTGTGCATGCAACGGCATCTGTTGAACCAGGGTCGAAGTTATCGTCGCGGGATTCGAACCAACGTTATCCGGTTCCAAATACCCTGTCTTGATCCCCGCGGCCATAACACCGACGATGTCTTAAGATAATGCCCTTTTCCTTTAAAATTCGTCAATTATATCCATCACAAGATTTATACAGCATGCGTCTGTGTTGGGACTGCTCCGGGAATAGTACGCACGCGGTAATGCTGCCACCTTTCTAGAAACATTTTTACATTCGCCCGAGTTTTTTTTATGCACATGGAAATGCAACTGTGAAGTTCTTTGTTCTCTTTCTTACTAATTACCATTTTCGTTAGTAGGTTAGTAGTTAGGTATGTAGACTGGATGAAATGAAAGAATACATATGCAAGGACCGAAAAATGGCGGCTGATCTGTAATGTAGACGGCTAAGGCCAAGAATCAATTTTCATTTTTATAGATGTTTTGTAGATTTTTTAGTGTTTGTTTGTTTGTATAACTGGATGTAATTAATTGCTTGACTTATAGGTTGGTATGAGGCTGACCACCCATACTGTAAAAAATGGTTCACTTTGCCAATGTCACCCCTGTTTCAGGGAAGGTCGGCAAGAGTTGCAAGGCTTATGTTCATTTGAGATTGTGTTTTTGTATTGTAGGTCCGCATGCGGCATGTGTGAGCGCGAAATTATGCGTGTCTGCTTGTGGAAATGCATTTTATATGAATCTCAAACAATACATTATTTACATTTAGGTTGAAACAGATATGTAAAATGTCTATTTTCTAGTCTACAGATATCATAAGTCAATGGCGGCGCGTCCGCTTCTATAACCACATCTCGCTTCTAATTGTAATGTCATGCAACTGTCAAATAACAAATTGCTTGACTTGTTGCTATGATGTTGATTTGAATCCCAAACAAAACATTATATTGTAGAAGAGTGCAATTTCCTGCTTCTTGTTCCTCAACCTTTCACGCTCCACTCCTGGGGTGGAAGTCTCATCACCACAGTAATTCTTACCTACTGAATATCGGTAATATTTGTATGAAGGCGAATCAGGTGTTCACTTGCGGCCGTCTTCGATTGACAGGTCTTCATACAAATATTACCGATATTCGGTAGGTAAGAATTACCGTGGTCAAAATTTTTGTTAGGTGTAGATCATAATATAGGTCTTATAACGCCAAGTTGGCTTTACCATGTGATGCGTGGGGAGGGTTTCTGAACCGCGCTGGTTCTCAATATACTGCGTTCGAGCGAACTGCCCAGCAAATCTGCCAAGGCAGCTAACCATGAGGAGCAAGGGATGGGAATCACGGAATTAATTCAGGACTCACCTTGATCTCCAATGGGATTTCTTCGCGGAGCACTTCTCGCGTTTTTCGTATTTTTCCTTCTATCGCGCGCGATGAATACTGCGATGGACAAGTCTGTCCACTGCCGCGTTCGTACAAGTACTGAAGCTGGAGACTGGTGATTGGGTAAATTGGATAGGTCAGATTATAGGTACAAGGACAAAGGATTTTATGGCCAGCCACCCATAACAAACCTACTTATAACAATCCGCCCAAACACTCTTATTCTTATACATGTTTTATATATTCGTATTTTACTGTCGATTCAATGTCGATCAAATGATACAGTTTGTTCTTAAGATGTTAAAGAAGAGTAGATGAAACGAGTAAACGTTTGTCTTCAGTCGTAGAGGACACATGCTTTTAAATGTTCCCTTCAGACATATTTTTCTGTATCAGCAAACAACCAAGCAAGTCGGGCGGATTATCTTTAGAGTATTTTTACCTGCTTCCCTCAACATAAACAGCGTAGGCTAAATAAAAATAAAAACAAAAATACCACCACCATCATCATCATCATCATCATCGCCGATCGCATATTGAGAACGCGCCAAACGACGCACGCGCACACACACACAGGCAAAAGTGTCCCCGTCCCCGTGACGTCATCGTTGGGGAAATTTTTGGCACACTTTGTGGTTTTTTGTGCGATGCTCATTTACTTTTATACCAACCCGTCTGTCCGCAGAAGTCTGCCCACATCTCGGAATCATTACGTTCGTTTATAAATATGGTCCATCCAGCCTATTAATCAGCAACTGGGTAGGTACCTACTGCTTGTCTAAGACCTGGCGTGCATTTGGTTTTGGCTTCATTGATGATGAGTCCCATTCCCAATCAACAGAATGCCTGTGATTTAGTCACAATATCAAGGTCATCAGCATATCCCAGGATCTGCAGGCTGGAAGTCTCATCACCACGGCAATTCTTACCCACCGAATATCGGTAATATTTGTGTGAAGACCTGTCAATCCAAGATCGACGCAAGTGAGCAGCTGATTAGTGTTTATACAAACATTACCGATATTCGGTAGGTTAGAATTACCGTGGTGATGAGACTTCCACCCCTGAGTTGGTAAATATTGTACCTAACAGTGGTTTGAATCCCGGAATGACGTGAGTAGTCAAGAATGCTTGTTGAGATTAAATGAATTTTAAATTTCTTGAACGACTGCTTTAACTAATTGGTTGGTATGAGGCTGATCACCCGTACAGTAAAAAATGTTTCACTTTGCCAAAATTACCGGTCGATAGCTCAGTTGGTAGAGTGCTTGCATTCCATGCCGTGAGCTCGGGTTCGAATCCCACCGAGCGCGAGGGTGTCAGAAATGATTTCCCGTTTCGGTGTTTATTTCAAACCCCAAAATAATAATGCCGGCAAGGTTTACTCAGCCTTTACAAGAAATGAGTACCAGCTCTCTCGGGAGCTGGGAAAACACCACTTCAATTGAAGTGGTTGGCGTAAGGCCGGCCCCCTTACCTGTAAAAATAAATAGGTTCAACTCGCCACATGCGACCCCTTCGGGGATAACGCGGCAAGAAGTTACACTATATGTGTAGCTTAGTTGCGTTGCGTTACCCCTGTTTCAGGGAAGGTCGGTAAGAGTTGCAGGGCTTATGTTCATTTGAGATTGGGTTTTTATATTGTAGGTCCACATGCGGCATGTGTGAGCGCGAAATTATGCGTGTCTGCTTGTGGGAACGCATTTAATATGAACATATCTTTGCAACTTAGATTTAGATTTAGATTAGACTGCCTTAACTAATTGGTTGGTATGAGGCTGACCACCCGTACTGTAAAAAATGGTTCACCTTGCCAATGGGCACCCCTGTTTCAGGGTTTCACACATTTCCTCCTCTTCCTGGAGGACAGCGTGGAAGGGAAACGAGCGAGGAAGGAATGGATAGACCAAATAGGTGAGATTGCGAAGGAATGGAACATGCAGAGTGAGAAAAAGATAAGGGTATGTACGAAGAAGGTTATGAATGTTGAAGAGAGGTATGCAAGGACAGAAAAAAGGGGAGAAGTCACCCCTAGTGGAACGGCGGCAGAATATAGTCACAGTAACATTCAGCATGTGTAAGCGCGAACTTATACGTGTGGCAATACTAGTCTACAATATAAAATATATTTATTGATAAATAATAGACGTAGTTGATTGATTTGCGTTGTTGTGGAAGTATGAAATGCGACATGAAAAGTGACAGAATAAATGTGGTGTGCTATTGGAACACATATTGTGTCTCTGTGTCTATTGGTGGAGTTTATTGCCGCCTCGGAGATTGACACAAGTTCACACAACCAATACGCTGCCTTAGTTCTTGTTTACCGTATACGCCATTGAGAAAATTTTACATGAGCAATGTTTGCATGTGTACTGGACCAATGTTTCTTATGAAAACAAGAAATTTATTTAAAAAATATTTAAAAGAACCCTCACATTATCGAGTTTTACGGTTTTTCTTAGCTCAGATTGTGTAGAATTTGATTCTTAAGACAACTGCATGAAAATGTCATATTTGACAAGATTGGCGTATACGATAAACAAGAACTGGGGGAGCGAATAGTAGATAATAAACTATGATTTATAGGTGTCTCACAGTCACATTTAGCAAAATATATCCGAATTTGCGAATGAATGGAATATCCAGAGTCATAATAAAAGAAGAGCCTGCATGAAAAAGGTTATGACTCTGGAGGAAATGAAAGAAGTATGTAAGGACAGAAAGCAATGGCGGTTGATCTGTAATGTTGGCGGCTAGGCTTTATTAAAGTGAAATTTGTTTTTATGTTTTAGTTTTTGATGTCCATATATATTATTTTTTTATTTAAATGTAATTTGTCGTGTATGTTCGTTGACCTATAGGTTGGTATGCGGCTGACCACCCATGCTGTAAAAATGGTTCACTTTGCCAATGTCACCCCTGTTTCAGGGAAGGACGGCAAGAGTTGCGGAGTGTATGTCCAAAGTAGTTAAAAAATATGGGCGCAAAGTAAAAAATGCATTTAAAACCAAAGAAACAATACATATTTTTTCCCCATTCAAACCATGCAGTCTACTTTATTGTTATTTTTGCCTCATTTTAAACGGGAAACCGATGGGAATCGGCTTGTATGGCAACCCTTCGCCACTGGTAGCCATCTTTCTGCTCCCAAATACCACACCGTGCTAGCGTGATAATATATTGGTACAGATAGGCCCTCCATGGAAAATTTAACGGTGAAAATAACCTTTTTACCTTTACTGAGCAAGAAAATCAATGAAAATATGACTTGGACCGGTCCGTAGGCCGTAGTGGCAACACTTCGGACTCGTAAATGGAAGGTTGTGGCTTCGGATCCCGGCGGAGCACACAAATATACCATTTATATTTCGAATGTGCTCTTCGCTGGGTTGAAAAATTCATACACCTTTACCAATGACCGGTCACCAAAGGTCCATCCAGCCTTACAGCAACTGGGTCTTGCTTGAGTAATGGCGCTTTGTAGCGACGACCAAGCTCGTACACCTCTGCGGCACTACAACAAGTGTCATAGACCCCTAGAGTCTTTAGAATCTAGGGAGTCTCCCGCACAGGATTTCTTAAAAAAAAAAAAAAAATGTTTCCGGGTGTGCGGTCGTAGAGGTTATCAATGAGTACCGTAAGTAGATAAATTACTAACACGCGCATCTGTAATGTTGGCGGTTAGGGCTAGGGTATTTTTTTAATTTTGCATTTGTTTTTAATGGTTATTTTATTATTTTTTTAAATAAAATATTTTTTTCTTTAACGTAGTTTAATTTTCACATTAATATTTTATATCTCGAGCACTTTTGACCATCAATATTCAGGTCATTATCAATATTGTACCTATACCTACCTATTTATTTGAATTTATATAATTTTGATCTATGGTTTGTTCTTAATAATTTTAATTTGACATACATCACTCTTGATAATGACCTGAATATTGATGGTCGAAAGTGCTCGAGATATAAAATATTATTGTGAAAATTAAACTACGTTAAAGAAAAAATATTTTTATTTAAAAAAAATGAATTTTCACTGTGTTAATACACATACCCTACAAAATATATTATTATTTGTTTATTTCAAGAATATACTTTTTGTGTATGTTCCTTGACTTATAGGTTGGTATACGGCTGACCAACCATGCTGTAAAAAATGGTTCACTTTGCCAATGTCACCCCTGGTTTAGGGAAGGACGGCAAGAGTTGCAGGGTGTATGCCCATTTGAGATTTAGGGTTCTATGTTGTAGGTTCACATGCGGCATACGTGTCTGTTTGTGAGAATGTATATAGTGTGAATCTCCAATGTTACATATCTTTGCATCTTAGATTAGATTAGATTTTACGATGAGTGAATATCTTGCATATCTCTGCCAAAACAAAAATCAAAATCATTAAATACTGTTGACTGTCTCGTGATTCTAATAAGGAAGGTATAAAATATGCATTATTGAAGGTTATCCTTTGTTAATTCAAAATTATTCACTTGCAAGAAATCTGGCTACACAACCCAACATTAGCTTTCGTCTTTTTAGTGCCAAACAACTCGATGTTTCAAAACTAAGGTCTTATATAACTTATATTGTTGACATGAGTAGTATGTAAATATATCGAAATAAAAATGTCAGTGTGTCTTATTTCAACATAATTTAAAAGAATCTTTAATCAATATTTTATTATTAGTTTTTTTATATAAAAAAGAAATTTTCAGAAGCATCCATTTTCTTATATAATGTTTGGTCTGAAGTTCTGCAATAAGCCGGTAAACCGTTATAATTTGTTAACCGTTATAAACCGTTTAAGTTGCAAAATGCATGCCCACAAACAGGCACATGTAGGTTCGTGCATATCAGTCAAGGAGCTCTCTCACTGGTCCAATTCTAAGATTCATTTATATTTGAAAATAATTTGAAATTCCGCCATCGTTGTCTCTCAAGTATGATTTATTTTATAATAATACCTTCACCAATCTCCCGTGCACCGTTTGCTATCAGCCAGTGTTTGGTTAGCCTTGTTCCGCTGCACCCACACCACGCACAGTCTGCTCTATCTCGCGCCGTATAAACATTAAAAACAACCAACCTCTCCCGTCCCGTCAGTCACGGCGTGGAGTGAGTATTATTAGAGCGAAGTGCGCGACCGACGTGCGCGCACAGCAGAAGCGGCTCGCCAATCAAACAAATCCAATTATTGTTCGGATGCGATGAACCCAGCCAATGTGTTTGCTCAAGGGACAACCATCACACGCGACACAGGTGGCAAACGCTTAACCGGCTCCGAGTCAGTGCATTTGCTTCGCTGTTGTTGTGACTAAATAAACGCGTTTGTTGTCATAAAACTCTGCTGTGAATCCAAATGTTACGTGAAGACTTCTTTGTGGTCTATTTGGTGTAAACAAACAAATGTTTTGAAAGGCAAATCGGTAATGTGATGGCTGCTCTGTGGACGTAACTTTAATTGTTTTGAACGTTTAAATTGTGTGTTTTGTGGTCTGATATAAACAAATGTAAATTCAATTTTGAATAGCACTCGATGTTGATTAAAATCTGTTGTAAATCTATTGGGTATGTGATGGCTGCATTGCAGTCTCTTTGGTGCAAACAAACTTGACTTCAATTTTTTTGGAGTTTCAGTCTGATACGTTTTCTAAACAAGTGCAGTTTAGTAATAGGACTTCAATTACAGCAGTTGTTAATCTAAAGTTTTTGATGTTAGTTTTTGTGTCATCAAACTTGCACAGAGAATTGATGAATGATGCTATTGCCCTGCTGGTGCGTAGAATGCCTCGCTTGGGCGTGGTGGAGAGGGGGTCCAGGGTTTCTTGCCACCTTCATTGGAGTGCAGGAGGAAAATACTCTTCATCAGCAGGCTATCAGAGCCAAAACAGAGAGCCACAAGGTCATCACAGAAAACAATAACAACAACGTGGTTCAACCGAAATCTGTGAAACAAGAAACAGATAATACAATGGCGAAAGCAAGTGTTAAGAAACGAGAAAATGTGTCTAGCAGGCGTACACGTTCTGCCAAAAAATCAAAACCTGAAAATGCAAAAGAAGATGCGACGCTAAATGAAAAGATGGTGAGTGAGGCTTCAAGGTCTCGCATCGGTGTGAGTGTTGGATCGTACTCTTCTACAAAGACGAAATTAGATAACGCTTATGAAGAAAACGTGTCACAGTTAGATGCAGGCATCGAGAATTCTCGTTCTTTTACAAATTTAGAAGAAAGACGTTCACATTCCATCGGGAGTTCAGAGAATGCCACGAAAACGGAATTGGATAGAAGAAAACGAAAGGATTCAAAGCCATCGATGAAGGAGAGATCACCGTTTGTTCGGAATGGCAAATCCACCTCATCACAAGTGAAGGAAAGTCCCGGCTCGTCGTCACCTTGGGCGTGGTCGATGCTTGTGGACTATCTGGTCTCCATAGCGGATGTACTCTTCACCACAGAAGGCATGGACAAGTCCATGGGGCAGGTATATTTACCATCAATTAAAGTGAAACCTTTAAAGACATCACTACTTTCAATTGTTATATATTTTCCAATCATCATATCCGAGAAAAGTATGGCTTGATCAGATTATTTGAATTTTGAAAGAATGTGGTCAACAGAGTGAATGTATGAGAAATTTTAAAATAAAGAAAATGGTGAATGGTGAAATTGATGTTAATGAATTAAAAGTAGTAGTTAAGCATGGATATAAATAAGTGGAAGGAAACTCTGTAGGGATTTTGGCAACCCTTAGCGGAATTCAGATTTACATACATAAATCAATGATCGTGAATTCTTGCTCATTTTGCTTATTTTACATTTCCCAATTCCTTGACTTGTAGGTTGGTATGTGGCTTACCACCCATGCTGTAGAAAATGGTTCACTTTGCCAATGTCACCCCTGTTTCAGGGAAGGTCGGCAAGAGTTGCAGGGTGTAGGTATGCTCATTTGAGATTTGAGTTTTTATATTGTAAGTCCACATGCGGCATGTTTAAGCGCAAACATATCTTTGGAACTTAGATTAGATTGGATCCCAGGTGATGTTCTAATTTCCTGAAAGCGTCATCATAAATGTAATCTTGTATTTTGTGGATGCAGCAGTAATATTCTGATGCAATGTAATGCTTCTAGAAACAGTGAGCAAGCAATCGACAACGCTGCTTTTACTTCACGCTACAATAACGCAGAGGATTATTTGGAATGACTTTTGTTTGATTACTCACAACTCCAAGTCATAGTTCACGTGATACGGCGGTTAATTGTGCAGATATAATATATTATTTTATTCAAAGCTCCGTGACAGAAAATATGTACCGACTGTGATGTTTTATTTATGAGAAGTTTGATGTAAGTAGTATTCGTATAATATTGATCGAGACATAACTGTATCTGCATATAGCAGTGGCGGGGAGGAAATTTTTCAGAAAAGAAGTCAGTAGAAAAAAAAATCGCGGTAATAAGCGTAAATAAGCGACAAAAACTAAATTGTTCAGGAGAGCAGTTTAAAGTTTGAGATTGCAGAAAAATGGACATAACTTTTTTTATTTTTATGTAATATCGTTAAAATCAAAACAGCTTTAAAATAAATAAAAATAAAGGCATTTATTGGATGTCGTGGTAGAGGAAGACCGAGAAAAGTATGGAAGGATCAAATCTCTGAAATAGCGAATGAATGGGATATCCAGAGTCATAATAAAAGGAGGACTTGTATGAAAAAGGTTATGACTCTGGATGAAATGAAAGAAGTATGCAAGGACAGGAAGAAGTGGCGGCTAATCTGCAATGTTGATTTCTAATGTTGGTGATTCATTTGCTACATTTTTTGCATAGGAAATTTTTGACTTTTTTTGTATAGATTTCTTTGTAAGGTTTTGTTCTTTTTTATATTTAAATGTAATTTATTATTCATATTCCTTGACTTATAGGTTGGTATGAGGCTGACCACCCATACTGTAAAAAATGGTTCACTTTGCCAATGTCACCCCTGTTTCAGGGAAGGTCGGCAAAAGTTGTGGGCTTATGTTCATTTGAGGTTTGGATTTTATTTGTAAGTACACATTCAGCATTTGTAAGCGCGAACTACACTTGTTGGTTTGTGGGCATACATCTGAGAGCTTTAAATGAATATATCCTTGCAACTTAGATTATAGATTATAGATTATTATTATTGGCATTCCTATTAATGTGGTTTTACGATGTTTTATGATTTTTTTATGTCACAAGCGCTAAAGGCCAAAATCTTGTCGGTTACACCAAAACCATACTTTAAAAACGCCGTTTTTTGCTTGGGCATAAACAACACAAAAATCATCGTAGAGCTATGGGAATTAGCGCATTGGAAAGAGCGGAAAATTTTGAGTAGGATAGCATTCATAACTCATTATTGACCAAAACGTCGCTGATGTCGTATTTCCTTTTAACCGTCGCGTCGATAAGTAAAGTTTCTAGTATAATCTTTATTTAGACTGCAGATTTAGTTTAGAAAAATAGTAAATAGACACGAAATCGGGCGTAAGTATCATAGGTAGCATAATCAAGTGCCTTGACTATAGATTGGTATGAGGCTGACCACCCATACTGTAAAAATTGCTTCACTTTGCCAATGAACGTAAAGGTTCATTTGAGATTCGTATTTTTATTTTTAAGTAGCGCTCAGAATGTTTAAGCGAGAACTCACCCTGTCTGCATTTAATATGAATCTTAAATGATTATTTATCATGAAAGCCGATGAGAATCGTGTCATTAGAACCCTGCGCCACTGGAACCTACAGAGAGTAGCGTGAATGTTGTGACTATGTTAGAATCACTGTAGCAGAAGGAAACTGCAAGGTCGCCGTACATTAACACAAAGCGCTCGGAAACACAACTCTTGCATTCGCATCTTGCCATGGAGAGGCAGCTTACTCAGAGGGCTCTTGAGGTGTGATACACACAAAAACAGCGCTCACCAAATAAATCACTCTAATATTATTATTATTATCTATTTCGGTGTATGCCATCGTTAACAGCGATTTAATCCATTACCAACTGATGGAATTTCTATTTTAGTTATTCTGTATCTTTTTAGTTTCTATGTATTTTTTTTCAAATTTATATCTAGTGAAGGTATAGAGTTCAATCATTCACAAAGGCATCGAAATCATCCCATATTCTGTATTTCTTAAGGCAGAAATTCTGCTAGTGCAGTCGCACCGGAAACTTGGTGTAGCCAGCTGAGCCAACTTTTTTTTCCCGGGATGTGGAAAAGTTCTGCGTAGAAAAGCCCACGATTTCAGTCCTTTGTGAAATGAAATGACCGTTCTCGTGATCATCGAAACTGTTGAGAAATCATTTCCTATGTTTACAAAGCTATTGGCAGGAAATCATGAGGTCATCGTTTTCATTGCTGAATTGCAGTCTGAGGGCTTAGTCAACAAATTACTACGAAAAGTTTTGAAAACTGTAGCAATCTAAAAATATTATTCATTTTCTGAACAATAATACATGTTAATTGTTATTAATTACATAAATAATGCATTCAATTGTCGTTTTGAAAAGTTTCACTCTAAACAAATGCAAGTGTGTCAGAGATGCAAAAATGATTAATCGATGTTGCCACTGAAATTTCGTAGATTCTCTCCAACACCCAAAGTCCATAGATCATTCATCCTCCCACGGCGCTTCATCAGATTGAATCATCCCCCCTACTTGCTCAGGAGAGGAATGGACTGTTCCTGGCATTGGTGTTTGGTTTATTTCGGAGAGCGGTTCACCTGAGCCCGACAAGCAATAACAGAGTCGCCTCACTCTTATTGAGATGCCCCGTCGCGTGCTTGCATCTCAATCGTGCGACAACGTCTTGATGTCTTGCTTTCCCCAATCAATTTGTTGTTTTACAATTGAACAATGGTATTCTTTGCTCAGTAAATCAGACAGAAATACCTCGAATACTTCGAGAAATGATAGGTAAACAGAAAAGTTTTAAAGAGAATAAACAAGGTCACTCTTCTATCTTTCATCTATAAGCCATTAAAGGTTGTCATTTGGTAAGGTCTAAGCAAAAACGGTTGTAATGTAGAAATTCTTTGAATACCTTCCTAGATAAATAAGAAGTGAATTCTGTTGTTTGATTATCATCATCTCTAAACCACTTTTTACGAATTACAATATAACTGTCCATCAAATGAAGGAACTGTTTTCCGTTTCTGTTTTCCGGCGCCGCATGTATAGGTCGCGTCATGTAAAAAGAACGCTGGCGGCGAGCTGCGCAGTAGGCGATTTAGCGGACGTTTTGGTACTTGCGCGACTGTAACCCATGCGCAAACACACCCCCTCCACTTCTCCTCAGCGTTCTTTTTACATGACGCGACCTATACGTGAGATGATTCCACTGACGGCAGACTTGTTTATATTTAATTTGATTTCTTCAGGTTTGTTGCAAATCCAAAAAGCAGTGATTCCAGCTGTGGCAGCATGATCACACCGACAGCGTCGATCTGCCATTAAAAGCGCAGTAAAACCAAGAGATAAACATTAGACAGCGCAGCCGCCCAACAGCCAAACCCCGAATATTCCGTTTCAAATTGACTGTCTTCCAATGAACTGCACAACTTTTGGTTTCGTCTCACATGGCCGAACAATAACACAGCTGTTAACCTTTGGCGAGATCTATTTCGGTGCATCTCGAGACTTTCGAATATTTACATTGTTTTTCACGTATCATATCAAATCATTTACTGCGAATCAAAAATCTCAGTGATTTCTTTAATCTCTCAGAATCATGAAGCCTTGCCAAGTTCCAAGAACCACGTTTAGACCATGAGAATGTTTATCTCTGAAGATATCTAAGAAATAGCTGAACCAATTGATGGCTAGGTTAGCTGAACATTCGCTTTTATCTGTAAATTTCCAGACGCAATCAGGTTTCCACTTGTCTTTGAAGCGGCAGAGACAAATTTTTGAACTACATTCCCACCCAAAATAAATAAAAATGACCTGTTTAAATTTACATATGTCCTTGTTTCAAAAGCATGACCTTCTCAAAGCGCGAGTTGCTTGTATCCAAAGAGTCTGTTTACTGTTTCTGTTGTCGTAACTTGAAATAGGCAATGCGGCTAGCCAAGGTTTGTGGAAACCTATTGGATAAAAGAGGAGAAATAGGTGGACCCCAGAAAAGATGGTCCGATTGATGAAATAATCCGTGTTGCAGGTAGGATATGGGTAAGACTAGGAGGTTTATTTTACGTAGAATGAATTCTGTCCGTTTTGTCATTTTTTTTTATCCGGTTCCGGATTGAAAGTCTAGTAGTGTTAGGAGATGTATAAAAGCTTCCACACGGCGATCTCATCCGAAAACGCTAACAAACTGGAAATAATTCGTTCTGTGAAAGAGAAGCGTGAGACAATATGGAAGATGCCGACACCCAGCAGTGGAGATATGACTGAGTATGAAGAAGAAAGAACTTAAAATTGTGATGGTTAAGCAATGATTAGCTTGCGGCTGGATACAATATGTCGTTCTTAGTTTATCCTGGCGACAATGTCCACCTTCCCTGCCCCAAGAGCAGTGCTGGCATTTGCCTCTTCTGCCCCGCGCGCTCCTCCACCACTTCTCCGCTGGTGAAGCCAAGCAAAACACACTCCTGTTCGTGCAATTGCCAATGCTGTATGTGTTTCGCGCTTTCATCCAGTCGTATGAATCTTGAAACGCAAATATAGCAAATTGTGAATCTAAATTATTTTGATTTGTTTAAATCATCAACTGGATCAAGTCATCAAAACATGATAGTTCAATTGCAAGAGCTTTTCAGAGGGTGACCTAGGTTTTAATACGAAAGTTCCATAAATGATCTACGGTTTCCGAGTTTTATACGATGAAGGTCGTACAACCAGCAGTTTTTACTTTCTTTCTCTTAGTCGTCTGTAATTTTTTAAACACTATATTTTACCAAATTGCTAGAGAATTTTGTACAAATCTCATCTAAGATCCCATCCATCTATCTCATCCAAAGTTATAATATCTATAATCGTGGCTTATGGCTGTTTGTGATGATTGTTTCCTTGTTGTTGGTAGTTTGGTCCATTGGTTCAGTTGTTGTCTTGCGCGAAGTCCAGTAAGCCTTGCCCGGTGCTCCCGGCCGCTGGTGATATTTTTAGGGTCCGATACATTATTTCGGCTTGCTGGCCCGCGCGCGCCCAACACTCTCAGTCCGTCCGACCGCGGCGCCGCGCGAGGCGCAAGCGTGCAAAGCGTGCCAACGTGCTGACGTGCTCAGCGTGCAAGTTCTGGTGATCAGCACCAACACCTCACCTGTGCAAAACTATTTCTCAAAGTGCCATCTTCTTTCAAGTGACCTAATGCATTTGTGAATTCTCGGTAAAGCTTCCACAAGGTTGTGATTTGCTAAAATAAACCACCTGTGATAACCCACCTTCGAATTGTTTGTAGTGTAAACCTTTGTTCACCAGTTCATCGCTTTTATCCAATGGAATATCATTAGAAAATCATTCTAAAAATAACCAATCTATGGAAGTTCATTTGAAAATAATGTCTTGAAATTCAAACCTTTTAATGAATGTGTTGACAGGTTGTTAAAAGTGAAACTGACAGAAATTTAACGTTTGTGCCATGATTGCAATTTCTTTGACAAAAACCATAACCTCTTGGTTGGCCCGTGAACTTCAGTTGAAGGTCTCTTATTCAATGTAAGGAAGTTGTGATATTGTTGAATGCTGATAGCAAACGCTGTTACACAAGAGGGGTCGCCGCACCTACACTCTGTTACGTCAACTCTAAATAGCAAATCAATCCAAACAGTTGCATCGAGGAAGATAAGAGGGTATACAAAACATCTCCCTGCCAACTGCTTGATCAAAATATTTTGATGTAGAAGAAACTGGAGCGATTCCAGACACATCTGTACTATAAATGAGTGCTTCCAAATGCCTATATTGTAAATAGTTACCATCACTTCCAACGGTTCTATGTTCCTAAACACTTAGTATAATAGTAGATCTAAATTTACAATTTGTTATCTCATCAATTGAGAGTCGAATAAATAGGCAACATTTAAACAATTTCGAATCCCAATCATGGCTTCTCGAACTGGAGAGAGTGCTACTGCTAGAAGGCATCGTTATACAAGGGCAGCAACGACTTCGGTGACTCAGCTCTTGTCTGACAGTTGTTCAAGTCTTCTCCATCGTCTTACCAGAAGAGTGCCCTCTGAGAAACCAGTAAGGAGAGATCCAACGTTAACTGTGTTCACTCCTAAACCAACACATTATGAAGACTTCAAACTCTTTGATGAAAAGGATAACGTTTTAGCTAGTGTAAGGCGTTATGAGGATGAAAGAAAGTACGAAGAGAAACCGCTCAAGTATACGACTTTCACTACTAGACGTGAAAGGACACCTTTATTATCTTATGATCGCTCAGCTAGAAGCAAGAGAAGAGAGTCACCAGGAAGAGGTATCGCAAGAGCCAGACCTGAAGTACCGAGACTCAAAACTGATGACTCCTCCAGGTACAGGGCGGAAGAACCAAGGTTGAAGTTAGCAGACAATAGACAGAAACTGGCTGCGTCACCTCCTGCGAAAGACTTAGCCAATGACACAGCCCAACTTAAAGATGCCCTGGGAAGTTTGGGCTCGACTAGGTCAAGACTGGAAGACAAATACTCAGCAATCCTGGATAAAGTGAGCCAGCGAAAGAAAGAATTGAAGGAAAAAGAAAAGGAGGACAGAGACAAGACGATTGAACCATCAGTTTCAAAGGGAATCGTTCGCAGCATAACCACTGCGATGTTTGGAGAAAAAGCGTACCCTTACATGACGAACAGCACCAATAATCACAATAGCACATCCAATGCACTAAGAGACAAAACGAGAGAGAAGACGCCGTTTAAGAGTGGCGGCGATCGCAGACTGAAACTGGAAAGCACGATAAGTTTAGACTCATCTCGCTTAGAGTCCTCAAGGATGAAAGACAGGGACAGCGTTTACAGACATCGCGTTAGACCTCTCGACAACCAAATGCGAATCTGCAACCTAGACATAGGAGAGAACCCTTTAATGCAAAGCGCGTCGTGCGCAGCCATATCGACAAGACAGCAGCGAGCTTACCGCGACGACGATGACTCAACTCCGACTGCGGATCCTGCCATCTTGGAGAGGGAAACTCGCAGGAAAGAGATCCAGGGTTTGATTATGAAGTATGCCGCGCTGGATGAGGTGTACGGACGCGCTGTGGACACTGAGAAAGCAGCTGCGGCGGAGAAAGCAGGGAATGGTGCTAGGATGGAAGCGCGTCCCCTGCAGAAGGAGCAGCCTTTGGCTCGGGAGAGAACCCACCAGCGACCCAAGCACGTGAATGCGTCCACACCGCCCGTAAGACAACGCTAACAAACGTGTGTGCTACTCATAGGTACTAACCACCAACAAACAGACCGAAGGGGATTAGGTACCTTTCAATTTTCATTTGTTAACTTTTCCTTGACTTATAGGTTGGCATGCGGCTGACCAACCATGCTGTAGAAAATGTTTCACTTTGCCAATGTCACCTTTGTTTCAGGGAAGGTCGGCAAGAGTTGCTGGGCTTATGTTCATTTGAGATTGGGTTTTTATTTTGTAGGTTCACATGCGGCATGTTTAAGCGCTTACTTATACGTGTCTGCTTGTGGGAATACATTTAATATGAATCTCAAATGATATATATCTTTGGAACTTAGGTTAGATTAGAACAAAGTATGACAAGGTATTTGAATGTGGAATGCAAGCGTGCACTGGGTGAAGGCAAACACAATTTACTTTTCAGCAGAAGAATCTTTAGAAATGAATGTTACAGAGTTACAACAATGACCAAACTTGAACCATAAATTGCGATTTGAAATAAAACACTCATAATATTAATAATTTATTTTGTTTATATCTTACTAGTTTGTTATCGCTGTGTTAGAAATATATTTAACAGGAACAATAAACCATGCAAAGATTTATTGTAATTTCATTTTAAAAAATCAAGGGTTTTTTTTTAAACATGATAAGTATATTATGTAAATCATGAATTCAAGATTTCCAATTATAAATTTTACATTCAAAACTAATCTGGATCGCCTAAAAGTTCTTGATATGTCTACAAAATATCATATTAATTTCTGTAAAACTTTAAAATTAGACAATGGAAGATATTATTTTTATTTTTATAGAATAACGTAAATGACATCGTATTGGTTAGGGTTTGGTAGTTCACACAGTAAAAGTCCATTGTATTTATTTTAAAAAAGAACACAGTTTTAATTCACTTATAATTTTATTTTTATTTTAGGCAAAAATATTCCAGATAAAAAACAAAAATAAAATTGCAAGCGAATTAAAACTGTGTTATTTAAAAAAAAAAAAATGACAATTAGGCACTTGTAATTAACATCTTGTAATTCTTTTCAATTTTCTAAACTTGATATCCGTGGCAACATATAATTGGCCATGTTTTTTTGTAATTGTTCTTATTATATTTCATATGTAACGCTGTTTGTTGTCCTAATAAAATAAAATTAAAATAAAATAAAATAAATAAATAAAATGACATCACATTGGATGGATTTTTATTGTAAGTATAATCTTTGATAGAGTATACAATAAAAAAATAATGATCTATTATAAATTATACAATAAAAATCCATCCAATGCAATGTCATTTACTGAGCTAATAAAAATAAAATAAATAGTTTATAATGGCTAGCTAAATTACTTTTTAACGTCAATCGATCAAAATGAAACAAATAAATTCATAAAATTAGTGTGACTTTACGTTGTTAGGTAAAAAAATATTTCATAAAATAAAAAAGCACTTGACACTGGACGCTTCCGCTTGTATACCACCACAAAAAGGAAGAAGAGGTCTTACCGTTCAAATAAATATTTAACAATAGACTTGTCAAAGTTTGTCGAGGGTCCAGCAGGCTTCAGCCATGCTGGCTTACCTCCTGCACCTGATCCGCCTGCTGATCGTCAGGGCCTCTTCGTCTCCGGGCAGGAGGAGGAAACCCTCGCGCCAGTTCTTCTTCCATCCAAATGCTGCTTCTGGCAATCAGGTGACCTTGACACGGTGCTGTGATCCAGAAACCAGCTACCAGAATTAGATCACACACACACACACTGTCTAATAAACTCTATAGAGACTAGAGCGACGCTCAAAGTCAGCTGTATGCGTTTCATTCTATGTATTTTGTTTTCATTCTTCAAATGCAACTTTGAAATTTTGATCGAAATATTCAACCGTCAAAATGAAGCGTGAGAATGCATATTTCAAATATTTAAATGAACAAAGAAATGCATCGGATCTTAATAACATCTGAGGTTGAATATTTGAAACCTTAATTCAAAAATTGGTTTAACATAGTGGAACTTTCTTTTTTAACAATCGTTCTCAGATACTCGTGTAATACATTTATGCTAGCACTTCTTTCAATTCTCGAAGCACTTCTGTTCTGCGATGCGGTTTGTATCTCATAAAATATCGTCGCAAAACACCATAATGTCACAGTTTATTTTGTAGTTTTGGTAACAGGAAAAAGTCGATAGTTCTTTTTCTACAGGCAATAATCCTTTTTGACTGTAGGTACAACTTTCGACACGACAGCAAAAAATAAAAATCAAATGTTAGTACTTAATGATAGAAAGTCCAGCGTCCTACTCGCGGGACTTTACGTCCTACCGGTAGGACGCACGTTTTCTGTTTATTTGAGGACTTCTAGGCCTAGTAGCAGGACGTAATTTTTTTTGATACATAGTGCATCTCATTGGCTCTTAGCGAAATTTTAAATCATGCCGATACGATCAGTTGGGCCTAAATGGCTGCGAGTATAAGACGAGGGGTGCGCTTTCGCGCTAAAGCGACATTCTTCTATGAACACAATGGCGAAAACACGTGGGGTCGTGAACATTTTGGGGACGACTACGATAGTACTTATTGTTTCAAAATACATTTTTGTATTTGTAACAAAAATACATATCATTGTTCTGACACAGTAAGAAAAGTAAAAAACAACTTTGTATGGGTGTTTTGGGACATAGATCGAAAAGTTTCAACCGTTCCTAAAGAAATTTTGTTTGGACATTTCGACAACGCAGTATTTACTAATACGCAGTTTATTACTAAATCTTGTTTGTGTAGGAATAAATAAATAGCAAAATAAATATGAGCAGTTCTTTATTATTCACCTTATTTTATACACCCATTTTTTTCTGAAATATACAAAACACCCATACACATATCTCACACTCACTTTTAAGTACTCCAATACAATTCTCAACCTCCAATTACATGTTACTATACTTTTGTTAGAATTATACCAAAACTTATTGTTAGAATTATAAGCATAACTAGAATGTCATCAAAAGGTTGTCTACTTCTACCCGCATTCGTTACGCACGGCGAGTCGGGCCTGCCGGCAGGACCAGTGAGGAAAGTCCATACAAATTTAACGATAAAATGAGTCCTACTGGCAGGACCCGATACCGCCGGCACGTCCTTCCGGAAGCACCTTCCGGCAGGACAGACCACTGGACGTTCTATCATTAAATTTCAAAATTTCAACGTACCTTTTTTGCGTATCTAATCTAATCTAATCTAAGTTGCAAAGATATGTTACATTGGAGATTCACATTACATGCATTCTCACAACCAGACACGTACAAGTTCGCGCTTGCACATGCCTCATGTGAACCTACAACATAAAAACCAAATCTCAAATGGACATACACCCTGCAACTCTTGCCGTCCTTCCCTGAGACAGGGGTGACATTGGCAAAGTGAACCATTTTTACAGCATGGGTGGTCAGCCGCATACCAACCTATAAGTCAAGGAACACACACACACGACAAATTACATTTTATACATCACTAAATAATAATATCCAATGTATGCGTATGCTTTTGCCTACCTGAATTATGTTTATTTCAAAAGTACATCTATCAATCTTATACTGCGCATATGCGCACGCGGCAATGCTGCCACCTTTCTAGAAACATTTTTACATTCGCCTGAGTTTTTTTTTGTACAAATGGAAATGCAACAGTGAAGTTCTTTGTTCTCTTTCTTACTAATGATCAAAGTAAGTTGAAACAGATTTATAATGTCGGTTTAATTTCTAGTCCACAGATATCATAAGCCAATGCACATAGCCGTAGGTACGGAGGCCTAAGTAGAGTAGAGGTATATGTGTGTGTCGCACTCTTCTACATAAATAGCTCGTCTCTAGCATGGGATATTTGGGTCGCGATGATCTTGTAATTTCGTATCTGACTTTTACTGCGGCTCCATGCGTTTATATCTCATTCATGTCACATTATCAGTATGCTTGATGATGATGATGATTGTTTGTAGAGCGCCGTTTCGTGACTAGGTACTCGCTCCCCCAGTTATGTTTGCCGTATAGACCAATTCTGTCAAATATGACTTTTTAATTCAGTTGTCTTAAGAATCAAATTCTACACAATCTGAGCTAAGAAAAAACGTAAAATTTGATAATGAGAGAGTTGTTTTAAATATTTTTTAAATCAATTTCCTGTCTTCATAAGACACATTGGTCCAGGACACATGCAAACATTGCTCATGTAAAATTATCTTAATGGTCTATATGGCAAACAAGAACTAAAGCAGCGTACTGTCACTGCTTCTTTCTTATCTTTCTACAGCCAATTGAGTAATAAAACATAGAGGAGCAGAAACTAACTTCCTGCATTGATACATACTATAGCCCACATTTGTCTCAGTCCTGTCAAACGTTGCAGTGGTAAAATCGTGCGAAATAAGGCCATTGTGTTCAAATCCGTTTTGTGTTTCGACACCCAATTATAACACATGCCATAATGCCTTTTTCCTTAAAAATTCGTCAATTTTAGCGATCAAAATATTCATATAACGCGTGTTATCTGTCAACTGACAGCCATTATTATTCGCAATAGAACCAACTTTCTAGGAACATTTTCACATTCGCCCGAGTTTTTTTGCACACAGGGAAATGCAACTGTGAAGTTATTTGTTCTCTTTCTTAATAATGACCATTTTCGTAAGTTAGTTGAAGCAGATATTATATAATGTATATTTTCGTTAAAATAATTTCTAGTCCAAAGATATAACATTTTGATTTATATCTTTTTTTGTATGGGCCTTGACTTACAGGTTGGTATGAAGCTGACCACCCATACTGTAAACATTGTTTCACTTTGCTAATGGTACCGCTGTTTAAGGAATGGGAGCAATACACGAATATTTACCGAAGAAATGTGAAAGGAAAAAGAGGAAAGGGAAAACCGTGAAAAGTATGTTTAAATCGGATTGGTGAAATTGTGAAGAAATGGATACAGAGAGTGTATACAAACTATTTTGATTACATAAAAAAGTGGATGTGAATGAATTGAAAGAAGTGTGTGGGGACAAGAAGTTGAGGTTCCGGCCACCCCTAGCAATATATCTTAGGATGAGTCATTTCATTTAGTGTATAAATTCAGTACCCTTAGTACCAGTTGCAAAATTTGATTAAAGTAAAGTTTACGGAAAGTATTAAAGAGTGATTTTCCCCAAAATTTTCCGTTTTTGTTTCTTAAAACTTTATGGTCTTAGCAAACGAGTTACAGTGATGAAGAAAATCAAGTTCAAACGAACAAAAACGGCAGATTTTGGGGAAAATCACTCTTCAATACTTTCCGTAAAATTTACTTTACTCAAGTTTTGCAACTCGTACTCAGGGTGCTGGACTAGCGCGTAACTAGAAAAATATATAGAAGTTAAAACAGCACATCTAGCGAGTGATTAGGTTTTCATATATTTTTTTTCTATTTTCACGATGGCGGGAAATTTCCGCGATGTTCAATACTAGGAATAGAAGTGTCTACATTAATAACAGATTTATTATTTCCGTGATGATGTTTTGAATCTTTAATATGTTTTTGTGTCAAACGAATGTATTGTTTTTTATTTTTCTTGAAAACAACTGATCCGGTATTTACGGAATCTAAATAAATTCTAATAAATATGAAAACAAAACATTTGTTTGATTAGAATGGTCCAATTGATTTATTAAATTTGTTTGTTTATTTTTTTATTTGTACAGCATTTGACTATGTCCAACACACACATGCACACAAACACACACAACTATGCATACTGATACAAAAAATCTCAATTTACAATAAATAAAAATAAAACACACTAAAATATGTCGGATTTACAATGAAAATTTTGTTCAACTAAATTGTAATAATATTTGAAACATTCACTTGAATATTTTGATGAAAATATTTGTTGTAAAATTTGACATATTCACTAACACTAATGAGTCGTAGACAGCCAAACACAAAAATCTTGGATTTTTACGTAAATGTAATGAATATATAGTATTCTCTGTATTTTCATATTCTCATTTTCGAAAAGATTCATAGATTGCCGCATTTAGTTCTATGCGACTCAATTGTCAAGAACACTCTCTTTGAATTATCTTCGTTTTTTTAATGAAAAAAAAAACAAATCCTTTTTTTACTCAAACCTTCCACGAGATAACTTATGACAAATCTATCATTGTTTCTGTATAAGAGCAAAATTTGCAAATCTACTAACAATCACACTTTTTCTTTCTTTGCCCGATGTCTGGCAAAAGCAATCCCCTCGTGGTTCGTGGATTGGCCTTTCCTAGACGATTTTCATCATCACTGATGCTTATGAGCCTTGGGGAAGCGATAATTCTTCTCCAGTTCTCCCTTGACTTCGCTGCACAGGTGCCTGCCGCTGTTTTCACTTGATCTATTCATAGGGGATCTTCTTCTTCCTCTCTTTCCCTTGAGGCTACTTATCGCCACCAGTCGTTTCCAGCCATCGATCACCACCGGTCGTTTCAGGCCATTGATCACCACCAGTCGTTTCAGGCCATTGATCACCACCAGTCGTTTCAGGCCATTGATCACCACCAGTCGTTTCAGGCCATTGATCACCACCAGTCGTTTCAGGCCATTGATCACCACCAGTCGTTTCAGGCTATCGATCACCACCAGTCGTTTCAGGTCATCATTCACCACCAGTCGTTCCAGGCTATCGTCATTGCCTTGGGCATGGTGTCTAAAAAAGAGAGGAATCCAATGTGTAGAAATACTGGCCAGAATAAAGCTATTCCAGCTTAACTTACAATTAATGAATTCGTTGGTGCGTCTGGCTGTCCACGGTCTTGCACCAATTTTTCTCAGTTTTTGGAATGGGAAGGTTAATGTGAAAATAATCTGAGCATGTTGGTTTTTCCATTTTTTGATGACTACTACTGCCCTCTGGTACGCTTTCTCGTATAGGTGCCATATTTTCCAAATGTTTTAGTTTTGCAAATTCAACTGATACATAAAATGTGATAGATTTGTCTACAGGAGAGTATATCACACGACACACCAACAATATTTATTTATGTTTATCACACCTGACACCATCATCAAACTCTTGCTAACAACTTCACCTTATTCACTCCCACACCATCACCCAACAACAAAAACAACAAACAACAAAAAACCAAAATGTGTTAGCCATGTGTCTGACGGGCAACCGTTCCCTTGTCTGATTACTCGGTACCCACTCTCTCGGCCGACCTCTACGTTATGATGACGTGTGGCCCGTGGTGGTGTGATCGGTGTGTGCGGCTGCCTTGCTGACGCTGCTGCTGCTGCTGCTGCCTGCGCTGTCCCCGCTGCCACTGCTGTCCCCGCTGTCCCCGCTGATGCTGTCGCTGCCGTTCTGCAGAGCTCTCGCGGGCGGGTGGTCACAGACGATGGCGATGGACACCTCGTCTACTGGCCGGGATACGTTATGGGAGACAGATGTTCGTGACTACACCACCAAGCTATAAGAGATAACTATTCTATACAGTAATCCATAAGAAACACACGCAGGCGTTGCTAGCTAATAATCAACATTAGCTCAAACCTTCTATTTTCATTTTCTCTTTTTTTTAAACCACTTCAATTTTAGATGATATCAAGAGAATACTTAGCAGAAATTTAGACCAGATTATTTGCCTAAGCACAAGAAAGTCCAGTTGATAGTTCAATTGATGGTGTATCTGTTTTCTTAGCAGAAGATTTAGACTTGATTTCGAATGTTTCGGGATGCTATAATGAGCTCATTCTAGACGGGGATACATCCTTTTTTTAATGAATTAGTTGACGTAAAGCTGGCAAGCTTGCCTGGGAAAATAAATGGGTAAATGGTGATATCTCTTTTTGGATGTAGCAGGGAGAAGTTGGGTATTTAAAATGCAAGCTAAGTGCATTCCAAAAATGAATGGATTTCAGAAAAGCAATGAGATATATTATGGTTTTGTTTCTTATTGAAGAAGTCAGTTAGTGTAAATGAAAATAAAATTGTATAGTTTATCCAAGAATTTATTTTCTTGTCAATGATTTCTATTCAATTATCTCTATTTAATCTCTTTTCAAACGTTATATCCAAACTTTCCTAGTATCTTTTTTACATCTTCAACGTTTTCCTCAAGCGAATGTGTTTTTAAATATATAATTTGTATTTTAATATTACCGTGCACACCTTTAATAACTATGAAGAAAAATAAACTAGTAGGAAGCGTGAGGGCTAAGTTAATTTTTTATTTATTTAAACAAAAAACAAATCGGGATAGGCTGATGGTAGATGCTGAATATTAATTTTTCAATGTTTCAAATATTAATCAATCTCTTACTGATTTTCTTTGTGTACAAATTCCAACACTGTTTCAGAGGAAAACTGCTTTCCATGTATAATATCAATTCTACAGAACTATTTTTTTTCTCCATAGTTGCATTGCAAATGTAGCTGCAATCTTATTTGCTGTCCCTCTTTGAATTGAATCTTTACATTGATATTGTTTTCAGTCAGCTTGCTGGTTCTGTGTGGATTTGGTTGATTGGTCAGCTCTCCCCCCTCTGGAGCAGTGGTCGCTGGCTCGCATGACTAATATGTGTGTCGCTCGTTCTCTTGCAGATAAGATATTGACCACGCTCGGCGAGGGAACCTTTGGCAAAGTCGTGGAGGTGAAAGATCTAGAAACGTGAGTAGAACAACAACATTGATCTTATTCTCTGTGGCACAACAAGTCAAGAAGAATGCTCAAGAAAAAACGCAAACCCGAGGGATGCTGTCTACATTGGACCAGATCTAAGGTGTCAATTTATGAAAATGAGTGCGAGAAGTTTCTTGCGGGCATTCAATTTTAATAAAATTGGGTGTCACATACCTATGAGTATTATTAATACAAAATTTATGCAGCGCTTTATATGACAGTGTGTCACTGCAGAGACGCTTGTCCATATGATTGGACGAAGAGGTGAGTCTAGAGATGTCTTTTTTTGAACAGTCTCTCCAAATCCAGTTCAATAATTTCATTATTAAAACCTCTTCGAGTTATGGCAGTTTATCAGCATGATACAAAAAACGCAACTGCAACTAATCTACACATATAGTGTAACTTGTTGCAGCGTTATCCCCGAAGGGTTTCGCATGTGGCAAGTGGAACCTATTTATTTTTACAGGTAAGGGGGGCCGGTCGCACGCCAACCACTTCAGTTGAAGTAGAGGTGTCTCAGCTCCCGTGAGGGCTTCATTTCTTGTGAAAGCTTAGTAAACCTTGCCGGTATTTAATTTTGAGGTTTAAAAAAAACACCGAAACGGGAAATCATTTCTGACATCCTCGGTGGGATTCGAACCCGAGCTCACGGCATGGAATGCAAGTACTCTACCAACTGAGCTATCGACCAGACCATGTAGTATGTTCAGAATATTATTGAATGACATGGCGGTTGATCTGTAATGCTGGGGGTTAAAGCTGAGGCTTTTATAAAAAAAAATTGAAAGAATATGTTTTGTAGGTTTTAATTTTTTACTATTTAATTGTTTAGTGTTCATTTGTTTTATATATTTGAATGTATTTAATTGTTTGTATTCCTTGACTGATAGGTTGGTATGAGGTTGACCACCCGTACTGTAAAAAATGGTTCACTTTGCCAATATCACCCCTGTTTCAGGGAAGGTCGGCAAGAGTTGCAGGGCTAATGTTCATTTGAGATTGGGTTTTTTATATTGTAGGTCCACATGCGGCATGTGTGAGTGCGAAATTATGCGTGTCTGCTTGTGGGAATGCATTTAATATGAATCTCAAATGATACATATCTTTGCAGCTTAGATTAAGGCATGTTTAACTCAAAATACCACATTTTTTGTATGGTCACTAGGTCTCAGGATATGTGCCAAATGTACTGAAAGTTGAATATATCAAATTGACCAATAGGTAAGCGTGGAAGGGGAAGACCTAGGAAACAATGGATTGATCAGATAAATGAGATTGCGAATGAATGGAATCTACAGAGTGGAAACAAGAGAAGAGCATGCATGAAAAGAGTGATGAAATTAGATGAGATGAAAGAAGTATGCAAGGACAGAGTCAAGTGGAGGCACTTGTGTGGAGGTACTGGCCACCCCTAGAGGAAAGGCGGCAGGATACAAGACAAGACAAGACCGGTCTGTAGTCAAATGGTTTAATGCTTCGGCCTCTTAATCTGAAGGTTAAGTTTTATTCTTGGGGGAGCACAAAAAAATATCATTTATGGTTCAAATATGCTCTTTGTTGAAAAATTCATGTGCCCTAAACCAGCAACAATTAATGGTCCAGGGCTGAAAGTCTCATCCCCACGGTAATTCTTACCTACCGAATATCGGTAATATTTGTACGAAGACTAATCAGTTGTTCACTTGCGGTCATCTTGGATTGATATGTCTTCATACACATATTACCGATATTCGGTAGGTAAGAATTACCGTGGTGATGAGACTTCCAGCCCAGCTAACATGATGGCAGCTGGCATTGCTTGAATATTTGTCTCTTACTAAGTGACAATGGAGCTGGTAAAGGACTTTTGAGTTGTGATTCACACAAAAACAGCTCTCACCAAATGAATCACCCTTGTTTTATTTTTATTTATTGTCATAATAATTTTAAGATGGAAATCAAATGTCTTAATTGTAGAATCTTCTATTAAGCCTTGTTTGATCGCACAGAAATTCTTCATTCTTCATACCTCTAAAGTCTAAACAACCCATTTTCTCCGCTGAAATATTTTTGCCTTTCCAGTCATGACTTAAAAAAATATTTGCAATTTTAAATTGAGTTTTATATGTATTACAAATATTTTACCTTCTAATCTAATCTAATCTTAAGCTGCAAGGATATATATCATTTAAGATTTATATTAAATGCATTCCCACAAGCAGACATGTATAATTTCGCGCTAACACATGCCGCATGTGGACCTACATTATAAAAACCCAATCTCAAATGAACATAAGCCCTGCAACTCTTGCCGTCCTTCCCTGAAACAGGGGTGACATTGGCAAAGTGAACCATTTTTTACAGTATGGGTGGTCAGCCGCATACCAACCTATAAGTCAAGGAACCGCCTTTGTATTTGAAATTCTCTTTTTATGAATTTTCTCTCAGTTGCCTCGCGATGAATAATATCTCCTAGTGAAACATCAAGTAGCTTTGTTTATTTTGTTTATTTTGTTTATTTTGTTTATTTTGTTTATTTTGTTTATTTTGTTTATTTTGGCACTGGTGCAGATTGGTCATAATAATTGTATTCTGTAGCGATGACCAATCTTGAATCTAGCAATTTGGGATTATTTCAAAGGATGATTCCTTGACTTATAGGTTGGTATGCAGCTGACCACCCATGCTGTAAAAATGGTTCACTTTGCCAATGTCACCCCTGTTTCAGGGAAGGTCGGCAAGAGTTGCAGGGCTTATGTTCATTTCAGATTGGGTTTTTATATTGTAGGTCCACATGTGGCAAATTATGCATGTTTGCTTGTGGGAATGCGTTTAATATGAATCTTAAATGATATATGTATATCTTTGCAGCTTAAATTTAGATTTAGAAATAGGTGCGGTTTTTGTAAATTTATTTGCGTTTGCAAATGGAGAAAAATGCCTGACATAATATGTCTGGACTAACGATCTGAACTATCATGGAAAAGATTGATCTTGCGGATCCTGTGTGTCTTGATAAAGTAGTGGACTGTATGTTTTTTCGGACCTCAACTGGTTCTTAAATGATAAACCTTTAAATTCTGATCATTTACTTGGTTTTATTTGCTGTAAATTTTACAAAAGAAGATACACTGTTGTCTCCTTGAAATTCAGAGAGGAAGAAGTGTATAAAACTTGACAAAACTTTAAAAAAGGTCGATAGTACCTAATTGTGAGAAATCAAAATTAGAACATGAATTGCTATTTTTGTTCCTACCGAATTGACTTAATTGGAATGCCAAAAAGGTTAATAAAAATATACATAGATGTCAGTACGTCATGTCAAATATTTGACATAGCTAGTAATCTGTTCTGATTGGCATCCTGTGTGGTTTCAGGGATCACACCATGGCGCTGAAGATCATCAAGAACGTGGAGAAGTATTACGATGCTGCCAAGCTTGAGATTGTGGTGCTGGAGAGACTGGCGGACTTGGACCCCGACTGCAAACAGTGAGTCAACATTACATTTCACACACAAACTTTGAAATATATTTATAATTATTCGTCAACGACGATACCATGTTGAAAGCACCGGTTCTCATCAGATCACGGAAGTTAAGCAACATTGGGCGCGGATGCTACTTGAATGGGTGACCGCTTAGGTACACCACACGTCGTTGGCATTTCTTGGACCGGCCCGTAGTCCAGTGGCAACACATCGGACTCGTAAATGGAAGGTTGTGGGTTTGAATCCCTGCGAAGCACAAAAAATATATCATTTATATTTTCAAATTTACTCTTCACTGGGTTGAAAAATTGATAAACCTTTACCAATGACTATAGTCATCAAAAGGTCCATCCAGCCTTACAGCAACTGGGTCTTGCTTGAGAATTGGTAATTTGTAGCGACAACCAAGCTCATAAAAAGTTTGGTCCATAGCTCATTTGGTAGAATGCTTGCATTCCATGCCGAGAGCAAGGGTTCAATCCCCACCGAGGGTGTCAGAAATGATTTCCCGTTTCGGTGTCTATTTCAAACCCAAAATAAATAGCAACAAGGTGTACTCAGCCTTCACAAGAAATGAAAACCCCGCGTCAATTAAAAGTGGTTGGTGTGAGGTCGGCCCCCTTACATGTAAAAATAAATAGGTCCTGAATCGCCATTCAGGAATAGCACAGGCAAGTTGCACTACATGTGTGCCTTGGTTGCGTTGCGCTTTTGGACAGGGTGTTTGGACAATGTCACCCTTGTGTCAGGGAAAGTCGGCAAAAGTTGTAGGGCTCATGTTCATTTGAGGTTTGGATTTTATTTGTAAGTACACATTCAACATTTGTAAGCGCAAACTCCACGTGTTGGTTTGTGGGCATGCATTTGACAGCTCTAAATGAATATATCCTTACAACTTAGATTATAGATAGATAGTGCTATTTTTATAGCACCTCTGGCAAGGATTGTTAAGTGAGAGAAATTAAAATGATAAAACTGGCCATAGTCTACTGGTTGATCCCTCCATAGTCTAGTGCTCATGCACTACTTCCTTGTAATTGGAAGATTGTAGGTTCGATTCCAGGTAGAACACACAAGAAATACTAAAATAATTTGAAGAAAATTACTTGAAGCTGTTTTCGTTTTAAGATGATGCACACCAGATAAATCAGCTTGATTATAAAAATTGCAGAATTGGACTTATGATTTTTTATTTATTTAAACAACAAAAAAGATTTGTGAAGAGGAATGCAATTCACCAACCTATTCTGCCTGACCAGAAACAGGTAGTAATATTATCAATTAATAATTCATCATTTTTTATTCTAATGAATTATTAATTAATAATTACATAACAACATCTGTAGAACCAGGGTCAAAGTTATGGTCAAATGACCCAGGCGGGGATCGAACCAGCGTTATTGTATTCCAAACACGCTAGAAAGATCAGACCACTTGGCCCCCCTCGACCATAACACCGACAAACCCAGTTATTGTAAGTTAATTGTTTGATTAACCTGATGTACAGGCACTCTCCCACCTCCACCCACCCGGTTCATGCAACTCATGCGGAGTCGCTTCACCCGGTGATCGTTCACTTGCAATGTTTTTTTGGCGGCAGAAGGCCTTCCCGTTGAAGTTAAATCAGCTAGAGTTACTCTACTTCAGGAAAGGAAAAGAAAATCCTCAAAAACAGAGGCTAGCGCATGAATCTAGGAATCCACCCTCCCAAAAGCGTGAGGTTACTGAAGCTAATGTGCCTGACGGGAGCCCTTCATCGGCGGGTAACGATCTAGGGAGTAATGTGCTGTATGCTTTGTGTGTTGCAGCCTGTGTGTGAAGATGCTGGACTGGTTTGAGTACCACGGCCACATGTGCATCGCCTTCGAGATGCTGGGCAGGAGTGTGTTTGACTTCCTGGTAAGTTATACTTTCATTGACTCATCACTTTCACCGGACATAAGACCGTGCTCAATATGATTCATCTTGTCCCATCCACATATTATTCTAAAGATTGCTGCATTGGGATCCAGCGCACATCAAACAAGTTCAAATGAAAAAAATGAATAATGTGTCATCAACATTTTTGTAGAAACATTTAGGGACCTGAGTATGAAAAATTGCATAAATACTCTTATCACGGCATAAACGTAGGAAACAGAAAAAATAAAGTAAGTTTGAACAGCAACTCTAGTGTGTGTGTTTTATTTGATTCATTATTTCTGTTTATGTAATTTTTCTACATTGGGGTAATCAAACCTTAAGTTACGTATGTGACTAATGATGCTACAAGGTCAATCTACACTAAAGCGCCCTTGGGGTGGCTAGTGCCACTAAAGGGCGCGATATAAAAATTGGACAATTATTATTGTTATTATTAAAGAATGGCGAAACCAAGGAAGTATTCTCAGATCCAAGGGAATACAGCTGCTACCATTCTAGATGATGATTATGATGATGCTGGATGTTTTTTTTCCTGTGGTGCCATTTAATGGTCCAGGACCATCTCAAGGGCGCCATGGCTTCTGGATAAAAACAGTGTCTTCAGTCCCTTTCTGAAGGTGGGTGGTAGGCTGATTCGCGCGAACACCGACAGGCAAATTGTTCCAGGCAACCGGCCCGGCCACCGCAAAGCTCGTGTCTATAAAATTTGATGTATTCGCTCTTTTAGGCACTATGACCTTGTTGACAGCAGTGAGGGCAGAGCGTAGTGGTCGTTTTGAAGCCTTGTCGACAGAACATAGCTCAGCGAGACATGGGGGTGCCGTGCCGTGCAGGGCCCTATGTACAGTGAGACACAACTTAAACTCTACCCTCTCTCGGACCCGCAGCCAGTACAGCTCCCTCAGCAATGGTGAAATATGACAACACTTTCCCTGTCTGCAAATTGTCCTGGCAGCAGCAGCATTGAAAGCAATTTAAGCCACTAGGCGTGGACTGTGCAAAGTTCTCAGAAAGGCGTGAAGTCATTTTCATTTTTGTCAAATGTTGATGCATGATATGATGTGACATTACAGAAGGACAACAACTACCAGGGCTACCCCATAGAGCAGGTGCGGCACATCGCCTACCAGCTCATCTACTCCGTGCTGTTCCTGCACGAGCACCAGCTGACACACACCGACCTCAAGCCGGAGAACATCCTCTTTGTGGACTCCGACTACGATATCATGTACCTGCCTGACAAGGTGCTCAATACACCCTACATTATTATCCACCCTATGCATATGAACATACGCAATACGCAAACTTTGAGCGTACCATTCTACTACATCCCGTATCGCGTACGGGCTTGAGAAAAAATTATATATTTGAAAACTGCGAACCGCCTGGCGTCCGCCCGAGTTACAAAGTCACGTCATTACAAGTCTAGAGAAGTTAGTTCCTCAAGGGCAGGCTAAGAGTTTGGTTATTTGCTTGGCGTTTTGTAATTTTTAATAATACTCTTTAAAAGTCACATTGTGGTTTCGATTCTTGATTATTTTTTGCATATTTCTCGGAAAATAACCTTAAGGTAGGTGGGTTAACACTCTGCATTCCAAAAGTGACCTGCAAATTGAAATTCTCGACAGGGAGGAGGGGGAAAGTTAGAGATGGACTTGATTTTAAAAAATTACCTAAAAAATACTTTTTAAATTAATAATTTAAAAAGTCTCATTAATACTAGGCATTCAACAAATGCATTCAATGGGCTGATGAAAGCGGCAGGACACATTGTTGCTGCGGCGATTGCAAAGTGATGTTTCTTCCCAAAAAGTGACAAATCAAAACAAAAGTCAATGCTGGATATTCTTGTTCCAAAGTAGTGTGCAAAAGGAAATATGTAGAACAATATAAAATAGTTGTTACTTTTTTTTCCATTTGAATTACGATTGAAGATTGCTTAAATAAATAAAACAAACACAAATCCCAATTTTTTCATTATTCACCTCCAAAGGGCCTATCCAGCCTTATAGCAACTGGGTCTTGCTTGAGAATTGGCGGTTTGTAGCGACGATGACCAAGCTCGTAAAAGGTTGATAGCTCAATTGGTAGAATGCTTGCATTCCATGCCGAGAGCAAGGGTCGATCTCAAGGTTTATTCAGTCTTCACAAGAAATGAAAACCAACCCCCCTGGGAGCTGGGAAACCCCCACTTCAATTGAAAGTGGTTGGTGTGAAGCTGGCCCCCTTATCCGTAAAAATAAATAGGTCCCGAATCGCCACATGCGACCCCTTCGGGGATAACGCAGGCAAGAAGTTGCACTATATGTGTAGCTTAGTTGCGTTGCGTACCTCCATAGAATTTGTCCCATGCTATAATCCGAACACCCTGTTATTTCCAACCCTCCTGTGTTTTTAGGGGTTTGGATTAACGAGTCTCTACTGTACTAAGTAATAATAATAATATTAGCGCTGTTTTTGTGTGTATCACACCTCAAGAGCCCTCTGCGAGCTTGGTCGTCGCTGTAGAAAGCGCCAATTCTCAAGCAAGACCCAGTTGTAAGGTTGGATTGACCTTTCAGTGACCGGCCTTTGATAAAGGTTTATGAATTTTTCAACTCAGCGAAGAGCACATTCGAAATAACAATGGTATGTTTTTTTGTGCTCCGCCGAGATCCGAATCCACAACCTTCCATTAACGAGTCCGAAGTGTTGCCACTGGACTACGGACCGGTCCGAGATGCCAACGACATGCGGTGTACTTGAGCGGTAACCCATCCAAGTACTATCCGTAGTAAGTAGTAAGTAAGACAGTTTTTTTGTTGAGAGCTAAGTCTCATGGCTTGTGTGTGTGATGTTCCAGAAGCGGGACTTCCGCCGTGTGAAGCGCAGCGACGTCCGCCTCATAGACTTTGGCTCGGCCACCTTTGACATGGAGCACCACAGCACCATCGTGTCCACCCGCCACTACCGGGCGCCCGAAGTCATCTTAGGTAACAGCAGGCTCATCATCCACCTTCCTGCCTCTCACAATGGATCATTATGTAGAAGTGTTGCCACAAATAAGTGGTAACTATTCGGTATTCGGCTACATTTGAATTTAGTCTCAAGGGCCCTTTATTCCCGGTATGACCTTTCAAATAGGTGTGTCTTCAGCTTCCTCCTGAAGCTTTCCCTGTCCTGTTCTTTCTTCACCTCAACCGGCAACTCGTTCCAAGCCATTGGCCCCGAAACCGAGAAAGCACTATCACCAAAGTTAGTTGAGGTTGCCCTGAGGCGCTAGCTCAGCCTTGCAGAGCCTACATCATGAGTCCTGGAGCTAATGGCTTGCTGCATCTGACACAGTTCTCTGAGGTATTCTGGTGCCTGTCCATCTAGGATGTCTAGTTCATCACAGATTGGAACCTGTTTATCTGCTCAATAATAATAATTACAAAATTTGTATAGCACCTTTTATGACAAGTGTGTCATTGCAAAAGCGCTTGTCCATATAATTGGACGAAGAGGTGATTCTTGAGACTTCTTTTAAATAGTCACACCAAATCCAGTTCCCTTAGTGAGGCGGGAATAGCATTCCAAGTCATTGGAGTGGCCGCCTTGAATGCTCTGTCTCCAAAAACAGTGCGGGGCCTTCTTGCAGGGATGTCCAGGCAGCTGCTTCTTGATGCAGCTGACCTCAGTGTTTGTCCGCGCGAGGTTGTAGTTCCTGGAGACACCAGGTCCATCAGGTAACCCGGAGCACTCCATCGCAGTGCTTTGAAGGTGAGCAAGCCGACTTTAAAGGTGCTTGTTAGTCTGTCCAGCGTTCAAGGTGCTGCAATAGTCGACTTATATGTATGATACGACAATAGTATGTATCAATGCAGGAAATTAGTTACTGTTCGTCTATGTTATTACTGAATGACTTGTGGTTGCAGAGCTGGGCTGGGCGCAGCCGTGTGACGTGTGGTCCATCGGCTGCATCATCTTTGGTATTGTGGAGTGTTGTGAGATATCCAGTTGCTAATGTGATGGTTGGTGTGGTTGCAGAGCTGGGCTGGGCGCAGCCGTGTGACGTGTGGTCCATCGGCTGCATCATCTTTGGTATTGTGGAGTGTTGTGAGATATCCAGTTGCTAATGGGATGGTTGGTGTGATTGCAGAGCTGGGCTGGGCGCAGCCATGTGACGTGTGGTCCATCAGCTGCATCATCTTTGGTATTGTGGAGTGTTGTGAGATATCCAGTTGCTAATGTGATGGTTGGTGTGGTTGCAGAGCTGGGCTGGGCGCAGCCGTGTGACGTGTGGTCCATCGGCTGCATCATCTTTGGTATTGTGGAGTGTTGTGAGATATCCAGTTGCTAATGTGATGGTTGGTGTGGTTGCAGAGCTGGGCTGGGCGCAGCCGTGTGACGTGTGGTCCATCGGCTGCATCATCTTTGGTATTGTGGAGTGTTGTGAGATATCCAGTTGCTAATGTGATGGTTGGTGTGGTTGCAGAGCTGGGCTGGGCGCAGCCGTGTGACGTGTGGTCCATCGGCTGCATCATCTTTGGTATTGTGGAGTGTTGTGAGATATCCAGTTGCTAATGTGATGGTTGGTGTGATTGCAGAGCTGGGCTGGGCGCAGCCGTGTGACGTGTGGTCCATCGGCTGCATCATCTTTGAGCTGTACCACGGCACCACGCTGTTCCAGACCCACGACAACAGGGAGCACCTCGCCATGATGGAGAGGATCCTGGGCACCATTCCTTACAGGTAATGTGAAAACAGAAAATGGTGGGTTCCGTTCTTTTATGAATCACACCTGTCAATGTCACTCCTGTTTCAGGGAAGGACGGCAAGAGTTGCAGGGTGTATGTCCATTTGGGATTTGGTTTTTATGTTGTGGGTTCACATGCGGCATGTGCAAGCGCGAACTTGTACATGTCTGGTTGTGAAAATTCATGTAATATAAATCTCCAATGTAAGATATCTTTGCAACTTAGATTAGATTAGACACCTCAAGGTCACAAGGGGCTTCTAATAAAATCTAAGCTGCAAAGATATGTAACATTGGGGATTCACATTATATGCATTCTAACAAGCAGACGCGTACAAGTTCACGCTTGCACATGCTGCATGTGAACTTGCAATATAAAAACCCGAATCTCAAATAAGCATCCAGCTTGCAACTCTTGTTGTCCTTCCCTGAAACAGGGGTGACATTGGCAAAGTGAACCTTTTTTTACAGCATGGATGGTGGCTACCATCCATGCTGTAAAAAATCTCTAGTTCTTTATTCCATGGAGAACAATGCCTTTTTGATGTACAACTATTTTTTACATTAATTTAATAACGTATTTAAAAGAGATAGACACACCGCTGTCTTCTTGGAACCAAGATAATGATTTATTAACTTCAGAAATAAGTCACAAACCTCAATTTCGGAGTTACTGACTTCTTCGTTGGAGCAGTCGATATATACGGATACTACTATACCTAGATACTTTTAAATAATACCTAATAACTTTCTTTACAAAAATAATATTGTTATAATTACTTACAATTAATAGAACAATTACAAGGTTTTTAAAGTTCTTGGCGCCTCCCCTGGCCATAAGCCTGCACCTCCCCTGGCCATAAGCCTGCACCTCCCAGCTTGGAAACCGTATTGAAAATTATTTTGAAAATTCCAAAACGGTTCCTAAAATTGGTTGCGATTCTATGTAGAATAACTGCTGTGTGATTTCCAGAATGGCCCGCAAGACGCGCACAAGGTACTTCTACCACGGCAAGCTGTACTGGGACGAGAAGAGCTCAGCCGGCCGCTACGTCAGGGAGAACTGCAAACCACTGCAGGTAAACTAAACTTCAGCTGCTACATCATCGTCAACGACGTTAGCCATGTTGAAAGCACCGGTTCCCATAGATCACCGAAGTTAAGCAACATTGGGCGTGGTCAGTACTTGGATGGGTGTGCGCTCAGGTACACCGCGTGTCGTTGGCATCTTGGACCGGTCCGTAGTCCGTAGTGGTAACACTTCGGACTCGTAAATGGAAGGTTGTGGATTCGGATCCCGGCGGAGCACAAAAATATACCATTTATATTTCGAATGTGCTCTTCACTGGGTTGAAAAATTCATAAACCTTTACCAATGACCGGTCACCAAAGGTCCATCCAGCCTTACAGCAACTGGGTCTTGCTTGAGTATTGGCGCTTTGTAGCGACGACCAAGCTCGTACACCTCTGCGGCACTACAACAAGTGTCATAGACCCCTAGAGTCTTTAGAATCTAGGGAGTCTCCCGCACAGGGTTTCTTAAAAAAAAAAAAAAAAAACATCAACATGATTAGTAATGAAGGGCAGCCAAAGTTAAGGGATGTTTTCTTTTATTGTAATTATAACCCAAAAGAAGGGCTATCATTTTTCCCATATTTTGTCTGCCTTGTAGCTAGGTAGGTGTGCCTGTATGCGATGCTTGTCCTTACTCAATATATAATATTGAAGCACTTAGATTCAGATGGGATGAGCATGAGCTTCTTCAGGGCTGGAAGTCTCATAACTAAGGTAATTCTTACATACCGAAAAGCGGTAATATTTGTATGGAGACTAATTAGCTGTTCACTTGTGGCCATCTTGAATTGACAGGTCTTCATACAAATATTACCGATATTTGGAAGGTAAGACTTACAGTGGTGATGAGACTTCCAGCCCAGGTGGTGAACTGGAAGTCAGTGGCTGAGGACAGGAGGAGACACTAGCATATGCAATGGGTGACATAAAATATCAATCGGTGCTATTCTTAGACATTGTGGTCGTCCGTTGAGCTCACGCTTTGACAAAATAATGATGCCTGGGCTGGAAGCCTCATCACCACGGTAGTTCTTACCTACTGAATATCTGTAATATTTGTATTACAGACATACCTGGAATCAGATGACGGGGAGTATCCGCCATCCCTTGTTATGTAGAACGCTTGGCTGTGATTGTGAAGCTGCTGTGACAGTTGAGGTTGTGTGTTGCAGAGATACCTGGAGTCGGATGACGGGGAGTACTGGCCCAGGGAGGCCCTCCGCCATTCCTTGTTATGTAGAATGCTTGGCTGTGATTGTGAAGCTGCTGTGACAGTTGAGGTTGTGTGTTGCAGAGATACCTGGAGTCGGATGACGGGGAGCACTGCCAGCTGCTGGAACTGGTGGCGCGCATGCTGGAGTACCGGCCCAGTGAGCGCATCACGCTGCGCGAGGCCCTCAGGCATCCCTTCTTCCAGCGCATCCCTCCGCACCAGAGACTGGGTGAGCTCTCTTATTTATTTCATTCTGTTTCAAAACAAAATGTGAAGAGGAATGCATAATTCACCAACCTATTTTTGCCTGACCTGAAATAGGTATGAACATTATCAATATTAGACCAGTCCGTAGTCCAGTGGTTGACACTTCTGACTCATAAATGGAAGGTTGTGGATTCGAATCCCGGCAGAGCACGAAAATTATAACATGTACCTATATTTTCAAATATGCCTTTTGCTTGGTGAAAAATTCAAATACCCTTACCAAAGACCGGTCACTAAAGGTCCATCCAGCCTTACAGCAACTGGGTCTGGCTTAACAGTTGGCGCTTTTTACAGCGATGACCATGCTCCCAGAGGGCTTTTGAGGTGTGATGTGCACAAAAATGGCACTCACTTGATAAATCATTCTAATAAGATTATTATTGCTGATGGATTTGTGTGTGGTTGTTGTGTTGGCAGGTGTGGAGACGAGCAGCGGGGACCGCGAGCGCTCCCACAGCCTCAGCAGGTGAAACACGGCGAGCGAGTGGGCGCCCCACACCAACCATCATCAGCATCAGCACCACCAGCCCTCCTACAACCACTGCTCCTGACTCAGCTCCCCCTCTCCTGCACAGCACAATGCAGCAACACACTTCACATGACTCCAGTGTCTGCACTCGCAGCCCGTTTTATATCGGCAACGGGGTGTATGGAAGTCACCATTGATAAACTAGTTGTTCTTAGTCAAGTAGTGCACATATCAACGGTTAAAAGGAAGTAGGACATAAGCGACGTTTTGGTCGAAAATGAGTTATGAATGCTATCCTACTTAAAAATTTCCGCTCTTTCTAATATGCTAACTCCCATAGCTCTACAATGATTTTTTTGTTGTTTATGCCCAAGCAAAGAACTGCGTTTTCGAAGTATGGTTTTGGTGTAACCGATGACTTTTTTGTCCTAAAGGCACTTGTGACATAAAACCTCGTAAAATAACGTAAATCCACATTAATAGAAATGCCTTTATTTTTTTAATTCTGGAGCTGTTTTGATTTTAACAATATGATAAAAAATAAAAAAGTTATATCTTTTTTTCTGCAATCTCAAACTTTTAACTACTCTCCTAAACAATTTAGTTTTTGTCGCCTATGCCCTATATCCTTTAACCGTCGATATGCATTAAAGGTACTTATCCCTTGACAAAAGTATAGAAAAGCAATTTTTCAATGTCGGCGGAGATAGCTAATTTTGGAAACAGGCTATTCATATGCGCTATTAAAGTAATTTATATAAAATTATTCTTTATAATTTGTTGCAATTTCATAGAAAAAATTGTGCAAGACAAATTGTGAACTTTGACTCGGATCTTTTGACCCGTGATTCACGAAAAAAAATCATGAATCCTGAAATGAGGACATTCAAGCTATCTTCCACCGTTTAGGAGGTTTCCCAGCTGGACCTTGACCTATTGGCAACTCATTAGCTATGATGTGTGCGACTCGGGAGACATCTCTACAGAATTGTTTCCTGGATCTACTCTGCAATATTCTGCGTGTGATCACTCGAAGAACTATCATTTCTGCAATGCTTTAAACATGAAAAATATCCTTCCAAATCATGCGTACATTAAAGTATTAAACATTTCCATGCTTCTCATGTATAAATGCAGTCTGCATTGTTTCGGCTGAGTCGTTTTGTGGTGTGTGAATTTTTTAAGCGGGGTGTGATCGCTCACTCGCCCGGGCAGTTACGATAATTCTGCCCGATCACTTAGTTGATAATTTTAATTGTTAAGTTGGCTGATTCTGTATTTCTTTTTTTTTCTTTGTCACATGTTTTTCGACACGTCCGTTAGTGTAAGATGGAAGCATAATTTCTGGTGCAGACTCCATCGAAACAAATAAAATAGAAAAAATTGTTCCTTGTCATTTATCAATGAGGCGTTAACTTTGTAACACAAAAAAAAAAAAAACAATCCTCGTATACAGTAATAAATAGTATCAGGATGTGAAGTTAATTCATGTCGACTGCTCCAAGGAAGACAGCACTAATTCAAAAAAGATAGTTTTGCAGGAAAGCCAATTGAATGTTATTTATTCCATGGAGAACAATGCCTAAACTATTTTTTACATTCATTTATTAATGAATTTAAAAGAGACACGGCTGTCATCTTGGAATGAAGATAATGATTTGTTACCTTCAGAAATGGAAATAAGTCAAAAACTTCAATTTCGGAGTTACTTCCTTCTACCTTGGAGCAGTCGATGTGTCCTTTGTATTTGAAAACACATTGAAAATTAATGCATCATTAATAAATGACTTAATTTTTCTTTGTCTGTGTCTATGGAATTTTCACTTTTCTCAGAATCTAATGCTAAAGATTGCCTAAAATCTATTAAATTACAAACAAAATGAGTCATATACAGTCAAAGATTTTAAATTATGATTACGGTCGGTCGTTAGACATTTTATGGAATGAAAAAAATGGATTTTACTGACCGTGCAAAAGAGAAGAACGATTTTCTCTATATTTTTATCGGAGTCATATCCGACGTCCTCAGGAGACGTGTGTCTTCTACTTCTACTATTTTTACAAATGAGATAAATATTTGGAAATACAGAACACCGTCACAATGTGTGTGTGAACAAAAGGGATTATCTGTGTTTTGGTTAAATTCAATTGAAATAAAAACTGTATTGCCCCCTTTTGTTATAATATAGGGTGTTTTTTTTAGAGGTATAGAACTTTAAGTTGGCAACACTGTTTTAACTGGCGGCCATTTTGTCAGCTGTTAAGTGATTTGTGTTTAGTTTAGTTTGGCATTTCATCATGAATAGACAACTCGTGCAACAATTGAAGCCACACGATCACCTAGCAAGGCGTAGATTCGGTGAATGGGTCCAAAACAAGATGCCGTTGATCCCGATTTTCATAAGAGAATTTCGTTTAGCGATGAAGCTCACTTTTGGTAGAATGGCTACGTCAATAAACAAAACTGCCGTATTTGGAGTGAAGATAATCCTCAAGTGTATGTTAAGACACCGTTACATCCAGAAAAACTGACTGTTGGTGTGCTTTATGGTCTGGTGGAATCATTGGTCCGCACTTTTTTAAAAAAGATGCTGGCCAGAACGTTGCAGTCAATGGTGACCGCTATAGAGCCATGATTACTGACTTTTTCGTTCCTCAATTGAACAACCATGATGTGCAGGAGCTGTGGTTTCAACAAGACGGCGCAACATGTCACACAGCTCGTGCCACAATTGATTTACTGAAGGAAACGTTTGGTAACCGCATAATTTCACATTCCGGACCCGTGAATTGGCCTCCAAGATCGTGTGATTTAACACCGCTAGATTATTTTCTGTGGGGATTTGTGAAGTCGCTAGCCTACGCCGATAAGCCCGAAACGATCGACCACTTGGAAGACAACATTTGCCGCGTTATTGCCGATATACGGCCACAAATGTTGGAAAAAGTTATTGAAAATTGGACCTCCAGATTAGATTACGTCCGAGCCAGCCGTGGCGGTCAAATGCCAGAAATCATATTTAAATTATAATGCCAAAAGATTATCTTTCGAATAAAGTCAATTTCATGTCAATTTTAAAAAATCATCCTTGTTTTATTCCATTTCAAAGTTCTATACCTCTTAAAAAAACACCCTTTATATAACTCAATAGACTCGCAAATATTACAGGTCTGTGGGCAAATAGGGTATTTATCAAAATATTAGTTTGATTTTCCCTAGCAACCCGGCCTGCTGTGTGATGGCACATTTTTTAATTGTACATTGAAGCTTTCACGGCCGGCTCTTGTTGACACAAAAATCACTTTATTCGGGCTATGTAGCCGTGGTCTGGTTGATTCTTTCCGTACAGTTTCGCCCATTGCGATGGGCATTATCAGCGGTTGGCTAGTCGCTGTGATTTTCTTACAGGATCTGCTAATAATAATAATAGTACAATATTTTTATAGCGCCTTTTCATGACTCTTGGTCATCCCAAAGGCGCTTGCTCATACGAGCGCGCGAACAGGTGGGTCTTCAACCCCTTTCTATATGTACTAGTATAGCAGACCACGGCTACATAGCCCGAATAAAGTGATTGTTGTGTCAGCACATTTTTTGTTTGTTTACGGAATCTGTTCCAAGTCCGTTGGGGTTTGGTGTATCTCTCACTGTTTAGGAATCACTAGATGAATGTTTTATGTTGGACTAAAATAAATTATCTTTTAGATTGCAATTGTTTAGAACGTTCACACAATGACATTCTTAAGTCATTTAAATTAAGTAGCGAATTACAATTCGAGGTGGTCAGGATAGTGTTGAAAATATTTTTTTTCAAATTTAGGCATTAAAAAATAAGAATCAATCTCAAGGAAACTGCAAAATAATTTATGAATTAAATTTGCAGTTGGAAGGAAATTATTGAATTGTTTTAAGAGCAAATTTCCCAACAGGATAGTCAGTTATTGGAGTCCTATAGAAGCAATTACATAAACATCTGTGTTCCTTTGCTGCCTTTGATTCTACATGTACATTTCAGTCCAGGTGGATATACATAGGTGTGAAGACAACATCTAATCCGACCAATGGGTGCAATAAGGTGATCAAATGCTTTCTTTGAACGTCACTAGTGCCCTCTAGCAGAAGGACAGATGGGCAGTCATCCAAAACTGACAAGTTTTATCCACCTTAGAGCTCGTTCCCACTTGTCGGGTGTCGGATCCGTGTATTGATCGGAGGTTCCAGTAGCAGAACATTTCAGACAAATCGGTTTCCGATAAGTGTGAATAGCTTCATAGATAATGTTTTGCCACTGGAACCTCCAATTAATATACGGATCCGACACCCGACAAGTGGGAACGGGCTCTTATTTCAACTAAAAAAAAAGTTACGAAAACAACAAACCAGCTTAAAAGAATTGAAACTTTATTTAATTTTCTTAGCCCTTTAATTGATTTTCGTTTTAACAAGTGTGACAGTGGAATGTGTGCGTGCTTTGATGAAGAACGTTTGTAGGCAAAACAATGATGTGGATGATGATGATGTTGATGTTTCTCCTGCCTTACTTATTATAATGTTGACTGAATATTTTTTAATGATTAGCCTTTGTTCATATAAAAAGGTCTCTTTTTTTTTTGTTTACTTTCGTATCATAGACAATAAGTTCACTCTCTTTCGAAAAACAAACATATGAGTCGTATAGAACCAAAGGCGGCAATTTAGGATATCTTAGAATGAGATAAATGCATCTAAAGTGGATGTTTCTCTGTATACATCTATTTTTTGAAAAATTCCCAGATTGAAGCCGTTGGTTCTGTAGGAGGCATTATTGATTATGCGCTATTCATGCAAAAATGAAATTATTTCAAAAAAATCCATAGAAGAAAATGAAATTTAGAATAATATTTAATTCATAGGATGGTTTTATTTATTTTTCTAATTCCTTCATTTATTTTATAAACTTACTTCATTAATGTTACCTAAACTTACACCTGTATTAACGGACAACACTCGGAGGCCTCGCTAACTTGCTAAGCACATGATGGGGCTTGCATTGGAAACAACCTGACAGAAACCAGGGGCGTGCAAGCACATTTCACAATTAATGTGTTTGTCAAAATTACCGTCTTGACTGCCCACCTTATAGGTACATTTGCCTGTGTGGGATGCTCACCCCTGTCACAAACGCATAGCATTTAGAGCTCTCATCGCATAGCTCTGTGAACACTGGTGTTTATCATCTGATAATATTTCATTGTAAGTTTGTTTTTTATCACGTAGGTATAAAGTCAGTCAGTTAAGTATTGTTTTAAGTAGATCGTAACGCCATTGTGAATTTACATGTGAACCATGCTACGTTGATTAATGCGCCTTAAGTTCGTACATGCGTGCATGCATGTGGTTGTATATATAGAAGTACATGAACCCGTTGAAGTATCATTTTTTAAACGTAGATAACTTAGATTGTCCAATGTCATTTTGGATTGAAGCGTAGACATTTCAATGCCATAGCAATGAGATTGATTATTCTGTAGCGGAGCTCAGTTTGTTAGGAAATCAGCTAATACCCACACAAATTGACATATTGCAAATTTCTATGTAAATTTGTGCTTCGGCTACTTGCTAGATGGCATTACTATGGCATTACTATGGCATGAAATCATGGCTACGCAGGAATGAAAGGTTAATTTTATTCAAGGAATTAATTTTAATTTACGTTGAATTCCGGTAGAATTCAAATTGTCAGTTAATTATTACTGTTATTAATATTGTATAAATAATGAAAAGAGCTGTGAAGAATAATTGGGTTGATACTACTTTGACCAGAAATACTTAAATTAATTCTTTTTTTTTTTTCATATTGTTCAATCAGCCAAAAATGTATGATATTTTATAAAAATGTATAATAAATGGCAAAATCATACGCACGTGTTTCTTTCCATTATCCAACACACTCAAGACACACCTTTTTAAAAAGTCATAAGTAAAATTAGGCCATACCTACTATTGAAATGAACTTTCTAAGAAGTATGATTAGATTTAGATTATTTGAAAAAAACGGAGTGTTAATTTGTCTATATACCTCAATATGTGTACGGACACTTAAATACTTTAACTGTCATTTATTTCAAAAAGCCTCTATTCTATTGTAGTGTTTTTAAAAAATATTCACTACCCGTCTATGGAATCCATTCAAACTTCAAAACAACACATGCAGTAATAAGAACTGTGATGCGAAAAAAACTCCCTTCAAGATGGTTGTAACGTATTCACGTATAACTGGAGGCATCATGTAGCAATACCAGGAGCTGAAAAAATTGTGATGCAACTCAAAAGCGCAGCTAAGCTTCTGCTTCCTGCCGTGTCTTCCCAAAGGATCGCATGTGGCGAGTGGCACCATTTGCTTTAACAGGTAAGGGGGCCGGCCTTACGCCAAATACTTAAGTTAAAGTGGGGGTTTCCCAGCTCCTGAGGTTGTTGGTACTCATGTCTTGTGAAGGCTGAGTAAAGCTTGTCGGTATGTTATTTTGTGTTTGAAATAAACACTGAAATCCTTTCTGCATGGAATGCAAGCACTCTACCAACTGAGCCATTGACCGGCCTCTAATGCATATAAGGTTTCTTCTTACCTGGTGTCTGGTGACAACAATTATTCCTTTTTTATTTTCAGCCTAGAAATCCTCAAGTACAATAGGCATGCCTACTAGAATGGAGATTGAGCAACATTCATAAAGAGAAGTATACTTTAATCAATCATTGATAAAATGACTAACAAGCAGTTAAACTAATATAGCTCTTATGTCTTGATCTTTATGTCTAAAATCACAAAGAATAGATATATCACAAGATTGTATCCGGTCCGTATTTATACAGTCCGGTCGATAGCTCAGTTGGTAGAGTGCTTGCATTCTACCCCGTGAGCTCGGGTTCGAATCCCACCGAGGAGGGTCTCAGAAATGATTTCCAATTTCGGTGTGTATTTAAAACCCCATTATATAAATACCGGCGAGGTTTACTCAGCCTTTACAAGAAATGAGTACCAGCCCCCTCGGGAGCTGGAAATTCCCACTTCAACTGAAGTGGTTGGCGTAAGGCCGGCCCCCTTACCTGTAAAAATAAATAGGTTCAACTCGCCACATGCGACCCCTTCGGGGATAACGCGGCAAGAAGTTACACTATATGTGTAGCTTAGTTGCGTTTGCGTTTGCGTATGCAGTGGAAGTATACTTTACTTTCTTCGGCTCATAAGCCTTGAAGACTCAGGGCCTGCCGCACCACAATCCTCCAGGACTCTCTGTCTTGTGCTGCTTCCCTCCATGGTCCCCTCACTCCCAAAACTTTGGCGTTGGCTTCAACGCTGTCTGCACACCGCATCCAGCGACGTCTGAGTGGTCTAACACCTGAGGGGGCACCATCCAAGACTGTTCTAATGATCCTGGAGTCCTCTGCACGTGCTACATGTCCGGCCCACTGGATTCTTCTTGATTTCATTACCGACACTATGTTTGGGTCTTGAAACACTTGAGGTGGGCACGCAATTTCCAAAAGTGTATTTTGTGTGCAACGACATTATATTTTGAATTGTTTGTGTATTAAAACTGAAAATTCATATTCAATAATATTCTATTTAATTGAAGGATCCAAATCAAATCACTTTTAATTTAAATAATTTGTATTTCTGAGGATTATATATTATCGAAAACATAACATTACTTAAATAATAAATAATGATACTAGTGAAAATGCAAAACAGTGTTTTGATTTGAGTAAAAAAAAAAACGCAACTAAGCTACACATATAGTGTAACTTCTTGCCGCGTTATCCCCGAAGGGGTCGCATGTGGCGAGTTGAACCTATTTATTTTTACAGGTAAGGGGGCCGGCCTTACGCCAACCACTTCAGTTGAAGTGGAGGTTTCCCAGCTCCCGAGAGTGCTGGTACTCATTTCTTGTGAAGGCTGAGTAAACCTTGCCGGTATTTTATTTTGGGGTTTGAAATACACACCGAAACGGGAAATCATTTCTGACACCCTCGGTGGGATTCGAACGCGAGCTTTCGGCATGGAATGCAAGCACTCTACCACCTGAGCTATCGACCGGACTGAATCCTTCAATTAAATAAAATATTATCAAATATTGATTGTTGATGGATGGGCGTAGGCATGCAAATTATTATTTAGCTGGCAATAAGTTAAAAGTTGGATGACGTCTATGATCGACAGCCGCACTGTATGCAAGTTTACACTTGACGCCTATGCGTGTCACCCGCTGTTAAAGGGTTAAACTGCCAATTTACTACTGCATGTATTTCCTGGTAAAAGGTGATGGTTTAAAATAAAATAAAAACCTGTAAAGTAAAGATAGATTCTTATAGGATTCAAAAAAGAAAGACAAAAAAAAGTAAGTAACATATTTTATTTTAAAAATTGAGTTCCTACAAAATACTGATTCTGTTTCAACTCAATACAAGTTCATATAATACCAGCTGTTTAACAATTATGTTTAAAAAAATGTATTTAAATAACGACATGAATTAATTTTGCATCTGTTTTTTTTTTTAAATATTCTTAACAATCAATATATCGAGTAACATGACACTGGACAATATTTCAGACGTTGGTGTAGAGTTTAAAACAGAGAACAAATATGAAACATAACCTTCCTCTTAGCGGATGTAACAACTTGTAAAATCACAGCTTAGCATCTATTCATAATAGTGATACAGCTAAAGTGCATTATCTTATGCTTAGGAGTGAGTGCGGAGCAAATAGGAAACAATATCAAGAGTAATCCAGCTACGCACACAAATATTTTACCTCACAAAACTATCAAGCTTGAAATTTCACGGCCTTCATATGCGTCGTATAGAATCAAAGATCACCAACTAGGATTTTTTCTAAAATTTTGATGAATATGTAGAAACACAGAATGTCACTTCTAATCTAATCTAAGTTGCAAAATATCAGTAACATTAGAGATTCACATTACATGCATTTTCACAAAACAGACATGTTTAAGTTCGCACTTAACCATGCCGCATGTAATCCTACAATATAAAAACCCGAATCTCAAATGAACATACACCCTGCAACTCCTGCTGACCTTCCCTGAAACAGGGAAGAATATTAGGCTTATACAGTCAGAGGTTGACACTGGATAATATCTTTCCAGGATCTGTTACTGTGCTCTATCAGATTAGGAGATTCCAGACGTTTCTTCAGTGTGATGATGTGAAATGTCCGGAAGCTCCAGCTCCAATAGACCACGACAACAGATCCCGGAAAGAAACTCTCCAGTGTAAGAATGTAATTCTGTTTCCATAAATTTATCTTTAAAAAATCCAAAACTGTTGCCTTTGGTTCTATTCCACTCATCTTACACTTAAATAGGGGTTTGCAACCATGTCAGTCTTGCTAAAGTAGTCAATCCAGGGAGATAACTCAATGGATTCTAAATTAGATTTTTCTCCGAGGCAAACGTAACAACCGATAACAAAATATAAGTTAGCCTTTGTCAGAAGGTTTTTTGTCTAAGTTGTTTGTGCAAACTCAATTGTCGAACTGTTTGGACTTCAATAGACACGCTTGCAAAACCCGAATGATCTATCATTTAGTATTTTCCTTGCTTAATCATTAGTGAATAGAATGAGGCAACTCTCCAGAGGCTTTGGCCAATCCTAGTGGAATGGCAACAAAGTTACAGAGATATAGAATAGGCAGTGTTAGCAGCTTTGCCGACGGCCGATTGGATTACGCGTATCAGCAATATTTTGTAGAGTTTAGTTAAAAAAGGTTTTCTTAAAATGCTCGAGGTAACTTGACTAAGTAGTGTTGGCGTCTTGTTTAGAAGGCGAGACCAGCCTCGGAGTACGTGGTGAAGATCTTCTCGATGGAGTTGACGTAGGCAGCGGTCCTGAGGTCGAGGCCAAGGTTGAATTTCATTGCAGTCTTCATGATTGCCTAAAAACACACAATGGAATGAAATTGAAAAAAAATTAACAAATAAAAGTTTTTACAAGGTGTTAACATAGTTTCAAGACTGAAAGTGTAAATAAGCTGCACATGTAGGGTAACTTTTCACTGCGTCGTCCCCAAAGGGATTACAGGTGACGTGTGAAATCTATTCTTGATATCAGCTATAGGAGTCGCATATGCATTGCGACGCTATGGGCCAGATGTATGTTGTTCAGTTGGCTGGTGTGCCTAGGGGCCGTCCATAAATTACCTCATCGATTTTGGCCGATTTTCGACCCCCCCCCCCCCCTTTACAATCATCCTATAGTCATTATCTAATGACCCCCCCCCCCCTCTTGCTGTAATAATGGATGAGCTTAATAATTAATAAAGTTATATTACTTACATAATATTTTGCATATTTTGTAGAAATTAGTATTTACAAGAACGACGTCACTTTTGGGTACATCATTTGCCATCATCCGCAGACCAGACTCCCCCCCCTTAATGCGAATGACGTAATATATGGACAGCCCCCTATCTATAATCTATAATCTAAGCTGCAAGGATATGTAAGCATTTAAGGCTCATATGAAATGCATGCCTACAGACAGGCACATGTAGGTTCGCGCCTACACATTCTGCATGTGTGCATACAAATAAAGAAAACCTCACATGGACATAAACCTTGCAACTCCTGCCGCCGTTCCCTGAACCGGGGTGGCATTGGCAAAAGTGAACCGATTTTTACAGCACGGGTGGTCAGCCTCGCACCAACCTATCAGTCAAGGAGCCCTATCATACATAAAGTCATAATTTCCATACAATAATATGTAGATAATTTGAAAAGACACTAAAGTGCATCGTCCTGCATTTAGCATTACCGCCAAAAGTACCTATGGGTTCACAGTGCTGTGAACTATACAACATTTTTAATTTTCTAATAACCAATTCGACCGGTCTGTAGTCCACTGGAAATACTTCTATTAATTAAAGGTTGTGGGTTTGCAACCCGGCAAAGCACAATAAATATACCATTTATATTTTTAAATTTGTTCTTCCCTGAGTTGAAAAATTCATACACTTTTACCAAAGACCGGTCACCAAAAGGTCCATCCAGCGGTCTTGTTTGAGAATTGGCACTTCGTAGCAACAACCAAGCTCGTAAAAAGTCTGATAGATAGTTCAGTTGGTAGAATGCTTGCACTCCATGCCAAGAGCAAGGGGTCTATCCCCAAAATAAATACCGGCAACGTGTACTCAGCCTTCATAAGAAATAATAACTACCCTCCCCTCCCCCCCAGGAGCAGGGAAACCGCCACTTTAACTGAAAGTGGTTGGTGTGAGGCCGGCTGCTTTACCCGTAAAAATTTAAACTCTAACATGTATGTATATATATTTTTTTTGTGAAATTGGCATACTGCCATAAATAAAGAAAAATAAAATAAAATAAATAGGTCCCAAATCACCACATGCGACCCCTTTAGGGATAACGCAGGCAAGAAGTTACACTATATGTGTAGCTAATTTATTTTTTATGATGAGTGATAAGTAGAGGTACCCTAGCTGAGCGCTCCATGGTGTAGTCCAGGCCGGAGTGCACGATGTCCTTCTCGGAGGCGCCGGAGATTCTCTTCTGGAAGGCGTCGGAGGGGATGACGGGGATGCGCCCGCCCACGCGGCCAAAGCGCCGCTCCAGGGACTCTTGCACCGACTCTGCATCAAGCCAAGGGAAAAAACATTACACATTAATACCTTCTAGAATACCAACACCTCTGGTAAAAGTTTCAGTCCTTGCTGTTTAACTTAGTCGGAAATAAGATCATTTATTGTTTTGTTAATCCTTTAACTGCGGGTCAATCATAGACGTCTTCCAACTTTGAACTTATCCCTGACATCTGTGTTCAAGAATTCAAACGTCTGCATGTGAAATGAGCTACACCTTCGTGATTGTTGTTCTTGAATAACTAATACATGTGACTGTTCACATACTTTGAAGTATCGTATCAATGAAGGTAGGAAATCAATAAATGTTTTAAAAAAATGTGATAATGACCCAAAATATTTCTTTTATCAACATTTTTTTAAATGGTCACAGTTTGACTATATCATTTCTCGCCAAACAAAAATTGATTGCGATATATTTAAATACAAGACGGTATTGCTACGAAATTGGAGTACCTACGTGCGACTGTACATGCATACATAGAACATTTATTTGATTGATTTACTCTCAGTGTCGACCACACATGGCAGGAGCTCTCAGTAACAGGGTGGCAGCTTGCATTGCGGAGATCGGTGAATGGATGACAAACAATGGCCTAATCCTTAACATGGGTAACACGGCTACGTCCAGGCGTGATCATCTCCTGACAACACGCGCACCACTCTCCATTGGGGGACAGCTGATTCAGCCGTCGGATTCAGTGAGACTTCTAGGAGTCACACTGAATCGGAACCTCACAATGGGAGAGCAGTTGAATAACACGGTATCCTCCTCGTTTTTTAAACTTCGCCAGATAAAGGCAATCGAGATGTTTACCGTCAGGGGCGGTCAGGACCCTGGTTAACGCTTTTGTGATGTCTCGGGTTGACTATTGCTCAACGCTGTATATAGGTCAGCTGAAAAAACAGTTCAGCCGGCTTCAATCTGTGCTGAACTCTGCAGCAAGACTCATATTCGGGATGTCTAAATTTAACCATATTACTCCATTGTTGAAAGAATTGCATTGGCTTCGTTTTCCGGAGAGGGTGGTCTACCGTGTTTGTCTGATGGTTTACAAAGCTGTCAATGGTACGGCTCCTTCATACCTGTCTGACATGTTTTCAGGTGTTGAGATAGATTTGAGACGCCAAACTCTCAGATCTGCGGAGTGTGGGGTGGTTGACTTAGTCCAGCCGTCACGTCAGACACGCACTAATTTTGGGGACCGTGCTTTCCGGTTTGCGGGCCCAATGGAGTGGAATAGACTATCACCTAATGTGAGGAAGGCAGAAACTGTGGGTGTCTTTAAAGGAGCACTAAAGACGCATCTTTACAAAAAATCTTATCCGTGATTTGAGAGGGCCCTTGAGGTGTGACACACACAAAAACGGCACTCTTTTATTATGTGTACCTTATAAATAAATTATCCTTGTATATATATTTATATAACAGTTTGCACTAGCTTGATGATGATAATTTTACCAATTACGAACATCGAAGTACCTACGCGCGCCTGTACAAGTACAATAGGGTGTGTAGAACAGTCCAGAATGATCCATGGTAATATTAGTGCATATGTGATCCTTATCATGCTGGTAGAACAACGTTCTGGTATTGGAATCACCCACTATATTCGAGAAACGTCCGTATGAACGAGTATAAATGTAAGCTGAAATTGTGTGCAGGCCAGAGTGTTGATTAGACATTAAGCCGTAAAGTCGAAAGCAAGAATTAGAAATCAGCAATTGTCAATTGTTGTAAATTGTAAACCAAATTGTGTAAAATAACAATTAACAGAGAACCCAGCAAAAGCATAACAATATTCTCACCGAGCAGATGGATGTTGGATTCCCTCTCATACTTGAAGGTGAGGCGGCCGTAGGACACGTGGTTGAGGTTCTTCAGCCACTCAAAGAAGGAGACGGTGACACCGCCGGCGTTGATGTACAGGTCGGGGATCACCATGATGTTGCGCTCAATGAGGATGGTGTCTGCAGCAGGGGTGGTGGGGCCGTTGGCTGCCTCAGCAATGATCTGCAAACCATTCAACAACCCATCAATCCCACATCAAGTTGCTGATGTACAGGACAGGAATATGTATATAATTGGATAATTTGTTTTCTCTTTTGGGTGCCATTTAATGGCTCTAGCTTTGGGGTAGCTGGGCCAGTTGCCTGGAACAAGCTGCCTGTCGACCTTCGCTCTCACCAGCCCACCATCACCTTCAGAAGAGGACTTAAGAAAACGCTGTTTTCAAAGAGCCACGGCGCCCTTGAGATGGTCTGTGATCACTAAACGGTGCAACCGGAAATAAATCATCCATCATCATCATGCCACCCCAAGGGCGCCCATCCTTCACTTGCTTCCTGGAAAAAATATAACTATTCAACTTCTTCTTGAATCATTCTTCACCGGTCTCCATCCTCAGCTTCAGAGGTAGCTGGTTCCAGCACATTGGTCCCGCTGAACCAAACGCCCTATCCCCGAAGCCCGTCCTGCTACGTCGAGGTGGCATTTTCAGCCTGTTGATAGTATCATCCTTCGCTCAGCGAGAATTGTGGATTTAATCAACAGGCTGTGGATTGTGGGCTTACCAACAATCTCCTCAACCTCACACAGTTCAGTCAAATCAGACGGGGCCGCTCCTCTGAGAAGTTAAATACAATAAGGCCCACTTTATACTCCACTCTCTCCGGGACACGCAGCCAGTGAAGACGCTGCAATAGAGGAGTGACATGATCAGTTTTATGTCCTCCAAAAATGATTTTTCCTGCGGCATTGAAGACAACCTGTAACCTAGACAATTGTACATTCGGGAGGCCAAGCATCAGGCTGTTGCAGTAGCCCAACCTTGAGACCACCAGCCCATTCACCAGAGTTCTTGCTGCATCAACAGGTAGGCAGCTGCGAATGCGTCTTATCTGCCTCAGATGGAAAAAGCTTGATCTTACAATCCCTGATATTTGCTTCTCCATGAAGAGTGCCCTATCCAGGTGAACATCTAAGAATTTTAGAGATTCCTGGGGCTTAATGCTCTCGCCCATAATATTAATTGCCTTTTCATCTAAGAGATGTTGTCTTCTTGGAATGGTGTCAATGATTGGCTCTGGGTCGTTGAGAGAACAATTATCACAACTTAAACTCAATAGCAAACAAAATATACAGCATCATAGTTTATAAACATAAAGTATAATTTCCCGTTTAATGAGGTAGGTAAATATAGATAAAAGTACATGACTGCAAAAGCAGCATGTTAATAAAATACTACAAAATGTTGTGAATGGAAATTACAAGGCATGAGCAGAACTAAATGTTTATTGTTATTTTAATTACGAGTGCAATTTTGATTCAATGAATGAGCATGAAGTGTAAACTATTGTATTTAATGACCATAACTGCATCAGCACTGCATGCTTTTTATTATATCGGCAGACATTTTGATGCGGCTAAAGATTATAAATATGGTGCCATGGACAAGCAATCTAAGTGGTAATACGAGGTATATCCAGAAAGTAAGAGTACGGAATTTTTGTAGGTTACAATTTTTTTTGTTTAAACAAAAAAATACATGGTGACCGTAGTACATATGTAAGCTATTTTTCAACATAGCCGCCATTCCTCTCAATGCAGGTGGTGAAGCGGGGTATCAAGTTTTTGATGACTTCCTCGAAGTAGTTTCCCGCCAACCCCTTCGTCCACTTCTCCACCTCCTCCTTGACCTCCTCGTCAGTTGAAAACCTTTTTCCACTCATTTGCAGCTTCAGGGAGGTAATGAGATAGTAATATGAAGGTGCTAGATTAGGGGAATGCACGGGATGGAGCGGAGAAATTCATCGCCATGGAGTTTGCACCGCCTCAAAAACTCTTGCCTGCCGCCGTGTATTTCACACTTGGCGGGAGATTGGATTGTCAGTTTTCACGAAATGTGTTGTCGCGTCGACACTTCTCAACGTACTGACCTTGAATTGGTCTCGTTGCGTAGGGAAAAGGTCAGGCTACACGGACGTGTAGCCAACATGTCGAAAATAAAATTCATCTGGCCGTGAGAGCCTCAGTACACTTACTTTATGGACACGCCTCGTATATGTTTCTTACGTACCTTGGCCTGGATGCGGTGGGCGTTATCCTTGTGGATGACCTGCTCCACAGCGGCCGGGATGAAGATGTCGCACTTCTCGTACATGAGGCTCTCTCCCTCGTAGGGCTTGGCCCCGGGGAAGCCCACGATGCTGCCCGTCTCGTTGCGGTAGTCCTCCAGCGCCTTGGGGTCGATGCCGTCGGGATTGACGATGGAGCCGTCAAACTCAATCACGCCGATGCAGCGGGCGCCGGCGCGGTGCAGGTAGCGGCAAGTGTGCAGGCCCACGTTGCCGAAGCCTTGCACGATGAAGGTCTTGTCGCCCCAGCCGGGCGTGGTGCCTGGAAGATAAGCATTACTTTAAATTTGATATTTTAACTGCAGCACCCTTTTCTCATTGGCTAAAGTAATATAACCTAATTATGATCTTTGATGATATTCAGAGTCATAACAAAATGAGAGAGTGCATGAAAAAGACTATAGGGGCTATTCTTAGACATTTTAGTCGTCGGTTGAGCCCACGCTTTGACAAACTAATGATGCATTTGTAAGAAGACCTGTCAATTCATGATGGCCACAAGTGAACAGTTGATTTGTTTTCATACAAATATTACAAAATTCGGTAGGTAAGAATGACCGTGCTGATGAAACTTCTAGCTCAGGCACCATTAGTTTGTCAAAGCGTGGGCTCAACCAACGACTAAAATGTCTAAGAATAGCCCAGTATGACTTTTGAATGAAATGAAAGAAGTATGTAAGGACCAAAAGAAATGGCGATTGATTTGCAATATTGGCGGGAAGGGCATTTAATTTTAAGTTTAAATATGATTCCTTAGTTATTTCATTAACAATGAACAAAAAAAGCATATTGTATTCTCATGGCAATTCCTGTCAACTTATCAGCCTCAAGTTTTTTTCCAGTTGACAGCTGAACAGATGCAGATGAAACATTCCTGAGCACATGTAGACATGAGCGAAACTTCCGGAAGCTCCAGCTCCCACAGACCATGGCAACAGATCCCAGAAAGCAACAGCCAGCAGTGTGAGCCTAATAAAGCTGCTATTGCAGAGGAGGCATTAAAAAACGAACCTTACCGATTTTGCTCATGTAGTTGGCCTCATTGATGAAGTTCTCCAGTCCGTGGAACACTCCGCGACCAGTGGCGGACACTCTGCCGTGGATTCCTCCCTGAAACATCAACGTACACATAAAGATATCACACCATCACTACCAGTCACAGCCTAGTGGTTTATTAATAATAATAATAATATTAGGATGATTTATTTGGGGAGCGTTGTTTTTGTGTGTATCACACCTCAAGAGCCCTCTGCGAGCTTGGACGTCGCTGTAGAAAGCGCCAATTCTCAAGCAACACCCAGTTGTTGTAAGGTTGGATGGACCTTTCAGTGACCGGTCTTTGGTAAAGGTTTATGAATCTTTCAACTCAGCGAAGAGCACATTCGAAATATAAATGGTATTTTTTTGTGCTCCGCCGGGATCCGAATCCACAACCTTCCATTTACGAGGTCAAAGTGTTGCCACTGGACTACGGACCGGTCCAAGATGCCAACGACACGCGGTGTCCCTTCACGTTTCCTCATCATCCTCTCTAAATTCTTTCTACACCACAATTAAAAAGTTCAAATGAAGAATCCACATCATTTGAAGACAACGTCAAACCTTTGATACAATAATGTAACCGTAAAAATTATTATATTAGTTTTTGTGGCTAAAGTAAATTAGTAAGCAAATACCTTGTAGGTTATTTGAAGCACGAGCCCCAGTAATTATATTTTTGTATGTAATTTCAGTAATTAGAGCACTTACAGCTCGTTGTCAACCCAGCTATAATACATTATACGAGCAGCAAACACTTAATAAAGGCGTGCTAACATCACAGACTACATAATTTTATGTGTAAATGTTTTGAGTTTGGATGACAAATTAACACGTCACAAGATTTCTTAAAAATAACCTCTTTTTACCTTCGTTACATGTGACTAAGCCTTTCAGATGATTTTCCAAGCAATCAAACGCTAGATACAACAGGCAATAGCAAACTGTCATTGAAATGAAAATGTAGGTTTATGGAAGCCTAAAATTGTAGTTATGTCTACTGCTGGTGAGATATCTTTTCAATAGGGTAATTGCAGTGTTGGGGAAAACGGTTTAAAATACTATGGTTGTGACGAGTACATTTCAAGGATAACAACCATATATTTTTTAAGTAGTAACAATAAAGATATCATTGATCTATAATCTAAGTTGCAAGGATATATTCATTCAAAGCTCTCAGATGTATGCCCACCAACAAACTTGTGTAGTTCGCGCTTACAAATGCTGATTGTGAACTTACAAATAAAATCCAAACCTCAAATGAACATAATCACTGCAACTCTTGCCGACATTCCCTGAAACAGGGGTGATATTGGCAAAGTGAACCATTTTGGTGGTCAGCCTCATACCAACCTATAAGTCAAGGAATACGAGTAATAAATAACATTTAAGTAAAAAAAAAAAAAAAACAACAACAAAACCTTAAAAAGAAATCTATACAAAAAAAGTCAAAAATTTCTTATGCAAAAAATGTAGCAAACTAATAAACCAACATTACAAATCAGCATTGCAGATAAGCCGCCACTTCTTCCTGTCCTTGCATACTTCTTTCATTTCATCCAGAGTCATAACCTTTTCCATACAAGCTCTCCTTTTATTATGACTCTGGATATCCCATTCACTCGCTATTTTGAAAATTTGGTCCATCCATACCTTTCTCGGTCTTCCTTTTCCACGACATCCATCAATTCTTGCAGCATATACTTTCTTCGTCAGTCTTTCCTCATTGACGAAGAAAGTATATGCTGCAAGAATTGATGGATGTCGTGGAAGAGGAAGACCGAGAAAGGTATGGATGGACCAAATTTTCAAAATAGTGAGTGAATGGGATATCCAGAGTCATAATAAAAGGAGAGCTTGTATGGAAAAGGTTATGACTCTGGATGAAATGAAAGAAGATAATTTTCAAAAATAAAATGCCTAGAATTTGAATCCCGCCAAAACGCAGCGCGGCCAGCTAGCCACACTGTGACGTCAAATTGACGTACATGGATCTGTCCGTCTTCGAGGGCCTAACGGTACACTCCATGGATCCGAAGATCCATCGACGTCACATCCGCCTAAATAAAAAAAATGTCCTGTTTTACCGGAAATCGAAAATGTGCAAATTTTAAAGAGCCATAATTTAAAAACTAAGCCAGATATTATTTTTTTTTAAACGCAGATTTACTTTTTAAAATGTAGTCTATCGTTTTATGAAATAAAATAATAATGTGAAATTACCCTATTCTTGCACTTGGCTATTACTTGTCGTGTTCCCTGAGCCACCCTTGCTTTGTGTACCACTTGAGACAGTGCAGCATCACGGGAGGGCCTTCTGCCGCTTGCATCTCACTCTAGTTCTGATGCGTATCCTGTGACACATCCCCGGATGGGATGGATATACCGGGCGTGGGTTTGTGGAGGGAGAGCAAGTGTAATCCCATTCATCTTAGAGAAGCGTGCAAGGATGGAAAGATTTTTTTTTTTTGTGCACAACAGGTTTCCCTAATTATAGTGCACCCTCTCACCCGTCAACACGCTGGGAGGAAATTGCAATAGAAGATGTCTATATTAGACTCATTTAAGAGTTTTATACTCTGAGTTATAGGATGCGGTGCGACGACATCCGTACGGCTTTTCGGTACATAAAATAAGTCATGCCTTGCCCACGGCTGTAGTCGTCTGGCACATACAACCTATAGCTCTCCAACAGGGTGGGACTGTCTATTAAGCCGTTGATGACTTTATGAGAGAGCACCATAAGGAACCCGTTGCGCCTGGTTTCCAGGCTTCTGAAACCTGTTTCCCGAAGTAGCTCCTCATGATGCATATATTGCGGATAATTTCCACGTACCCTCATGAGGAGGTACCTCAGGAATTTCTTTTGAATCTGTTCAATCATATTTATATATTTCCGCTGATGAGGCGTCCACACCTCAACGCAGCTGAAATGGAGCTCTTCAGAGGCTCTGGCCTCCCCTGCTGGAGCTGCGCACTGACCTGGTTGATGGGTTTGCCGGTGACGCAGGCGTGAGCGTTGATATCGTTGTAGCCGACAGTCTTGGCGTAGGTGTCGGCGATCCAGGACATCTCACGCTCTCCTGTGCCCATGTCGGGGGCGGGGACGTCGATCGCAGGCCCTGCAACATAAACAATAGTTACTGTAACTGTAATACTGTCACCATTCCGCTAAGGCCTCTGCAGAGCTGCCTACATTTCTTCCTATCCTTACATACCTGAGCTTTCAGTTCATTCCTTTTTTTTTAAATAGATTTGTGAAGAGGAACGCAATTCACCAACAACCTATTCTGCCTGGCCAGAAACAGGTATTAACATCATCAATTAAGAATTCATTATCGTCTGGTATTGAACGCAAGCGCTTTGCCAGCTAAGCTATCGACTGGGCTATAAATTTATAAATGTCTGAGAGTGGAATATTCTGAATCTGATTTACTTTTACATGTGCTTAATATATTGGGATAGGTCAAAGATGAATGCACCGAAATGCTGAGTAGATTGTCAGGATGCCAAAAGATGCATCACGCTTAATATCAAAAGTTATTAAGTCAGCCAGGGCTGGAAGTCTTCATCACCACAGTAATTCTTACCTACCAAATATCGGTAATATTTGTATGAAGACTAATCAGCTATTCACTTGCGGCCACCTTGGATTGACAGGTCTTCATACAAATATTACAGATATTCGGCAGGTAAGAATTATTGTGGCGATGAGACTTCCAGCCCTGGACTCAGATCTCACAAATTACAGACCGGTCCAAGATGCCAACGACACGCGGTGTACCTGAGCGGTCACCAATCCAAGTAGCATCCGTGCCCAATTTAGCTTAACTTCGGTGATCTGATGAGAGCCGGTGCTTTCAACATGGTATCGTCGTTGACAGTTAACGATATATTCAGGGGGGAAAAAGACGTTACCGATGAATCCCTTCTTGGCCAGCTCCAGCGTGAAGCGGCGGGTGATCTTCTCCAGCTCGTGCTCCGAGTACTCCTTGGGGTTGATGCGGATGCCGGCCTTGGCGCCCCCGAAGGGCACGTCCACGCAGGCGCACTTGAAGGTCATCAGCGCCGACAACGCCTTCACCTCGTCGCGGCACACGTCCATCGAGAAGCGGATGCCTGCAACAGCAAAACACTGACATGTAGATTCATTGCTTATGGTTATACATATCGACGGTTAAAAGGCAATAAGCCACAAAAAATAAATTTTTAAGAATGAAAAAAACGGATTTTACTGACCGTGCAAAAGAGAAGACCGATTTTCTCTACATTTCGTCGGAGTCATATCCGACGCCAGTTCGTGGTTTTTTCTTTGTAGAAGACACACGTCTCCTGAGGGGCCGTCCATAAATTACGTCATCGATTTTTGCCAATTTTCGACCCCCCCCCCCCCTTATAATCATTCTATAGTCATTATCTAATGCCCCCCCCCCCTCTTGCTGTAATAATGGATGAGCTTAATAATTAATAATGTTATATAACTTACATAATATTTAGTATATTTTGTAGAAATTGGTATTTACAAGAACGACGTCACTTTTGGTACTCGTACATCATTTGCCATCATCCGCAGACCACACTCCCCCCCCCTTAATGCGAATGACGTAATAAATGGACAGCCCCTGAGGGCGTCGGATATGACTCCGATGAAACGTAGAGAAAATCGTTCTTCTCTTTTGCAAAGTCAGTAAAATCCGTTTTTTTCATTCTATAAAATGTCTAATGACCATAATCATAATTTAAAATCTTTAAAAACTAAATTTTTCAGGAGAGCAGTTTCAAGTTTGAGATTGCAGAAAAATGGGATAACTTTTTTATTTTTTATCAAAGCGTTAAAATCAAAACAGCTCTGAAATTCAAAAAAATAATAGCATTCATTGGCATTCCTATTTAATGTGGTTTTACGATGTTCTACGATTTTTTGTATGTCACAAGCGCCTTTACTAAGACAAAAAAAGCCAAAATCTTGTCGGTTTCGCCAAAACCATACTTCGAAAACGCAGTTGTTTGCTTGGGCATAAACAACAAAAATCATCGTAGAGCTATGGGAGTTAGCGCATTAGAAAGAGCGGAAAATTTAAAGTTTTTTGACCGGTCCGTAGCTCAGTGGTAACACTGCGGACTTTGAATGGGAAGGTTGTGGGTTCGAATCCCGGCGGAGCACAAAAAATATACCATTTATATTTTCAAATTTGCTCTTCGCTGGGTTGAAAAATTCATAAACCTTTACCAATGACCGGTCACCAAAGGTCCATCCAGCCTTACAGAAACTGGGTCTTGCTTGAGTATTGGCGCTTTGTAGCGACGACCAACCTCGTACACCTCTGCGGCACTACAACAAGTGTCATAGACCCCTAGAGTCTGTAGAATCTAGGGAGTCTCCCGCACAGGATTTCTTAAAAAAAAAAGTAGGATAGCATTCATAACTCATTTTTGACCAAAACGTCGCCTATGCCCAACTTCCTTTTAACCGTCGATATTATATTTGTTGATTTAAAAAATGTAATAATTGTTTTGTATGTTCCTTGACCTATAGGTTAGTTTTCGAGTACCAAGCCTTATCCGCTCTACCATACCAGGGACAAGTCAGTCATTAACTTGAATTGCTTCCCCCTGGGCTGGAAGCCTCATCACCACAGTAATTCTTACCTACCGAATATCGGTAATATTTGTATGAAGACTAATCAGCGGTTCACTCGTGGCCATCTTGGATTGACAGGTCTTCATACAAATATTACCGATATTCGGTAGGCAAGGATTACCGTGGTGATGAGACTTCCAGCCCAGCTAGCATAATCTAATCTAATCTAAGTTTCAAAGATATGTTACATTGGAGATTCACATTACATGCATTTCCACAACAAGACACGTAAAAGTTCGCGCCAGCACATGCCTCATGTGAACCTACAACATAAAAACCCAAATCTCAAATGGACACACACCCTGCAACTCTTGCCGTCCTTCCCTGAAACAGGGGTGACATTGGCAAAGTGAACCATTTTAACAGCATGGGTGGTCAGCCGCATACCAACCTATAAGTAAAATATTAAAAATGAACCCGGGCATAACATTCAGCCGTTATATTATACAACACATGCCATTTTTAAATCCCAGTAGAAAATGTAAAGGGGTTTACTTTTGTAAGTCTTCTATGAGCTAAGCTGGACTCCATAGCCAGTCATCTAATCCAGGAGTCTCCAAACTATTTTACACAAGGCCTTTATTGAAATTTGAGGTCCGGTCCATAGTCCAGTGATTACACTTCTATAATCTATAATCTAAGTTGCATGGATATATTCATTTAAAGCTCTCAGATGCATGCCCACAAACCAACACGTGTATTTCGCGCTTACAAATTCTGAATGTGTACTTACAAATAAAATCCCAACCTCAAATGAACATAAGCCCCACAACTTTTGCCGACCTTCCCTGAAACAGGGGTGACATTGGCAAAGTGAACCATTTTTTAAAGTATGGGTGGTCAGCCTCATACCAACCTATAAGTCAAGGAATAGGAATAATAAATTACATTTAAATATAAAAAAGAACAAAATCTTAAAAAGAAATCTACCTATACAAAAAAAAAAAGAATCTATACACTTCGGACTCGTAAATGGAAGTTTGTGGGTTCGAATCCCGGCGGAGCACAAAAAAATACCATTTTCAAATTTGCTTTTCGCTGGGTTGAAAAATTCGTAAACCTTTAAAAAAGACCGGTCATCAAAACCTCCATCCAGCCTTGCAGCAACCGGGTCTTGTTTGAGAATTGGAGCTTTGTAGCGATGGCCTAGTCAAAATAGCCATGGTGATCGCCGATCTTCGATAGAAGTGGCACAAAAAGAAGAAGAAGAAGAAGCGAAGACCAAGCTCGTAAAAAGTCCGGTGGAAAGCTCACTTGGTAGAATGCTAACATTCCATGCGGAGATTTAGATTAGATTCAAAATGATATAATTTGTGCTCCGCCGTTCATTCAATTCACTTCCTTCCAATCTGAGTCCAAAGCGTTAACCACTAGACTACGAACCGGTCCAAAGCAGGTGTACCTACGATGACGCCATTGAGAAAATTTTACATGAGCAATGTTTGCATGTGTCCTGGACCAATGTGCCTTACAAAAACAAGAAATTTATTTTAAAAATATTCAAAAGACCTCTCACATTATCGAGTTTTACGGTTTTCTTAGCTCAGATTGTGTAGAATTTGATTCATAAGTCATATTTGACAAGATTGGCGTATATACGGTAAACAAGAACTGGGGGAGCGAAGTGTCAATGTATATTTTGGTTGTCCCAAGTCACGTGGCTTAAAATTATGCGCCAGTGTTACATAACCCGCGGTAGGCGAGCTCACAATACGATACATAGGATATAGGATAGGACATACATAGCTATAGCCGCACTGGCCTCTTGGTTACCTAGCTCTGTTACGTCAAATATAACTGACGGAATTCGGCGGATACACGAAAAAAAGAGAACCGACGAAAGAGTTATTCCAAGGGCAATCGATTCCAAGCCATCACGTAGCGTTTTGTTTAAATTTGCATAGGTGGGAGGTGAGAGATAATAATTATGAGAACCGACATTTAGTAAAGTCAACCATAGCATTTTGCCAAAAACGTATGGAAATTAAAAGAATCTTACAAGTGCTACTATTTTTTTAGTAAAACACTATGTTGTGAGTTTCAGCGTTATGTTTTATACTTGGAGTAGGTACTAATCGCGTGGTGTATTAGGAAGTTGTAGACGACTATTTATTGGTGTTAAAAATTAGCAAAGCATGCGAATCTATAATAATCTAAGCTGCAAAGATATGTCAACATTTAAGGCTCATATTAAATGCATGACCACAGACAGGCACATGTAGGTTCGCGCCTATACATTCTGCATGCGTGCATACAAATCCTGAACGGAATCATCTTAGTCATCATCATAAGAAATTATCCAGATGAACAAAAACCACATGGCCATCCTGCACTCCCACCCCCATATACCCTCACACAATGACACCCTCTAAGATGATTCCGTTCTAAGCCATTTAGTATTAATTTAACCACCTGACGATGCAATATATATACTATATAATATATATACTCAAGTAATCGAAAACAAAGCTGTTTTTCTTTTATCCTAAATAATTGCACTTTAAAAAGAGAACCCAGCAAAAACGTAACAGTACCTACAAATACGCAATTTACTTTCTGAATAATTATGTATTTTTTTTCGCTAAAAAAGTCAGCTGGGTGTCGTTTAAATAGCCAAGCCCCCTTCTGGCAAAACAGCAAAAATCTAAAATAACTACACACACACTATTACCCAAGGTGCTGAATAAATACAAAAGAAAATCCATAGTCACGTACAAAGAAGCAATCAAGAGTCATGATAAATGCCTTTGTGGTTTCGCGCCTGGACTACTGCAATATCATCTATGCTGGTCAACCGATGGCACAAACCAAACGACTCCAGTCCCTTCAAAATGCTGCAGCCAGGCTGATATACGGCGACTCCAAGTACTGCCATATAACTCCTCTGCTTGAGAACTTGCACTGGCTTCGCATCTCGGAAAGAATAGACTACAAGCTTTGCTTGATGGTCTTTTAGACTCTCCATGGGCTGGCTCCTGACTATCTAGTGGAACTCACTAGGAGAACTTGTTTAAGCGAAAGGGGAGTTACTCTGAGGTCAGCTGGGTTATGTGCCAGTCTGTTGGAGCTGCCGAAAAGACAGTCATGCACAGTCTTCGCGAACCGCTCTTTCCGTGTTGCCGGACCAGCGGCATGGAATGCTCTCCCAGAGAGGCTGAGAGTCCAGGAAGATGAGACAACCTTCAGGAAGATGCTCAAAGCATTCTTGTTTTCACGCTAGAGCCCACATGCGCCTTTGTAGTGATGTAAATCACAAAAAGACGCATATAAATCTACGCAACTAAGCTACACATATAGTGTAACTTCTTGCCTGCGTTATCCCCGAAGGGGTCGCATGTGGCGCTTCGGGACCTATTTATTTTTACAGGTAAGGGGGCCGGCCTCACACCAACCACTTTCAGTTGAAGTGGGGGTTTCCCAGCTCCCGGGGGGGCTGGTTCTCATTTCTTGTGAAGGCTGACTAAACCTTTGAGATCGAATCCTTGCTCTCGGCATGGAATGCAAGCATTCTACCAATTGAGCTATCGACCATTTTACGAGCTTGATCGTCGTCGCTACAAAGCGCCAATTCTCAAGCAAGACCCAGTTGCTGTTAGGCTGGATGGACCTTTGGTGACCGGTCATTGGTAAAGGTTTTATGAATTTTTCAACCCAGCGAAGAGCAAATTTGAAAATATAAATGGTATATATTTTGTGCTCCGCCGGGAATCAAACCCACAACCTTCCCATTCAGAGTCCGCAGTGTTACCACTGAGCTACGGACCGATCTATAGATAAATCTAGTTTATTATTATTATTATTATAGGTCTGCTTAGACCTGTACCTCGAGCCATTGACTTATGATATCTGTGACTATAAATTATTTTAACGAAAATAGACATTATATATCTGTTTCAACCTACTTCCGAAAATGCTCATTAGTAAGAAAGAGAACAAAGATCTTCACAGTTGAACCACGGTCGAAGTTATGGTCAAATGGGTCAGACGTGATTCGAAACAATGTATTCTGTTCCAATTACGCTAGTCGAACATGCGCCTCTGCCCCCTCGGCCATAACACCGACAGAATAAACTATTCTTTAAATATGAATGCAAATGCATAGCGTGAACAGCTATTTATGAACCTCATTGAAGTATCGATCCACTAAAACGTATTTTCTACGTTTGATATTTGTTTAAACTATTAAATTGTTCGTACCTGGTCGTAACCATCTTTCTGAGGCGATAAGAGTTTGGACAAATACACAGAAATTAAGTAAACTAACCAACGTTAGATAAAGATTCTTACAGGCAGATGAAGTATATCTTGCGAATGGAGTTAAAATTCTGTCGCACCACTTACAACAGTAAGAATATATATATTTATACCGATCTTATAGGCAGATAGAAAGCCATAAAACATGGGCGCATGTAAACAGCTGATCTCGCGGTCGTTTTTCTTATAGTTCTTACTTGGGAGCTAGTGGAAAGACCAAAAGCAAAGTGGCTTCATAAGAGTGACGTGCAGTGAAAGTGTGGAATTGGAGAAGGTAAACGATGAATAGACAGCGTTGGCACCAGTTCATGAAGGAGCCCAACACCTATTTTGGGCTCTCGTGCCAAGAATGATGATGTAAAAAAGAATTTATATCGAGTAGGTAGATATTAGATAACGTCGGAAGAAAAATAAAGAAATATTTAGGCATATTTATTCTGAGCAAAATAATCAGTACAATCAGGCGAAAACCGATAAAAAAAAAACGGATTATACTGACCGTGCAAAAGAGAAGAACGATTTTCTCTACGTTTCGTCGGAGTCATATCCGACGTCTTCAGGAGGCGTGTGTTTTCTACAAAAATCGTTCTTCTCTTTTGCACGGTCAGTAAAATCCGTTTTTTTCATTCTATAAAATGTCTAACGACCGTAATCATAATTTAAAATCGTTGAAAACAGATAAGTAAATAAAACTGAAAAGCATTATTTTATTGAGCCAGGTGAAGAAAAAATGTCGTCAGCTAACGAGTCACGTAACTTTTTGAAGAAAATGGCGGCAATGGATAGGTATATTTGTTGTTCTTTTTTTTCAATGCTGGCAATTTTGTGTGCAGAAAATAGACGTATTTTTGAGTATTCCATTGGAACGCGTGTTCGGAAAATGAAAACGAAAG